>JAGSMP010000408.1:0-305638 GCA_029286625.1 Parnassius orleans | reverse complement strand
TATTTCTTCGAAGAATCGAGTCTCGACGATTTTGAGATAATATTTATTTATGTACTATAGCATCCTATATTTGACTGCATCTTTGGTCTAGTGGTCTTGATTGAGATCCTGTCTGTATCCCCGGTCAGGCAAAATAAGTTATTGGGTTTTTTTCTCAACATATTCTCAGTAGTAGCCGATATTGATACATGCATCATGTTTTTTTTTGTATATAAATAAGGGTGACAAACGAGCACACAGTCCACCTGATGATAAGTGGTTGCTTAGACCAATAGACATCTACTTCGATACTCGATTAAGAATTCAAATTCAAATAAGATGTATTGTCACCCTGAGGACAAAGATAATGCCTCGTTTCCTGTAAAAGGCTCCGGTTCTTCATTCACCATATGAAACACAGGATTAAGATGGTATTCTATGAGAGCATGGGCCTTCCTTAGTTAAGGGAATGGGTCGGCCATTCATGCTGCAGTCATAATATAGCAGCAGCATGGCTTTATCACGTGTATTACTATTGGCTAAATGTTTTATCTTAGTGCTTAGGTGTAACAAAAAGCCTTAAGGCTACAGTATCCACTTCGAGTAAGGTGTTTGCCCATTTTTTAGCTTTACTTATGTTAAAACTACAGAACCTAGGGCTTTTCCAGAATTCATAAGCTGGGGACATTTCTTGAATATTTTTTTATTAATTTTTCCATCGCAATCGGCAAGGTCCGTTGCACACACATTATTAACACTTAATACACCTGCTTACCTTCACTAGTATTTAAAGCATATTTTTCTTCTTTATTTATACCTAATAAGTAATTTTTACATAGCTTCTCCAAACTGAACAAGTATATTTTAAATGTAATTTTATAACACGTAGCTGTATTGATTATGAAGTGTTTTACAGAAGTAAGTCGCCCATTAACAACCGCAACACCAGGGGAATTGTAGGTGCGTTCCCGGACTTTTAGAAAGGAGTAAGCTCTTTTCTTCCTCGTAATCAAAACATTTTATTCCTCAAATATGACCAAGCATGTTTGACTTGTAGCGTAGCCCCTGATCTACCATACGCTACAGGGAATAACACTGGTACAGGAGGGAGACGGGTCGGTTTGATAGGAACTTAAGGTTATATATTCACTTATCTCATTATGCAAAGTTTGCTTTAGCATTAATGGGACAGCTTTAACGGATTCGTGAATAAATAACTCTTTCTCGGGATCGACACGTTAACTAAAACGTCGGTAATGATTTATTGCATTGTCTAATGATATAGTGCTAATTAAACATTAAAAAAAAACTATATTTTTAATTAAAACTAGTTTTACGGATTTTATCGCGTATATTAACTTATTTTATATTCCCGACGTTTCGAGTACTTTACAGCACCTATGGTCACGGGGGGGACTGGGGTATTTGACGTCCCAATGTCATAGTTAACCACGGTTACCTCCAGATTAAAAATTATTAATTTTTGTCCCGATCTACGCAGTATGAACTAACAGTATCTTTGAAGTCTTGCAGTTGTATGTTTAAGTTGGGATTTAATTTTATTAATTATAGGATCCCAAGCAGATGGTAGCACCAGCCATCTTCTCATTGAAATTAGGATGTTTTTTGATTTCAATAGCCTCGCGAATCATCCCGGAAGGAATCTGTTCTTTAGCGAGGATTTGTGGTCTGTCAAATCTAATGTAGTGACGGGGCGATCCTGCAACATGTTCACAGACTGCAGACTTCCCGGAGCGTCGATTCTTCACATCAGCTATGTGTTCTTAACGCGGGTTTTATTGATCTTTTAGTTTGTCCTATATAAGAGAGACCACATTCCAATCAAGCTTGTACACTCCCTGCAGCCCAGAGGGATATTATTTGATCAGGTAACCGACTTCGGCGGTTTGAAGCATGTTTGCCAGTTATCGTCAATGGCCAGCTGTCGCGACACCTTCATGGCATAGCAGGCATTGCCGATTGTGCCGGCTTTCACCGTTACTGCGAGCGGGAAGAACAAAACTTGCTTGACGTGTTGAGCTGAGGATACAGATCCCCGTGCCTCTGAAATAAAGATTACCACGCAGTAGCTAACTGTGAGGATGGTGATGAGAGTTACCGTTTAAATATCTATCTGTATGGGTCTTTTTTCATACACAGTGTGGCTCAAGGTGTTATCAGGATTCCGAATTACTAACACATCTAGAAAAGCTAAAGAGTTGTTTGCCTCTAACTCCATTGTAAATTGAATTTTAGAATTTATGGAGTTAAGAGGTGACTCTCATCACCATCCTTCACAGTTAGCTACCGTGGGTAAATCTTTGTTTCAGAGAGCACGAGGGATCTGTGACAGTAAACACCTGGCCGCCGAGCTCCAACACGTCAAGCAAGTTTTGCACGACAATAAGCTTCGGGTCCCGCGCCTACTTCACAGTGAACGAGTGAAGCCGGCCACAGTCGAGCGAGTGCCTGCTGTACTGCCATATGTCAGAGGTGTCACTGACAAGATTGGCTACATCCTGAAGCGTGCTTCTATTAAAACATACTTCAAGCCGCCGAAGAAGATTAGTCAGTTTTTACCATCAGTTAAGTGTAATGTCCCAATTGTAAAGTACTCGAAACGTCGGGAATATAAAATAAGTTAATATACGCGATAAAATCCGTAAAACTAGTTTTATTTAAATGTGTAGTGTTCGCGTAAATATAAGAAATCATTAAAAACTATATTTATTTGTTGTAAAATTAAAATACTCGTAATTAAAAAGTTTTGAAAATGTTAAAACTTGGTTTATACACACTGCAGCGTTTATTACGAGGGCAACACTGAACGTTTTTAGAACTGGCCACTTGTAAACGATATAATAAAAAAATAAGTTTTAATTTTGAAAATGGTACTCTTTGCCAATATTATTGTCTATGTATTTTATTTATTTGTCATTTGCTCACGATTTGGCGGCAAATTGAAAATTGTCTGTCTCACGTCAGCATGAATTTAACGCGAGAAAATTTTCGTACAATGATTTTTTATGACTTTCGATGTCATTTAAGTCAACAAAAAAGTTATGATAGACTTCGGTTGGCCTTTACGATGAAGCCCCATTTCGTGCCACTGTTTACAACTGGTTTAATGAGTTTAAACGTGGTCGCACTAATCTCACCGATGATCTGCGTGAGGGACGGCCTTCTACGTCGACGACTGAAGATAACATCAGTGTTGTGCGGCGTATGATAGAGGCTGACAAAAGAATAACTTATCATCAGATTCGGACAAGCTTAGGCATCGCTATGAGTTATGTGCAGAAAATCCTCCATGAACATTTAGCGGTCAGGAAGCTTTGTGCCCGGTGGATACCTCATAATTTGACAGAGGCCCAAAAACTCCGTCGTGTTGATTGGTGTCGTGAAATGTTTCAAAGATTTAACGAAGGTGACTCAAATGCTGTGTTCAACATACTTACGGGTGACGAAAGCTTGATTTATTATTATGATCCTGAAACTAAGAGACAGTCTGCTGTCTGGGTGTTTCCTTCCGAGGAGTTGCCAACTAAAGTGAAGAGAGGTCGAAGTGTGGGAAAAAAGCTGGTTGCCTCGTTCTTCGAAAGGACAGGTCATTACGCAACAATTGTTTTAAAGGATCGAAAAACAGTTACTGCAGAGTGGTACACTAACAATTGTTTGCCACTTGTCTTGGAAAATGTTCGGGAGAAACGACCTTGCAGTAGGATCTTCCTTCACCACGACAAGGCATACTACTAAACAATCGACTACTTGGCGACGTCAGACGTGGAATTACTGGGTCACCCGCCCTATAGCCCCATTTTTATTTATTTCCGAAAATAAAAGAAAAACTTCGAGGAAAACGTTTTATGGACGCCGAGGAAGCAGTGGCTGAGTTTCAAAATGCCGTCGAATAGGGTTCTAGGACGAGTGGGCAAAGTGATTTTCTCAGTGTTTCCATCGGATACAGCGATGTATTGATGTAAATGGACACTATTTTGAAAAGATATAATAAAACTAATAACTTGCTAGTTTGTCGTATATTGCGTTTATATTATAATAATATAATATTTATTAAATTTTTTAGTATTTGAAATGCTTTTAAACACATGGCTCCTGTGTTATCTACAGACATATAAATAAAATGGAAGTGTCTGCCTGTAATATTAAAATAACTGATTTCTTTTAAGCTCATAGGGTTAATTGCATGCTATTAAAACCTACATAAATAACCATTTTTAAAATTTTGTCCGTTTGTCCGGGCTTCGGAATGGCTAAACCTTTTTTACTTTTTTTTAACTTTTTACATCACTTAAACAACACAAAATACTAGCACAGAGTACTAATAATAGTGGAAGTAGAGACGTTGTTACATTTAAAACTTGTAAGTACATTTTAAGAAGATTTATGATTCAACTTTATTCTTGCAACAGAACCAAGGAGTAGCGTTCGCATCGCCATCAACAATATTTCTCGCGAACACAGTGGAAGAGTTTACTTGTATTTCGAGATTAATGTTTATTGATATATATATATATATATATATATATATATATATATATATATATATATATATATATATATATATATATATATATAAACGCCGGAAGGACGCCCTAGACGAAGGTCGACCAAATTGGCGATATATTGAAAATGGGCCAGATTAGAGTACCCTTAACCGACGAGCGTGTATGTAGATATATGGATGTAAAGGAGGCGAGAGAAGTGTCAGGATCGTGCCAATGGAAGTCCGTAGTCTCTGCCTACCCCTCTGGGTGACAGGCGTGAGTGTTTATGTTTTTTTTATATATATATATATATTTTTTTTTAATAACCAACGAACCATATATATGGCTGTAATGATGATGATGATGATGAAATATATTCTATATAATATACATATATATGACGAAATACATTCTATCCAGTTCAATTATGCTGTTTTAAAAGGTCTACCTTTGTGTGTTACGTTTGTAAATTTTTTCGATTCATATTTTTTTTATATATAAGAGTTGGCAAACGAGCAAGTGACACCGGGCATTGCAGGTGTGTTGCCGGCCTTTCATAAAAGAATAGATTCATTTTCTCGTAACCATATCGGCATATATTCAATTGAAATTGTGATGATAATTCACTGCACAAGAAATGTATATAATATATACTACTACAAGCCAAAAGTGATAACCTATACTATGGGAAGTCTCAAATACATTTGATCAAATACAAAGACTCCAAAATACAAAGACACCAAAACCTTAAACTTAAATATATATTATGTACAATTGTATTGCGTCTTAACCTAACTAACCTGGACCGTGTAGTGGCGGTGTAAGAATATCCATTTTTCCATATCATCTTGTGGGTGTCGCGTAAGAGGTGAGAGAGGGAAACTGAAACAGGAGATCGGCAGCAGCATCTTCATTTTTTATAGAATAACCTCCTGGTCACAACTCAAAAAAAAAGTACCGTTGCCAACTCGCCTGCCAAGCGTGGCAACGAGGCAAAATCAATGAGGCAATCTAAGGGGAAGAACTATGTTCAGCAGTGGACTTTAATAGGCTATAATGGATGGATGGATTACTAACTCCAGTTAAGAATCAAAATTAGGATCCGAACCCCAGTAAGCAGATACTCTGATAACTATACCACGCGGTCTTATTCGCCGTTTTACTGATAATCACGTGAAGTTTACTAAATACGAAATAAAAATTAAAACCTTCGAAAGCGTATGATATTTCCGGGCTTTTCGGAATCAGTGAAAATTGTGTGATTAATGTAAAAGAGAGTTGGTAGAAGTCGTTTGAACGTACCATTAAACGACACAAAATTGTCAAATTGTCGACAGATGTCTGCTAACGAGCCTCGTCCAAATCGAACCGCTCTTGTTTTACACTTATTGCACTGGTGTCCGGCAAAATTATACTAATTTTGAATCAAATCATCACGTAAAGAGTTTCTATTCAGTTATGTAAAAGAATGTTATAACTCTTTTAAAATTGTGTAGAGTGCCTGTTGATGACTATCTCTCCTTTTTTTAATAAAGAGTATAAACGATCACATAGCCCACTTGATGGTAAATGGATGCTGTAGAGCATAGACATCTATATCTATCCACTATTAAGACTCAAAATGCAGATGCGATGTCACTTGGCACCCCTGAGAACTAAGATGTAATGCTTCGCTTCCAATAAAAGGGTCTCCGGTTCTCTATACTCACCATACGAAACACAGCAGCATTAAGCTGCTATTTCACGCTGGTATATTGTGAGAGTGGTCCTTCCGCATTAAAGCCGATCCATTCGTGCTACAACCATAATATATTTTTTTATATGATAGGTGACAAACGAGCACACAGTCCACCTGATGGTAAGTGGTTGCTTGACCCATAGACATCTACATCTATCCTTGATTACGAATAAAATGCAGATGTTGTCACCCGTGAGGACTAAGATGGAATGCCTCTTTTCCAGTAAAAGGGTCTCGGTTCTCTACACTCACCATACGAAACACAGCAGTGTTAAGCTGCTATTTTACGCTGGTATTCTGCGAGAGCGTGGTCCTTCGGTCGAGCCGACCATTCGTGCTACAACCATAATATAGCTGTAGCAAGGCTCTTCCGCGTATAAATATCATTATTTTCACTCCCTTCTTTCACATTCTATTAAATTAATTAAGAACACCTTTTTTCTCTCTATTATATTGTATTCTATTACAGAGATTCCTCAAGTGGGTTCCGCGGAACCTAACAATATATTTTTTCTTGTTAAATAATTTCACACTTAAGTACTAATATTATTTTTAAATAGCGCAAAAAATGTCATAAGAACCAATTTCTATTATGTAGGTACATATGTAGTTAGCGAGAATTATATTATAATATTTCAATTGCACTATGTGGGGTTCCACAAAATAAAAGGGATTTGGTGAGTGGTCCATTACCTTAAAAGTTTGGAAACTCCTGTTCTATTAAATTTTTCTAAATGTATATTAATACGTCTCCGCCTGCCGTTACAGCTAATGAAAGGTTTACTATTGAACAAAGAGTTCCCTCATAAATTGCTCCATAGGTAGGCTATTTGCCATAGTTGCCACGCTTGGCAGGTGGGTTGGGAACCGTAGTTATTTTTATTTTCACTTATTATTAGGAAGACGCTACTGCTTTGTTTTCCTCTGTAGTTAAGAGACTACAGAGGAAAACAAAGAATAAAACTAGTCAAACTAGAAAAAAAAAAATTCAAGAGCCTACAGAGAAAAAATAGGATATTGGATATTGTTACACCGCCACTACAGGGTATCCTCCTGCTTCTACTTTCTTAGAAATTAAATTTTCAAAGATTGTACATTATCTCATCTAAAATATACTTCCAAATGCCAAATAACCTCATTGGCTCAATAAAAGGCAGTTATTTCGATATAACAGACAGACACTTCAATTTTGTTTATATGTTTATATTTGATATATTTGCGTCATTATATTAATATTCGTCGCGTAAGAAATTAAAACAGCCTGTATAGCATAATTTACATTATCGTAACAGTATAGTCGTTCATCAAGCCCCTAGACCTTTGTAACAAAGGCTGAACCTCAGCTCCGATCTTTTGTCTGAGTCAATTTTATATGAAACTTTGTATTTTTTTTTAAAATGAACATGGGGAAGAGTTAATTAAAAATTTTGTGGTCAATGCTTTATGCTGATGTCACACCGTGATTTTTGATATGACATTGAAAGTGTCGTACAGCTACAGCGGCTTCGGTGACCCGCCCTGCAGCAGAGATTAACCGGTCAGTGACCTTCTATTCTCGGAAACTATCTATCATACATGTTCAAAACAACAATCTTTATTAACAAACATGAATATCTTAACTAATGCAATAGTATAATTCACAAATTAAAACCTTTAAACAGCATTAATACACTTTAATTGACTTTAATTTTCTTTTATAAATCTAGTATTATTTCACTATTTTAAGCATAAATTTAGACACTTTCAACACACTACTTATCTTATTATTATACACAATAATCCTGAAACACTTATTGCTTATTTCTACACACACATTACTGAAATTTTCACAAATTGATTAATTATACCAAATAATTTTTTTTTTTTTTATAGTACATCATTTGGACACTGTTCGAGTCCCATACAACATAAACAACCAATTTCTACACGGCCCTTATCAACTCAGTAGGAGGCTAGTGCTTTCTTTGTCTAAATTACAGCTATATATCTCTGTTCATTATAAAACATTATTTATTTACATATGCTATTCTTATCTAGCGAGTATGTATCTTGTCTCTTATCACAATAACAAAACATATTTTTTAACAAAATAAGTATCTAATCTGGTTCTTTCAGGTTGCTCGGCTTTGTTCTAAGACAGTCTAAAGATTTCAAAAAGGTAACAACAATACTTCAATTGTACAACAGATTAGTCCGTAGCAAACTGGAATATTGTTGTCAAGTATGGTCTCCCGCTTACAAAAACCACATTGAAAGAATCGAAAGTGTTCCGAAAAGACTCATTAAACACCTAATCTTTCGTTTTATGGCGTCAAGTCATAGTGAGTGCTACAAAGAGGAACTCGATTACTTTAGGATGAAACCACTGGCAGTTCGTAGATCTATCCTTGATTTGAAATCCATATCCATACTAATATTATAAATGCGAAAGTGTGTTTGTTTGTTTGTTTGTCCTTCTTTCACGTCGCAACAGAGCGTCGGTATGGCATAGAGTGACATAGGCTACTTTTTCCGCGGAAAACATCTCATTCCCGTGGGAAAATCGAATATGCACAAGTTTGTCCTTCTTTCACGTCGCAACAGAGCGGCATGGCACAATGATTATTTGTATGGGGATAGTTCGGTGGCTGTAGAGTGACATATGCTACTTTTTCAGCGGAAACATATCATTCTGGGAAAATCGAATATGTTGCAAAATTAAATTCAGCTAGGTGGCGCCACCGTGATTCTACAAGACGGGCGACGGTACGATGGAAGAACACAGAAGGTCAGAATATCTGGATTATTATGTCTTTTACCAAAATTAAGATAAAAATGTATTGATCTGTATTTTTCCACGCAGGACCGGGAAGAGAGCGATAAAAACATAAAATTCACCAGCTGATTTTCTTCAAACGTTTTGGTGCATCGTAATTCACAGAATAGGCGATAACCTCGCAGACGATATTAAGTAATCCGTTGATGCTCTGCCTACCCTGCAAGGGTTACAGGCGTGATTATAAGTATGGATCAAATACTATCACCACCTGTCACGCTTTCACCCTTAACTATTACTTAACAATGGTAGAAACAGTTCTTAGTAAGTTTTAATAAGCTTAGTAATATTTATTGAACGGAAATGAATACAGGTCTTATATGTGGTTATGAATTAATCGGTATTACAATAAGAAAAATTAAAGGAAATTATGAGAAAATATTTTTGAGAGTTCTTATTAACTAACGTATACACAGTTTAAATTGATTCCGCTAGATGTCGTTACTAGGTTTTAAAACGCGGTAAAGAAATGTTTCCTGACATGTACTTAACTCCCGCCATATTTTGGATTTGCTTTTAAAAAATATTTTAAAGGAAATTTATTTCCTTTTACGTATTTTAACGTTTTTTATAAATAGGTTTTTCTTACTTCATAATGCCTCGCAAACGTAAGTCCAGCCTTTCAAGAGTATCTTCTCAAAGACAAGCGAAAAGATTAGCTCGATCGCTAGAATCTTTTAGAAGATGCTGAACTGAGAAGGCAAGAACAAGCAGAGGGTCAGGCTGCTTTAGAGCATCTGAGATACCTTCTCTACGTCAGCAAAGGCGTCTTGAACAGACAGAGCGTCAGGCTGCTTTAAGAGCTTCCGAAACACCTTCTCAAAGTCAGGAAAGGCGTCTTGAACAGGCAAAGCGTCAAGCTACTTTAAGAGCTTCTGAAACACCTTCTCAAAGTCAGCGAAGGCGTTTTGAACAGGCAGAGCGTCAAGCTACTTTAAGAGCTACTGAAACACCTGCTCAAAGTCAGCAAAGGCGTCTTGAACAGGCAGAGCGTCAAGCTACTTTAAGAGCTTCTGAAACACCTGATTAAAGTCAGCAAAGGCGTCTTGAACAGGCAGACCGCCAATCTACTTTAAGAGCTACTGAAACACCTGCTCAAAGTCAGCAAAGGCTATTCGAACAAGCGGAACGTCAGGCCGCCTTAAGAGCCGCGGAAACACCTGATGAAACTCAACACAGACTCATTGAGCAAGCTGAACGTCAATCTACTATAAGGGCATCTGAAACACCAGAACAGACACAGGCGCGAAGAGATGCAAATGCACAGCTCCAAGCTGAACGTCGACAAAATTTTCAAAGAAACAATTGGTCGGTTTTAATGACGCAGCATTCAATTATGATCCGTTGATTGATTATAAAATCACAGGTTAGTTGTTATCGGACTGATGGACAAGGCGTGTCGATTTTGCAGTGCTTTAAATGGAAAGATGAGACCGCAGGCATGTGCTGTTCCAATGGCAAAGTGTCTCTTCCGTTACTTGGGGAACCAGAAGAACCTTTGAAAACTCTCTTTTATATGATGCTAATGAGTCACGGCGCTTTTAAACAGGATCCGGAATATAACTCATGCTTTCAAATGACGTCCTTCGGAGTTGACTGGAAATAATAATGCCGGGATTTTCGCCTACATTTACGGTGCAAGGGCAAATTTATCATAGAATAGGTTCACTTTTCCAGCTAAAAACGAACAGCATAAATTTTATAAGTATACTTTATGGGTGACGAAGAAATTGAGGTAGACTGTCGCTGCCAATTTATCCAGGGAGTTGAGAGAGACACAGTGTTCAAAATTCAAAGATTCTTGCATGAACGTAACATTTTAGTCAAAACATTTAAAACTGCTTTAGAAAACCTACCTGAAGAGGATTATAAAGTCGTCATTCACGCAGATCGGACCCTCGAGGAGAGCATGAAAGGCGCTACAATGCACCTTTGATAAACGAAATAGCAGCCGTTATTAGTGGTGATCAATTTTCACGAGACATTGTCTTGCGAGCACGTGATGATATTGCCAACGGGTAGCCGATACACACAAGTTTCATGACGCTCTGCAATACCCATTGATTTATTGCAAAGGACAAGAGGGTTATCATTTTCAAATGCCACTCATTAACCCGGTTACAAAGGAGCCTACCCGAACAAAAAGTATCATGTATGGATTTTATGCGTATCATATGATGTTGCGAGAAAATTATTTTAACCTCTTAGCCCGGTGTAGACAATTATTTCATCAATTTTGGTAGACATGTATGTGAAGGTAGAAAGTGAACGTCTCCGTTATATATCTTTAAATCAAAAAGCTGCACGTTGAGAATTATATACATTTACAAGATGCAGTTTCTAGCGACGCCAATGTAAACCCCTAGAGATTTAAGTAAATGGTAATTCTGCCCTCATCATTCGTTAACAGTCCCGCTACCTACATGAGTACACACAAGACGCATTCGCCTATGTACGAACTTACGGAAGACCTGATCTTTTGTTACTTTTACTTGCAATCCCACATGAAAGAAATAACTGAGGAGCTAATGCCGGGCCAAAAAGTACTGACAGACACGATTTAGTTGCTAGAGTATTTAGATTAAAAGTACAAAATTAATGTATGTAATTAACAAAGGAAAATTTTCGAGAGTGTCATGTATTCAATTGAATGGCAAAAAGATGATTACCGCATGCCCACATTCTAATATGGCTTAAAGAGAAGTTGCGGCCCAGCCAAATAGACGACATAATAAGCGCGATTCCGGATCCTGAGCAAGATAAAGAATTTTGAAATATGATTCATGGTCCATGTGGAGCACGAAATTCAATATCGCCATGTATGAAAGAAGGAAAATGTACAAAGAAATTCCCTAAACAGCTATTAAAAGAAACAGTGCACAATGACAATGGCTACCCTTTATACAGACGCAGAGCTCCCTGAAGATGGTGGCAGGAAAGTTACAATCAAATCTCGCTCTGGAGCGTTCGAAACCTTAGATAACAGCTGAATTGTCCCGTATTCGCCCATTCTATGCAAAATGTTTAATGCCCACATTAATGTAGAAGCATGTAGCTCTGTCCGCGCAATCAAGTATATCTAAGTACATAAATAAAGGAAGCGACCAAGCAATATTTAATCTCAGGAGTGAAGGTGAGGCAAACCGTTAATGAAGTACAGACCTTTCAAGCAGGGCGTTATGTCAGCAGTAACGAGGCAGCGTGGCGTCTCCTTGGCTTCCCTTTACACGAAAGGCAACCCAACAGTTACTCACCTTGCTGTGCACTTAGAAAATGGGGAGAGGTATATTTCACCGAAAGAAATTTCGAGAAAGAATTGCATCACCGCCAAAAACTACGCTGCATCTCTGACGGATCTTTTATTTGGCTCAGTTTTTCAATTCAGAAAACTGCATCTCTAACGAATCAATTTAACTCAGTTTGTTTTCAAAAGTCTGCATCCCTGACGGATAATTATGCTCAGTTTCTTTAATTAAAAAGATCCCATTTTCATTTGGAATAAACAGTCTATTTTCATGCTTTCTATACGCTGCGTTTTAAAACATTTAAATAGGCTGACGAATCAATTTTGCTCAGTTTCCTTTTAATGGCTGCATCTCTGACAAATCTATAAAACTCAGTTTTCTTCAATTCAAAAAGCAATGGATAGTTCATTTCCAGTGACCATGCGGGCGAAGCCGCGGTAACAGCTAGTTTCTTCATAAACTCTTCAAAGGTGAAATTGATGACAGTGAGCTGTTGAGTAGACTTAATATTAATGTACCTCGGAAATTTACCTTACTTTAAGACTGATAGCACTCGAACAAAACTGGGACAGAATTTCCAATAACAAGTATATCACGCGTATAAAATGTATGTGTAAAAAACATAGCAACACTGGATATTTGTGACGGGTCACACTTTTTATGAAAAATGTAAAGACAGTTTAGAAAATTAATTAGACAATATCTTAATGCTAAACTTAACTTTTATTTATGTTACAAAAACTATTATCTATGTTTTGTTCGTTAAACTTATTTTGTTCCAACTACCATTAAAATAGGCAAATTTTAAACACTGCTATGGTTTTAGAATGATGTGTTTTCCTATAATTGGTAGTACATAGTAATTTGTTGATGTAAGGCATGTGTTAGAAGTAATTTAATATGTACAACTGTTGGAGATCCATACAAATAAATAAATAAATATAAGAGTATTCGTATTACATAGCCGATTACTATATAACACATGACTCAAGTTAATCTATAAACAAACTTTTGTGGAATTAACTCGACCGGGAATTGAACCTGAACTTTCGCTCGATAATTGAATGTTCTTACCATTATATTGAATCTACTTACTTTTAACCTAGATTGCCTTATCATTTGGAATGTTTTATACTGTAGTATTTTACTGTAAAGAATTATAGTGTGAATTTACTTACTTTTTAAAAAATCAAAAATGGTTTAAATTATTTTTAAGCGCGTCACCAACAGATATATTCCGCTAACTTTATAATGGTACATCTTCAAGCGAATAAATACGTCGTCCTAAAATTATTTCTTTTTTAAATATATTATTTCTTATAGCGTGGACACTGGCAAGGATACCAGATATCAATGGAAAGAGTGAGTGATGCTCGAGGTTTTTTTTGAAGTTAACACAGCTCACGCCACCTTTCATATTTTAGAAGGTTTAGAAGCTATATGTCCGTCGCACTGCGTCTTGGTGGACTTCACACATCTTCAAAATACTTTATTTCTTAGACATCCTCACGATAATTCACTTCACTGCTTAGCAGGTGGTTAGTCAGCATTTGAAATTGCAATTAACAATGTCAATGGTGCCGGCAGAGATTGAACCTAGTTTACTCGTGTATTATGAAAACTACAGCAAGCGCCTCTGAACTGCATGTCGCCGGGTTTCTAAGGTGGATAAAATTTTAGATAACGAAAACTGCACAAAACAAGGCCACTGACATAGTTTCCTATTTGTAAACTGAAGCATTACAATGACCTGTCATAGTTGTTGTACAAACCGTTTGAGTTGACGAATAATGGAGTGGCATGTTGAGAATTTAGAATACAGCGGCTGTCTCAAAATTTTGAATAAATAATAAAAATAGAATAAAAACAATAAATGACGATCACATTTCTTATTTTGTAGTAAGCTAAAGAATTAATCAAAATTAAGAATTTGGAGCGCAAATGAATACGCAAATATCATATAAATTAGTCATGGAGATTGACATCGCAAATAACGTCCGGCATTTTGTTGTCGTCAGTTTGACAGCACGAATAAATGCAACAAACGTTAATATGTAACTGATAATAACTATATAATTATTAAGTATTACCTACCACTGTTTAATAAAACTAATACTAAATGTTTCTTTCGAAAAATATTAGTAATTTAGATGTAATACGTTTATAAACAAACATGCAGACAGAAAGACAGATAATTTTAATAATTATAGAAATGCATTATTTTTAGTCTGTTTCAATAGTTTTGTCACAAAAATATACAATATACAGACAATTGCGCCTTTTATTATATGTATAGGTTTAATGATTGCGTATATCCTAATAGTACACATTTACACAGAATTATAACCATTTATTGCGGATTCTATTAGATAAACATCAAATGAGGTTGTCACTACCATGCTATTTCTAAATGTTTTCATACTAACCGTGTAAAATATTATATTGTAAATTATTTTTTTAAAGGTCCCGCTGGAATTGTAGCTGGTTCTTTCCAGGACAGAGGCTTTTGTTCGAACCAGTGTAAGAGCTTAAATGACTTTCAATAAGTATTCCCAATATCCATATTTAATAAATTTATTTCTGAAGGACTATGCGGACTTCATGATAAATGAAGTCTGCTACTCACGTCCTGGAGCAGCGGGGCGGACTAATCGTTCGAAAACCCTCTCATAAATGAGAGGAGGTCAGTGCCCAGCAGTGGGACGTATATATTCTGCAACTAAAATGAATGGCTTTTATTGCGTTTGCAGAGACTGAGGTGAGAAATAATTGGGATAAGATTCGTAAAGATTAGTTTCATTTAACAATTCTTTTTTTTTTGTTTAACCATGTGCATATAAATAAATTAAGAACCAATGAATATACAATAATTGCATGACCATGATCTATTATTTACACTAGAATAACCACAGTTCATAATCAATGCGTGTTATTTTAGTTTTTTAAAGTAAACGAACATTAAGAGATACAGCCTATATATGTTCCAAAAAGGCAAAGGCTCCTCACACTTTTTTATATTTTTTAGAGGGTTTTATAGCAAGGAACGACTAAGGTGAACTTATTTGTTACGCAGGTAGTCACATAATGTCATCACCAACAAAAAGTTGCGTTTTAAATAAAAGATTTTCGGTTTCTTGTATATATACACAATACAACGCCTTCTCTAATTTATTACACATTTTTACCTTTTTTATATCTTCTTCTTTTAGTAACATCCGTAGTCTGTTTTATTTTTTCTCATCTAATTAAAACTACTATTTCAGAAAGAAACAATAATCTCTACAATTTTCTAACAAATTAATTTCCCCCGCTATGAAATCTTTTAAATATTTTAACTAATTGCAAAGTGTAATTATACGTGGTAGAGCCATGCTGCAGATATTATATGTAGTAGTATAGTTGTAGCACGAATGGGTCGGCTCGACCGAGGAAGGACCACGCTCTCACAGGATACCAGCTTAAAATAGCAGCTTAACTTTGCTGTGTTTCGTATGGCGAGTGTAGAGAACCGGAGACCCTTTTTACTGGAAAAGAGGCATTCCATCTTAGTCCTCACGGGTGACAACGCATCTCCATTTTGATTCGCAAACGACAAAAGATGTATATGTCTATGGGCCACAGCAACTACTTACCATCAGGTGGACTGTGTGCTCGTTTGTCACACTATCCTATAAAAAAATATATGGGGCCGCCCTGGTGGCAGAAAAAAAAATCGCGGATTTTCTCATTGCCCGCCTCCATGCTCCACTTCATATGCCTTCGAAATATTTTCTGTTTCATAGATGCCGGCGGGGATTGGATCCAAGTTCCCCGCTTACTGTAAAATTTATAGCTAGGGCTCAGTTTCTAAGCTATCACGACCCGCAGTTGGCACTCCGCTGTTCTCCACGTACATGATCACTGTGGACAGTTGGTATCATTGCACAAAATAAGAAAATTGTGTTTGTTCCAATTAATGAACATCGCTTGTAGAGGTTTAGAAGTAATATAATAAAAATACTTCCATCACTTTCATTTAAAAATAGTGCTGATTATTTGTATGGTACGTTATTTAAAATTATAAGTTGTGAATTTAGTAGAATATTTACTTCTAAAATTTTATCTTTTAACAGTCGCAAATCATTTAATGAATGGGCGACAGTAGGAATTTATAAAAGTAGGCGAAGGTTATACGAGCTTTATAATGAACGATAATATATATAATATCTCTCAATATCATATCTCTAAATATAATAGTAGTGTTTTTTAGAGATTATGTAAAAACATATTCTAAAATATTTAGAAAACTATGCTTCACAGCTAAGGCTTTACATTTAGGCAACAAATTTAAAACTGCATTCAACAAAATTAAAATGAACTGGAAAATAATAAATAGTGAAACGGGCAAGGTCAAACCGCGCAACTCGGATTTTCAATTGAATATTAACAATAATTTAACTGGATCTGATCAAAAAGTTGCTATGACTTTTGAGAAACATTTTACTGATGTTCCTTTTTTGACAAGAAAATCATTGTATTCTTCTAATACTGTCGCCGAATCATTGCTTAAACAAAATGTAAAGGCTTGTTCAAATACTTTTAAATTCGATAGAGTATTGCCAAAATATATCGTTAAATATTTTAAAAATATTGATGTTAAGAAAACGGCACTCTTATAGGGGATTTCCGTTAAAGTTATTTTATCTATAATACATACAATAGCACCTTATCTAGCCACTATATTTAATACAAGCGTCGAATCTGGTGTGTTTCCTGAGTTAATGAAACATAGTAAAGTCATACCTTTATTTAAATCTGGTAGTACATTAGACGCTGCCAATTTAAGACCAATGTCTATACTACCAACATTTAGTATAGTTTTTGAAAACATAATTTTAGATCTGACGTTAAGTTTCTTTAATATAAATAAATTGCTACATAAAAATCAATTCTGTTTTACAAGTGGTCGCTCGACAATTGACGCTGTAGTTAAGCTTATTGAACATATTTTTTGTGCATGGGAGAATTCAGAGGATGCTTTGGGAATATTTTGTAACCTTTCCCAGGCCTTCGACTGTGTTCACCATGAGACATTAATCAGGAAGCTACACTACTATGGTATCAATAACACAGCGCTTAAACTTATTATTTCATAATTAAGTAATAGAATGCAGAAAGTTATTATCAATGGTAAAAGTTCTACCGGGTCACCTGTACTAATGGGTATCCCTCAGGGCTCTATTCTCGGCCCATTCCTATTTCTAGTGTATATTAATGACTTACCTTCCCTTGTAGGGGATAATCATGATATAGTATTATTTGCTGATGATACTATATCATGAATAAACGTCAATCATTTAAATGTGGCGAAGTGAATAATGCTATATCAAAAGTAATGCATTGGTTTAACGGTAATAATCTACATTTAAACCGAAATGAAACTAAATGTATTAAATTTACAACATCGAATGTTAAAAATCTGAATACAATATGTTTTTAAATGGGTAAGAAATGAGCCCTGTTGAATCCACTGTTTTTCTTGGCATCACTCTCGACGCAAAGCTTCAGCGGGGCCCCCATTTATCCAAACTAGCAAGCAGACGAAGTTCTGCAGCCTATGCTGTAAAAAAGATTAGAGGTCTCACTAGTAGAATAGACTAGAATAGAATAATTTTTTATTCAATATAGATTACATGTGTAATTCTTATTGAAAGTCATTTTTTACTTTACCACTGGTTCGAAAAAAAACCTCTGTCCTACGAAGAGCCAGCAAGAAACCCAGCGGGACTTTTTTTTTAAGAGTAAATTTTACATGAATGGTTGTAAGAACTATATAAGTACAACATTTATTTTAGAAACTGCTTGGAAGCGACCACCGCATTCCTAGGGGTTATTATCAACCATGTATTCATTTATACTATAATAAACCTTTTATACAGTTTCAGCTTAACAAAACATTTAAACTTGGTAATAGAGAGAGCCTGTACACTTTCCGGGACCTTGTTGTAATAGCGTATACATTGCCCCAAGAATGAATTACTGACTATGTGGAGTCGAGAAACTGGTATCACTAGCTTGTGTTTTTAGTGTTTACAGAATGTATATCACTTTTTACTAAAACCACCTTTGTTTTTGTGAACATACATTAATTTTCAAATATACTGAGAGGCCAAAGTTAATATATTTATTTTTTAAATTTATCTCAAAGAGACTCTCTCGGTTTTAGGTTGTAAATAGCTCTAATGACCCTCTTCTGTAAAACAAAAATAGTTTCTAAATCAGCCGCATTTCCCCATAGCAAAATTCCATAAGACATTATGCTATGGAAATAATTGAAATAAACTAATCTAGCTGCCGCAAGCAGTTTCTAAAAAAAATTGTAAATAGTTTGTACAACCATTAATGTAAAATTTGCTTTAAAAAAAGTCCCGCTGGGTTTCTTGCTGGTTCTTCCCAGGTCAGAGGGTTTATTTCGAACCAGTGGTAAAGTAAAAAATGACTTTCAATAAGAATTACACATGTGATCTGTATTGAATAAAAATTATTCTATTCTATTCTATTCATGGTAAAGATTAATGTGTCCCTTTTCTTTCAGTAAAAAAAGTAAGAATTTAATAAAACTTCCCACTCAAAGAAAGTTTAGTTTATACAAAATTGATTTCATCTTCGTGGATATTGAGCTAGAATCCTCCGGAGAAATTGCATATAATATACGAATACATAACTAGTTTAAGAATTGGACGTGCATCGTAATGTACGATACTAAAGTGTAATTCGTAGCCTTCAAAGCTCATGTGCACGTGTAATAAGGCTATGGAATAATAAATTATTTATTTGTTTTGTCTCATTTTTTTATAGAAGAAAGTTGTCCTACGAGCACTAAGTCATCGTATGGTAGGTGGAAATAAAATATTCCTTTAAAATATAATATTATTTTGAAACATATTACATAATGTTTTGTTTGCAAGCATATTGGTACCAACCCAGATGGTCAGAAAAGGAGATCTACTAAATAGTAGAATGCTTTAGTTCTTGACTGCCAACTATAAAATACATTTTTTTTATTGAATAAGGATGGCACCAGTCCACCTGATGGTAAGTGGATGCTGTAGACCATACACGTCTATATCTATTCTCGATAAGAATCAAAATGCAGAGACTTTTCCCCTGAGAACTAAAATGGAATGTTACGTTACCAGTAAAAAGGGTCTCCGGTTCTTTACACTCACCATATATCACAGGTGTTTCACGTGAGTATTCTGTGACAGCGTGGTCCTACTTAGGTCGAGCCAACTCTAATCTCACAAGGCCACATTTGCGTTGCCACCCACATAGCTGACGATGAAACGCCTGTCAATCAGTAATAATACTGGCTCTCTTCCCCTTCAAACCAAAACACATAAATGTATAAACTTCGGGTTTTGCGGTAAAATCAATAATGATACTATTCATAGTACACCATTAGATATTAAAACAATAATTATTCTCTGCAATTGCTCTGACAGTAATTTCTTAAAGATAGCAACAACACACACTTTTTCAAACGACTGCATAAAAGGAGGAGGTTCTCAATGCGTCGGAATCTTTTTTTTATGTATGTTCACCGATTACTCAAAGACGCCTGAACCGATTTGGAATATCCTTTTTTTGTTTCAAAGGGTGATACCATTTTAATTTTATCGAAATCCGTCGAGGGGTTTTAAAAAAACCAACAATAAATTATATTCATATTAAAGTCGTTTGTACAAAATTTTAAATTTACCACTTGTTTAAGTAAACTGTTGTTCACAAAGAATGAAGAAAAGGGAGGTTAACAAGAAAATGTCAGCCTCGAGTAGGCGCAACAAAGGGCGAGAAGTATGATAGAGGAAAGTTTTACGGTTCCAAGAAATTAACTTTCACTAAATTTTGAAGGAATAAGGCACTTCGAATATGTAAAGGTAAGAAGTTCCACAAGCATACAGCTGAAACGGAAAATGTTCTAAATTAAGAAAAAGGATGAATACTAACACAAACGTGGTAAACCCAAGCTGCAGCTATATTATGAATGTAACACGGATCGGTCGACTCGACCGGGAAAGGACAACGCTCTCACAGAATACCAGCGTAAAATAGCAGCTTAATTTACCACCCTTCAGCATCCCTTTATCGTCAGGTGAACTGTGCGCTCGTTTGTCATTTTCAGAACTACGAAACGCAATTAGGTTATAACCAAGGGCCACCTCTTAACTTACTTAAAATATGGATATTTGTAAAATTAGCTTCATCATAAAAATATCTGAAAAAGCACCCCACGCTTTTTACAATAAAATTATTATTTTATGTTAATCATTATTTTCTGATGGGGGATGAGTCGCTCGCGTCCGTAGGCTTCGACCACCTAACCCCAGGTCCACCCTACACGTGTCCCCGGGTGGTGCTAAACGAGCGACAAAGCCGAAAGGATAGACTCGGTTCCTCGCCGTATGGTAGCGGCGTAAAAATCACCCCCTTTAGATCGCACCACGAGCCAACACATTAAAGAAATGGCCCTGAGTTCCCGGCGCCCTTTAATGGGGCAGGGTGAAGATCTCCGGGAGTAAAACTGGCGACGAGGTTCGCCACCCGTCACGTTCTGTCTTCCGGAGGCGAAAAGTGGATTGCGGAGGCCCGTCTGGCAACGCTGAATGTATGTGGAGCAATGAATGATAAGATGGATGAAATAGCCCACTTATATCCGAGAGCAGTTTTGGGACATGGTAAGGATGGTGTTGATGAAATGTAAGGAAATAAAATATCATTATGTTAGAGATTTTAATGGAAGAGTTGGGGTGAAGAGGTCTGGTTATGAAAGGATATTAGGAATGT
Source organism: Parnassius orleans (assembly GCA_029286625.1). Classification (NCBI taxonomy): domain Eukaryota; kingdom Metazoa; phylum Arthropoda; class Insecta; order Lepidoptera; family Papilionidae; genus Parnassius; species Parnassius orleans. The sequence continues at coordinate 284,530 of JAGSMP010000408.1, read as the reverse complement.
TTGGCGATGAAAGTGTAAATGAGAATGGTGAAGACCTCCTCGCCGTATGTGAGGAAAAGAATCTTTTGTGACGAATACTTTTCGCATAAGAGGATTCACATGTATACATGGGAAAGAGGTGATGATAGAAGCATGATAGATTTCATAATTGTGGATGAAAGAACGCGGAGAGCAGTGGTAGATAAGAGTTTACCGGGGTTCAACGTAGGACGGATCATTACTTGGTCTTATGCCGAATTAATGGTCTATTCAGGCGTTGGCGGCATCGGACATCTGTGTCTACCACTGCGTTACAGCGTATAAGAACAGAGAGGTTACAATATGAAGGTGTGAAAGAGAAGTATAAATGTAGACTGAGGAGAATATAAGTGGTTTGAATGAATATGTATGAATGATTTAGACCTGAAGACTGTATGGAATAACGTTAAGAAAGTTTTGGTGGATGCAGCCACCGAAGTATGTAAGTAAGAGAACGAATGAAAGGAAAAATAATACGTTGTGGTGGGATGATGAGATTCGGATGGAAGTTGAAGCAAAGAAGAGAGCATGGCTAGATTTACTGGCAACCAAAGCTGGTAATTCTGGCGGTATGAATGATGAGATTGAAAGAAAAAGGCAGACTTTAGACTTATAAATAAGAGAGTAAAAGAAGTTGTTGAAAGGAAAAGCAAGAAAGAACGGATAAGAATGAGAGAAGGATATCGGATAACTTCCAGGCAAATATTAAAATGTTCTGGAAACTCGTAAGAACTGCTAGGGAAATTCAAACAGCCTAGAATTAATGCTATACGAGACGAGAATGGCTGTATGCTGAATGATGAAGTTTCAATTTAAAGAGATGGAAGGAATACTTTGAAAGCGTGTTTATGAGTGAAGGGTCGTCTGAATTAAGTGAAAAAGAAATTCCGAAAGAAGGAGAGAGGTAGGGAGATAAGTGTAGATGAAATAATGAAAGCAATGAAAAGCATGAAAGCAGGTAAGGCAGCCGGATATGATAGAGTATCACCTGAAATGCTAAGGGCTGGAGAGGGAGGTGGCAGGCCTGCTACACCTTGTTTAATTTATGTTGGGAACTCAGCGGTACCGGAAGACTGGTGCAAAGCCGTTATAGTCCCAATATATAAAGGAAAGGGTCACAGGACTGTAAAACTACAGTGGTATCAGCTTGCTTAGCATTGTGGGTAAACTGTATGCTAAGGTGTTAATTGAAAAGTTATGGAAGAAACTGATGGAAAAATTTGGGATGTGCAAGCTGATTTAGAAAGGGAATGGGGTGTACGGATCAAGTATTTTCCATGCGCATGATTGCGGAGAAGTTTTGGCCAAAACCAGAAAGTTTTGTGCTTTCATGGACTTGGAAAAGGCTTATGACAGAGTGGACAGGAATGTGTTATGGCAAACACTTAACTCATTTGGTTTGAGCGCTGGTTTGATACAGGCATTGAAGTCTTTTATAGGGACTCTAGTGTTGTGTCAGGATCAACGGGGTCCGGGACTGGTTTGGCATCCAAAAGGTGTCAGACAGTGCTGTGTAGCTTCCCCTGGGTGTTTAACCTATTTATGGACAGTTGTTTGCAAACTTTGAAAGTTGAAGAATGTGGGTTCGGAATGGGTGAGTTAACCGTCAAATGCCTTTTGTACGCCGATGATCAAGTCATATTTGCATCGTCGGCGGCCGAGTTACAAATGATGGTTACTTATATGAACCGGTCATTAAAAGAAAGAGGTATGAAAGTGAACGCAAGTAAGACGAAAGTGATGCTTTTTGAAAGAGAAGAAAGTAAAACGTTATGTGAAATAAGAATAGAAGGAGTTGATTGAGCAAGTGGATCAGTTTGTATATTTGGGATGTTTATTTAGCAGGGATGATAGATATGATAAGGATATAGAACGACGAGTGAACGCAGGAAATAGAGTGAATGGGGTCTACACGCTATTGTGAAGAGTCAGAATGTGTCAAAAAGGCACGATTGGCTATTCACAATGCTGTGTTAGTCCCTACTTTAATGTATGGTAGTGAAAGTTGGGTCTGGGCAGAAGAAGGAGAGTAGAATAAATGCTGTAGAAATGCGGTCATTAGGAGTTAGGGCTGAATCTGAATGACAGGATGAGAAATAGTGTGATAAGAGAAAAGTGTGGTTTGCAAATGACGTTGTGACATAAGAAAGGAATGCTTCGGTGGTTTGGTCATGTAGAAAGAATGAAGAAAGAGTGACAAAGCAAATTTATGCTGCAGAAGTGAACGCAGAGTCGGAAAGGGACGCCTTAGGCGAAGGTTTATCGGCCAAATTGGCGATATATTGAAAATGGGCCAGATTAGAGTACCCTTAACCGACGAGCGTATGCGTAGATATATGGATGTAAGAGACGAGAGATGTGTGCCAGGATCGTGCCAAATGGAAGTCCGTAGTCTCTGCCTACCCTCTGGGTGACAGGCGTGAGTGTTTATGTTTATGTTTATGTTATGTTATGTCATTTTCTTATTTTAAACTTATTGAAAATTATTTTCTACTTTTAGTTCGGTTATCTACAAAAGCGTTTTTTTTTGTTTTTTAAACTATTATTTATTTCATTTAAGTCATCCTAAGTTGCTGAATAAATAGTTTAAATGTAAACTGTTTTAACATGTACCGTATGTATTAAAACGGATCGTTACGAAGAACGAGACGTTTCTTAAATATTCTATATTTAAGAAATATTTTTCGGACATAAGTCGGAAACGAGGCCAATCGTCTTGTATCTAGATTATTATATACATATATATTAGGGTCTTGTAAAACTCCATAATAACTGTAATAATGTCCCTAATTTTATTTTCGTCACAATGTTATTAAAAAGGAATTATTTTGTTAAATTTTCTTTCTTCATTTCAGCTTGCATCTTAAAAATATTTCTTTTACCAACCTCAAATTAGTTATCTAATGAATAGGTTGCGTAACGGGAAGGAAAAATAAAAATATATTTTAACTTCTCATTTCGTTTTAATTTTCATCTTGTTAATTTTTTCGTAAAATACTATTTAAACATTGTTTATAAATAGAAAATGATGATGAATATTATAAAAAATGGAACACGGTTTACATTGTGTTTGAAATGGGGTTGTAATATAGACCCATGGGTGTCGTAAGAGGCGACAAAGGGAAATAAAATAGGAGATGAAAAGTAGCACCTTACTGACAACAACTAACAAAAAACTGCGGTTGCCAACCCGCCTGCCAAGCGTGCCTATGAGGCAATCTATAGGGGAGGTCTATGTTCAGCTGTTACTATGGATCACAAGTCCACTTCACACACCACAAAAGAAACCTTTGAAAATATTTTATTAGAATATAATATGTACAATAAACCTATTATTTAAATATACATGTTTCTATAACAGAAGCAGAGTTAAAATTTACTCCTGAATAAAGAAAAAGTGTTTTCAATATTAATTATCAGATTAGGTTTTTTTCAAACACGAATGTGGTAAGCTCGGTTTCAACATTATACAAATTAAAGGGCAGACGTCCTGCGGGCAATCTCACAAAGCGAGACTTCGCCATAAATTTAAGCACAGGTCGATATTAAAATGGATCTAAATTTGGTTTACTTTTAGCGTAATAAAGTAAAAGTTTTCGAAAGAGGTCATCAATTTAATAAAAAGAAAACGTTAATTCTATATAATAATTAGGCAACATCATTAAAATGCGACTTGTACTTTAATGAGTTATTATACAGCACTGTGACAAATGAGCACACAGTCCACCTAATGGTAAGTAAATGATGTGGCACAGACATCTACATCTATATTTGCCCTCGATTAAGAATCGAAATGCAGATGCATTGTCACCTCTGAGGACTAAGATGGAATGCCTCCTTTCCTGTATATAGGGTCGCCATTGCTCTACTCTCACCATACAAAACACAGCAGCATTGAACTGATATTTTACGCCGGTATTCTACGAGAGCGTGGTCCTTCCCCGGTTGAGCCGACCCTTTCGTGCTACAACCATAATACAGCTGCAGCATGACTCTAGTCCAGCACAAATAGTCATTTCCAGCATTTGTAATGTTACAATGGCCAAATAATATCTACATAAACCTGTATTAATATACAGACTGGTCGCATCGTAATATAACTAAGTGGCAGAACTTCCTTTCTGCCAAGGAGTCCATCTGGTATCACCCTCGTACCTATTTCTGTCAGAAATGCGTGCGCGCACTGTTGTGTTCCGACTGTGAGGCATTCCATCTTAGTCCTCAAATGTGACAAGGCGTCTGTAGCCTTCCTTGCTTGGAGTTGGCTGCAGGTGTCCATGGCGTACTAAATATCAGGTGAAATGTAAATTAATTTGTCTGTAATTAATCAGAAACTATACCAACAGATTAACAACTTTCAGGCACAACACCGACAACAAGACATCTTCAGGTGTAGTAGACTCTGTGGCGGACCGATAAGTGAATAAAATATATATTAAATAAAAAATAGCAGCTGTTTTTCGCCGCTCACTTAGCGATCAGCCACCGAAGAGTCTACTACACCTGGAGATGTCCTCGTGGAGGCGAAACACGTGTCGTATTGTCGTCGGTGGTATATCTTTCTAGTGTAGTGGTGGTGGAGGAGTGGTGCGGGATTAGTGGTGACCAGGATAGTGCACGCAATTGAGGGAGGGCGGGAGGTGCTCTTCAAACTAGGTAAGACACATCATTTTATTTTATTGAGCGGATAGTGGCAATGTAAATTTTTCCAACTTTAACATCTGTTTCACTCAAATATAATATGAATCCTGTATGCTTTGCTTTTGATTCGCACATGGTTTGACTTTCGAATTGTGTATCATATCATAGATATTTTACATTATTTTTTAAAAGTGACACTGTACTCGTACTGGAGCGATATAATACATAGTTAATCTGTTACCTGATATATAGATATTTATATTGTACTGGTATGTTATAGATATTGTGTCTAAATACGATTTATATCGCCCAATGCTAGTTTTATTAGTTTCATACCTCAGCCAAGCAATATAAATATTTTCCGTGCTTACCCTATCAATGGCAATAAAATGGCCGCATGAGGACGCTCAAGGTCGCTCAGTGCTATTGAAAGGGCTATGCTCTGTCTTGCTATGATAAACTTAGAAATGAAAGAGGCAGTAGAACCAGAGTGACCGACATAGCCCAACGGATTAGTGCTGAAGTGGCAAGGCCATAGCTCGAAAGAACCGACAACTGATGGGGAAAGGTTATCAAGCAGAAGCTTCCTGGTAGGCGAAGTGTGGGGCGACCCTCCACTAGATGGAGGACGACCTGGTAAGAGATCCAGAAGTCGATGGATGCAGGTGGCTCAGTACCGCTTTGTGGCATTAAGTGGGGAGGCCTATGTTCAGTAGTGGACTTGTGAAGGGCTGTAATGATAATGATTACCCTATCAACTAGGGTTACCTACTATAACAGTACCGATTATACATAGTCAAATGCAATATTTTGATTTACAAGCTCTGCATTGCAGGCTCATTTTTACGAGCAGAAATATAATTGTAAACGTTATAATTTACAATAATAGTGAACATATTGAAAACATTAAACAAAGAAAATTATTCCTTCTATTGGTTGTTAATTAATGCAGTTTATAGGCCTTAGTTTTATTTATATAGAAGTAAATAAAAGAGAGTCTAGTAATGAAACTTAAAGACTAAGACTGTTATTCAAATGTTAGAAATTTAATTAAAAGCAAAGCTTGTAGAGCCACGTCCGCAGCTATATTATGTTTGTAGCACAAATAAGTTGGCTCGATTGAGCAAGAACCAAGAACCACATTCTTACAGAATACACAAATTAATGTGTATTTCGTATGGTGAGTGTAGAGAACCGAGACCCTTTTAATGGAAACAGGCATTCCATCTAAATTAGTATCAATAGGCTTGTAGATCACTTTGTGAATAGATGGAGCCGGTCTACCTGCATTACGTTGGTGTGTTGGTAGATACAGCTGTTGAAACACCTGTCAAACTAAACGATCATTAGGATGTTAAATGAAAGCAATTTACGAATTTTATCGCGTTTAATTTTAATATTTTAATTCCCGATGTTACTTTTGTATATCAAAACACCCATACCAAACGATATTTAAATGGAGAATCTCTCACCACCCATCACAGTTGATCAGACAAGGATCTGTGACAGAAAACATCTAGCCGCCGAGCTCTAGCACGTCAAGCAAGCTTTGGGTCCCGCGCCTACGTCACTGAGGCCAGCCACAGTAGAGTCGAGTACCTGTACTACCATATTTCAGAGGAGATACAGATAAATTGGCACCGAAGCGAGCGTCCATTAAAACCTACCATGTCGCAGAAGAAGATTAGTCAATTTTACTATCCGTCGTAATATACTCTACGAGGCGCAGGAGGTGTACAACTTGATTGTGAAAGGGTCTCTTTAAATAGGCTAAACAAAATGATCTGTGAAACCTGCGTAAAAAACATATAGCTGACGTGAAGAAATGACGCTCCGAAGCCTGCAGTCTGTTTATATGTTCAAGATCGTCCCTGTAATTGAATCAGATTTTAAATTAATAGAATCAGTAGTTACCTACTTTGGTGGAAATTCATTATATTAAAGTTGGAAATTTTTTTTTACTTTGCCAATATCCACTCAATAAAATAGAATGATGTGTCTTACCTGGTTTGAAGAGCACCTCCCGCCTCCCTCAATTGCGTGCACTATCCCCGTCACCACTACTCCTACCACCATTACACTAAGGAAAGATAACCACCGACGACAACACGACACCTGTTTCGCCTCTACACGAGGCATCTTCAGGTGTAGTAGACTTACGGTGGCTGACCGCTAAGTGAGCGGTGAGCCAAAACAGCTGCTATTTATAAGACTCGCCGACGCAACTGCTTCCACTTAAGAAGTGGCTTAATGAGGATCGTCGTTGGTTTCCAATAGAGATAATTTAAAAATCGACCTTAAAGTATTATACTGAATTTTCATTTAAATTACATAATATTGAATTTGATATTTTGGATGGGAAAGCCAGAGAACTTTCTTCAATGGCTGTTTATGTGAAATATCAAATTCAGTCCTGTAAGTTACAACGACTTGTATCCACTTCAACCTGTAAACGGAATAACGACGTAGATACAGAATATCACCAATTTTATCGCCGCGTTAAAAATCTTTCTGATATCCAGTTTTAAAAGATGAGTTGTCCTTTTACATAAATTCCTAAAGTATAATTTAACACCCTGGTCTCCCAAAATCGTTAGAGACTGTGGCTGTTAATGGAGATGGCTGTTGTGATTGGGAAGAAAGATAACATCGTTAAAAGTTTGTATTAAAGAAATTTGGCTGTACCCGCATCTTCCCATTACAATCCTGAGTTCCCTATTTATAAGTCACTAAAGCAGAGAATAAAGGACAATAACGTCAGTGTTACTAAAGTCGACAAAGGCAATACTGATGTCATTATGGAGAATAGGTACAGCCAGAAGGTTAACGATGTTATTCAAGGAGATGACTTTGAGTTATTGGTCGACCCAACCAAAAGCTTACTTCGGATGTTAAAGTATGTATTCAACAATCATCATATGTTTTTCCCGATAACAACTTGTCTCAGCAAATTGTTCCAATGAATCCTCAAACCCATTTTATATGGGTTACCAAAATACATAGACATATATTTCTATTCGTCCAGTTGTCTCATATATCGGTGCACCAGCTTATTTTCTTGCTAAAAGTTAAACTCCTCCTTCGGGAGAAATCTGTTTCAAACCAACTGCCTTAAAATAGTTTAGATCTCTTTTCAAAATTAAAATATTCGTATTCCTCCCAATCCATGTTGTTTCTATAGACGTTGATAGTTTTTCACAAAATTCCATCCCCTGACTATTTGCGTATATTCGCAGATCTCTTTAATAAACGTCGTCAAAATCGCGGGGAACAAATGATCTTCTTAATTTAACCTCTCTCTGTATGAAATAAAACTATTTCCGGTTTAGTAACTGTTTCTATCTAAAATGCCGTAGTGGCGGTTAAAAATATCCACTACCCCATATCTTCCCGTGGGTGTCGTAAGAGGCGACAGTGGGAAACGGGCAGTACATGGGCAGCATCTTCCTGATAACAGCAATATCACAATAAAAATCTGCGGTTGGCAACCGCTGCCAAGCGTGGCAACTATGGTAATATACCCCTAATAAGTAAAGTTACGAAGAGACGGCCCCAGTCCCCGGCGGCTCCGCTATTCCTGGCTACGGTGGCGACCATGGTTACTGCGGGCAGGGTGCTAAGAATCTCCGGAGGTTCGGTTGCCACCTACGACGACTCGACCTGGCAACTTATAACGCATGCACACTGTGGACTGACGAGAAGATCCTGGAGCTGGAAGAAGAGATAGACAAGTTGCGCTGGAATATTATAGGATTATCCGAGGTCCGAAGAGAGGGAGCACACGGTAATCCTCGAATCCGACAACTTGTTCTATCACCGGGAGGTGAACATCTGTCCCAAGGAGGTGTTGATTTATCGTGCAAAGTCTCTCGTTAACAAAGTTGTAAAGATTAGAGTGTCGGCGAGGGTTACGTAGCTTATACTCAGAATCACCAAACGGTATTCGCTTAACGTCGTACAGGTTTACGCACCAACCTCGGCACACCCCTGATGAGGAGGTGGAGAAAATGTATGAGGATATCTCTAGAGCCATGCATTCCTCCAAAACCTACTATACGGTGTTAATGGAGACTTCAACGCAAAACTAGGCACAAGAGAGAACGGTGAGCTGAAAGTAGGAAGTTCGGAATAGGGCAACGGAACCTAAGGGCCAGCAGCTGGCTGACTTCATGAGAAAAAAGGACTTTTTATAATGAACTCTTTCTTTCAGAAGCGGCCCCACAGGAAGTGGACTGGTCGAGCCCCGACGGTTAGAAAAAATAAGATTGACTTCATTATGACGGCCAGACGACAACTGTTCAGTGATGTGTCAGTGATCGCGAGGGTGAAAACTAGTAGTGATCACCGAATGGATAGAGGTACACTGAAACTAAACGTTGTTGGAGAGGTCTCGTCTAATGAAGTCAACGCCCGTCCCCTCGTGCTCTAGTTCAAAGTCCCGAAACCTTTCAGCTCGTGTTACAAAACCGTCTTCAGTGCCTAGAAGATTGCAATGAAGTGGACGATATGAATGATAAGCTCGTGGAAACTGTCCATGCGGTCGGAGCTAAGTTTTGCAAGACCCGCCGCAGAAGAACACAAAACTCTCCGATCACACTCTTAATCTCATGGCTGTTGGACGGGAAATGAAGCTGCAGTCTTCAACATTTGACAGCATACAGGCAACTGAACATACAGATCTCCAAATGCATGCGGCCGGACTCTACGCAACTTCAATACAGCTTGTATTGGAGAAGGATCTAGCGGAACCAAGGCTCCAAAGTCTGTACCAGAGATCTGTCTGCCAGAAAGAGCCAACTGTCAAACTGAAGATCGAGTGTGGCAGCATCGTTTCCGGACACCTGAGATTTTGAGTGAGATTGAGAAGTTCTATGGGCAGCTGTGCACGTCATCGTTGGAGCACAAGCAAGTGTGAGTAACGATCCAAGAGCGAGTCTTATCCGACACTATTCCGATGATATCACGGACGTCTGTCTGAGCGAAATTAGAATGGCTCTCCAGCACCTTAAAACGGCAAAGCCTCAGTCGAGGATGGAATTACAGCGGAGCTGCTGAAACCGGTGGAAAACCGGTACTTGAAGTCCTTTAGAAGTTTTAATTCCTTCCTCCATGGTGGCACTACCCGGAGGCGTGGAGCAGAAGTGCAGCGGTCTTATTCTTCAAGAAAGGCGATAACGCTCTTGAATAACAACAGACCGATTTCCTTCTGAGCCGCGTCTACGTGCTATTTTCGAGAATCATTACGAATCGTCTCGCACGCAGACTCGACGACTTCCAGCCTCCCCGAACAAGTTGAGCCGAAAAGGCTTTAGTACTACAGACCACATACACACCCTTCGGCAAATTGTACAGAAGACAGAAGAGTACAATCTGCCACATTGCCTTGCGTATGTGGATTATGAAAGCCTTGATTCCGTTGAAATTTGTTATCAGTGATACGTCCTAAAATGAGGAGTGGATAGTGGTATGGGCAATCCTGTGGCATAGTGCAGTACTGAAGCCTGCAGTACGAATGGCAAACGAAATGGCTCGAACGGGGAAAAACTTGCTCGCACAGAGATATTACATGTAGCAGACCATAAAAATAGTTTTATTCAATTGATAGTTTGAGTTAGGAGGTCTTTACCGGTTTCGCAGTTAATTATACTCCACGTCATTTTAATTTTATTCTTAGCAGTCTTAATTTTGTTGTTGATATGCAAAGATTTGGCTGTGGAGCCAACTCTTTGAAACATTTTAGAATAATTTTGATATTCTTTAAAAGCATCGGAAAGATTATATGATCTTTCGTGGTAAAGGTCATATAACCTTCGTCTGCTTTATGAATTCCTACTGTCGCCCACTCATTAAATGCCTTGCGATTGTTTCTGGACAATGTTTAAGAAATAAATGTTTTATTAAATTCATTGCTTATAAGGGTAAATAATTCTTCATATAATTAGTCTGCGTTGTTCTTATAAGAAAGCGATGGAGGATTTTTTGCCATATTACTTCTAAATATCTCCAGGCGTTTTGCATTAATAGGAACTAACACATTTTCTCAATTACCTGTTTTTGTGCATATAAGGCAATGAAACCAATTGTCCACAGTGATCTGAACTAAGTTTTTGAATTATTGATTTGTTGATTAGTACAACACTTGTAAAAATATTATCAATATAAGTTGAACTACACCATGCAATACGTGTAGCTTCAAAGAATAAATTATCAAGATTATAGGATTTGAACAAAGAGCAAAATTTAATACTGATGGAAGAAGTTTCCAGGAGATTTATATTAAAGTCTCCACATACTACAAGATATTTATTCTGTTTATTAAGCTTAACTAAAACTTCTTCCATAATTTTTTCAAACGTAACATAACTTGAACATGGGGGTCTGAAAACACTGACAATAATAAGGTGCTCAAGCTCAACACATGCAATTTCTACAGTACGCTTAAAAGAGAGGCTCAAAATGTCTTTACGATCTTTACATGATAAGGATGTATTAGCTAATATTATGAGTCACCACGTAATTTAGTATCTCTATTGAACGAACTGACCACCTGGTAATTACTGAAATTAAATATGGAATTGTAATCTTTCAACCAATGTTCAGTCATACATAAAATATGTATATTTTACTATTTAAAAATAATTCAATTTCTAATTCTTTGCTTAACATACCTTGTATATTTTAATGCACCAGGTTGATAAAGTTTTATTATTGCTATTTTGTGAAATTACACAATTATGTATTGGTAAGTTGTATTCTAAGCTATTTAAATTATCTTTGCTAGAGATTTTTTATAGGAGAGGGCAAACACATGCGGCTCACCTGATGGTAAGTGACTACTGCCGCCCATGAACAACTGCAACACCAGGGGAACCAGAGGAATTGCAGATGCGTTGCCGGCCTTTTAAAAGGAGTAGGCTCTTTTCTTGAAGGTCCCTAAGTCGTATCGGTCCGGAAAAATCGCTGGTGGTAAACTATTCCATTGGAGGTTAAAGGAGAAGAAAACATCTTCTAAATCGCACAGTGGTGGACCGCCAATCATCCAGATGGTGTGGATGGTATCGGAGTTCTGCCGCGATGTGCGTTCGTGAAATGTGGCGGCTGGGATTAATCCGAACAATTCTCAGAGCACTCCCCGTAATACGAAAGAAAATGCAAAGAGATGCAACATCTCTTCGCAGCGCCAATGAATCGAGCCGATCGGAAAGGACTCGGTCGTCGACGATTCGAGCCGCTCTGCGCTGGATGCGGTCAAGTGGAAGGAGCTGGCACTGGGAGCCCCAGCCCAGAGATGGGAACAGTATTCCATGTGAGGTTGAATGCCTTGTAAAGTTGCATGCGTTGTGCCGGCAACTTTTAAGGCTCAATAGAACTTTACAGGATCAATAGAGGTAATCTCAAGGCAAGGCTCTGAGATTACCTCTATTGTCTTATCATCTAATTTAAAATACTTGGAACTGGTTCCAAATCAAATGTAAGATTATTTTGTTGCTCAATAAAAGCAGGTGTTAAGGTAACCAAATCATTGGCTGAGTTAAAATATAAATAATAAGATAGCGTCATAGTCTTAAACTATACTTTGATAGTTAATACCTATCTCTTGTCAAAAACTTAATTAAATTATTTAAATCTATCAAATGAAATTTATAATTATTACAATTATATGTCAGTTTAACGTTATTATTGCATATTAAATTATTCATTTGGATATTTAAGTCATGTCTTAATTTATTTTCTTGTGGCAGACCCCATAAGGCAATGTAAAAACAATCTTGTGAACATTTAAATTATTTTGAATTTCAATATAATCCAATAATTGTTTCTTATTCACATTGCCTTCTCCAATAAGAAGTATCAATATACTATTAGGACTATGGCCACTTATTACAATTTTATTTATAATTTGCTAAATGTTGCTCCAAGCATACAATAATTAGTAATTTGTTATTCTTTAGACAGTTATTTAATACCAAACCTAAGTTTTACCTATATCATCACTGTACACAACAATATTATTTTGCTAACATTTAAGTTATTCAAATTATTTATTGTTCTGGAACTGTCATGGAGTTTATAAGAAGAACAGGGTTCTTTTGTCCATATTATTAACACATACTGTCCCTGAAGTAACCGGTAATGAGAGCTGACCTCACACTGTTGTTTTACTAATGACTCAAAACATTTCTCATTATATTTCCACAGTGTCACCAGCTCGTCCATGGCCAGTATATGTTCCTTTATTTCATTTTGAGCTGATTTATATTTATTTGTCATAACTTGTAATGCATTATGAAGAAGAAATTTCTGAATTAAGATACCCATGTCAGTCTCATAACTTTTCCTAATGCTATCCACCTCAATTGAATATATTTTGACCTTACTAATTAATTTTTTTTCTTTACATAACTTTTTACATGATTTTTTACTTACTTATTTTTTTATGTTTTTTGCAATTTATTAATGTATTTATTAATTTTATGTATTTCTTTAATTTATTGTTACTGCAAGCGATTCTTCCTGCTGCTCTCGATATGAAGGTCACCTGTCAAATCCACTGTTGATGATGTTTGTAACAATTTTGAGGATGCTTGAGAGATTGTGCATTCTACAAGTTCATGGAACAGACTCTGAGTTTAGAGGCTGTTAAGTTGTCTAAATTTTTGTTTAATTGTAAATTTGCCTTGAGATTCATTCAATTGTAATTGCAATGCAAATGAATTTGAGAGCTTCCTCATTCCTTGCTTCATTGATCAAACTCATTGACCGTTCCTGAAGCTGGTTCCTTTCCTTAATACATTAAGATAATCTGTGTGTAACATTGCCATGTCACACTTTTAATTGTGTGTTCTTTTAATTATTTCAACTATTTCTTTTCATTGTCATCCCTTTCTTTATATTTCACACTGCCTGCACAACTTTAGTTCCCAGCGCAAGCTGGAGTTGGGTCTCAAGCTGGCGCATCTGGTATTACGAGTATTCATTTGATATGTATTTATTAGTTAAAATGTTAAAACTAGAATCACTGAATACAGAAGTAGTAGTGTAAATAAAGTCAAGAAGTTAAAGTGTTAGGTTATATTTTGTAGATCTTAAATGAAACGCTTAAGAAACTATTTAAAATGTAAAACCGAACTGAACAATTATGTTGTAAGAAGGATAACAAGAATTACAATATGTAATATTCAAACAATATGTACGTTACCTGTCACTTAAAAATCCGAACGTTTAAATATAATATATTTAGGTATGTAACTTACGTTTTACTTAATACACAGTATAATTTGAACACAATTAACAATTGCAAACACAAAATTGAGGTGGATATTAATGATTTATAATAAATAAACTTAAATTTTATTGGGAGCTAATATTTTAAACTAATTCCCGGGGTTGCCACTCCAAAAAAAGGATGGATAGGTTTGTTGGGATCCTATAATTAATAAAATTAAATCAAAACCTAAGCATACCACTGCAAGACTTCAAGATACTATAAGCTCGTTTTGCATAGATCGGACCAAAAATTAATATTCTTAAGGTGAATATAGCCAATAACTGTGACAACGCGACGTCAAATACTTTAGTCTAGTTCATACTTATTTGCTTGAGGCTGATGCAAACAATAGTGGTACCAATTATTAAAAACAAGACAGGTGATGCTTCTGATATTTGCAACTACCGGCCTATCTCACTTGCTACCACCGCGGCGTAAATACTTGACAGTTTGTTAAATGGTTGCCTCATAAAATATGTAGATGTACATGACGCCCAGTTCGGATTCAGGGTAGGATTGTCGACGGAAAGTGCAATTTTACATTGAAGCATACTGTAGGTGTGTAGGGTATTACACGGTAGTAGGATGCCGGTATATGCGTGTTCCTCGACTTGTCCAAGGCTTTTGAATTGGTTAATTATGATATACTATGGAGCAAGTTGAGGGACGCAGGTGTGCCGGCGGATTATACTTCTCTGATCAAGTACTGGTACAGTAATAAAAAAACAGATGAGATGGGCGCGTACGCTATCAGATGAATATAAATTAAAATTTGGTGTCAGACAAGGCGGTTTAAGCTCACCGTTGTTATTTAATTTATATATTAACCAGCTTATCGTGGAACTGGTTAGCACACATGTCGGCTGTCATATTGACAAGACATGTGTTAATAATATAAGCTATGCAGACGATATGGTGCTACCTCAGTCCATCTATAGGCAGATTGAGGAAATTATTGTCTATTTGCGAGAAATATGGAGGACCACGGCTTAAAGTACAAGTCGAAAAGAGTGAAATTATTGTTTTACAGAAACAGCGGTCATGTCGTGTTCCTCCTGTATACCCCTCAATGGTATAGCTCAAATATTGTTAATACTTTTAAGTATCTTGGTCACATTAAAACGAGTGATTTAAGCGATGATTGTGATATAGAGAGGGAGCGTAAGGCGCTGGTATTTAGGAGCAATATGCTTGCCCGCAGGTTTTCGATGTACAGATGCCGTAAAAGTCACGGTACCATAGGCGACGAGCTACAGCGCCTTCGCATTCAATACAATAACGCTTTTAGGATGCTGTTGACTGCCATGGCGTTGTAGTGCTTCGAAAATGTTCGCGGATGCTAGGACTGATGGATTTCATGCTGTTATGCGAAAGAAATCAGCCTCAATGTGCCAGCGTCTGCGAAACAGTAACAAAAGCATTTTAAAATGATCACGGCGAGACCAGATTGCCACTTTCAGCGACACTGGTAGAGCTGACAATAGGATTAAAATAAATAAATAAATAATTATATATATATATATATATATATATATATATATATATATATATATATATATATATATATATATATATATATATATATATATATATATATATATATATATATAATTATTATGTAGGCATATACTAACATTACTAACATAGTTATAAGTAAAATTGTTACTAATATACTTACACTTAATATGGAATAATTAGGTCTGAAATAAAGTTATATTATTATTATTATTATTATTTAGTCACCTGCGTACTATAAAGCAAAGCGTCCTGAATTTTAAAATGTAGCCTATGTAAATGATATTTCGTATGAATTATCAAATTATAACAAAACTAGAGCAAATAATATTTCCAATGAATGCAAACTTTAACTCATCCAGAATACCTCCAACATTTCTTTCGACATTTGTTGAAATATTTGGGTACATAAATTAAGATATAACAAAAGCACTTGTGGGTACCTTTCATATAAATCGAACAGAAAGATTTAACCTTTGGCTTAAAATATTTCATTTTAAACTTTTTAATGATACATCAAGGTCGTAAATAGCACAGCAAATTTCATTACGACATTTAACATAAAAACAAAGGCATGAACGCGAGACGCATCTTAGTCTTTTACAGACGTTATAACCTTCACACTATTCGAAGGTTATATGTGGACGGTAACAGGGCTTTATCCCACTTCTGATGTTAGAAATTACCCTCAAACCTATTTAAATAAAAGAACAGAACAAAAGAACTCGGTAACAAACCCTCCTTACTATCAGTAATCATTCTAGGGGCCAACTGTCAAAATAACAAAGGTGTAAAAGCGAATGCTCACCGTGTTCTCGTGTTTACGCAACCGATCATGATCAGCAACCAATTGAAAGGGTCACGGCCCGTCGTTCGGCGTCAATCCTTCAACTGAAAGGTCTTCCTTCGGCTGGTTTCTCAATTCGGCCGCGAAGATCCAACTGAAAGGGTCCAATCAGACAGGGATTAGTCTTTCATAGACGTTCTACCCCGAACTGAAATCACACCACGTTGGGTTCGGGAGCAACGAGGTGGATGCGACCCATGTGAAGGAGTGTCACACAAGGACGGTCGCTGCCCTTTCTGAGAAGAAAGCTCAATCCGGCCGCGAAGGTCCAACTGAAAGCACCAATCAGAAAGAGATTAGTCTTCATAGACGTTCTACCTCGAAACTGAAATCACACCATGTTGGTTTGGGAGCAACGAGGTGGATGCGACCCCGTGAAGGAGTCACACAAGGACGGTCACTGCCCTTTCTGAGAAGAAAGGTTAGACGACTAAGATCACGGGTCCTCTTTAGTGGTCCTGGTCTTGACGTGACGTATATGGACTGTATTCATAAGTGGTGGAAGATACTTTAGGAAATAAAACATCAAAATTTTCCCATAAGAGAGCAACATTAACTTTAAAAAATTTCCTATCACTTCCCTATGCGTTTGTTTTTCTTTCTTGATTAAATATAAAACTGGTAGCTGGTACCGAACTATCCCGAACTGTCCCGAACAGAACAATACATTTCGACCAACCATAACCTGTTTCTGTCACAATCACACACCGGTGTAACGTGAAGGACCCATCATCATCATCATCATTACATCCCTTCACAAGTCCACTGCTGAACATAGGCCTCCCCCAAGGAATGCCGCAAAGCACGGTCCTGAGCCACCTGCATCCATCGACTGCCTGCATGTCTTACCAGGTCGTCACTCCATCTAGTGGGCAGACGCCCTACACTTCGTCCGCCGGTACGAGGCCGCCACTCGAGAACCTTTTTCCCCATCGGTTGTCGGTTTTTCGAGCTATATGCCGGCCGGCCCATTGCCACTCACTCCAATACTTTTGGCTAGTCGATAACTCAGTTCTACTGCGGATATCCTCATTTCTACGTTTATCACGCAGAGAAACCCCGAGCATAGCCCGCTCCATAGCTCGCTGAGCGACCTTGAGCATCCCATACACGCAGTAGTGACGGACCACGTTTCAGTTCCATAGGTCATCACCGACAACACGCATTGGTTGTACAGTCTAGTTTTGAGGTATACCTGACGAGAAGATATGCCGCAATTCCCGAACGCTGCCCAGCCGAGTTGAACCTGTCGATTGACCTCGGTCGAAGTTGACCTACCTAGTCGGACTATTTGTCCCAGGTAAACATACTCGTCAACAACTGAGCTTAGTGTCCCAACAACTACCGGCATAGTACACCTATATGGACGTTACACATGACTTGTTTTGTCAATGTTCATCTTAAGACCTATCGGTTGGGAGACACTATTGAGGTCATTGAGCATAGTTCTTAGGTCCTCCAGTTATTCTGCCATGAGAACTATATCGTCGACAAACCGAAGGTGAGTGATGTACTGATATTGACGTTAATAACGTATCCTTCCAGTCCAGTATCTTGAAAACGTCTTCCAATGCAGTGGTGAAGAGTTTCGGGATATAACGTCACCCTGTCTTATACCTCTGGATAGGTTTCGTACCTGGTTCTGTACTCGGATAGCCATTGTAGCCCTACTGTACAAACACTTCAGCACTTCGATATACCGACAGTCAACTTGGCACCGCTGAAGTGACTGCAGCACCGCCCAATTTTGACGGAATCAAAGGCTTTAGAGGACATAGAGGCAAATTGTACTTCGGACTTCTGTATAATTTGCCGAAGGGTGTATGTGGTGGTCTATGGTGCTAAAGCCTTCGAAAACAGGCTTGTTCGGGAGGCTGGAAGTCGTCGGGTCTGTGTGCGAGACGATTTGTAATGACTCGAAAACAGCACGTAGACGCGGCTCAGAAGGAATTGGTCTGTAGTTCAAGAGAGCATTGTCGCCTTGAAGAACAAGATCATGCACCTTTGCTCCACGCCTCCGGTGTGGTGCCACCATGGAGGACGGAATTAAAGAGCTTGAAGGACTTCAAGTACCGGTTTTCCACCCGCTTAGAAGCTCCGCTGTAATTCCATCCTCGCCTGGGACCTTCCGTTTTAAGGTGCTGGAGAACCATTCTAATCTCGCTCAGACTGACGTCCGGAATATCATCGGAACAGAAGGACCCAATTACATGATAAGACCAAAATATGCAAACCAGCAGCAACACTACCCATCTCTATGTATCACAGGGCAGCCTCTCAGCAACACGATCTTTCTTGCCTACACTAGAAGAATTACTCTAACGGGCATAGTAACGACAGTAAGATTCGTAAAATTACCAACTGATGCCTCTTAGTCGCCTGCGCAGTACTTTCACTCATTCCTAATACTATATTAATTTAAAAAACTATTTTCTATTTTCACGTCATAAATAAATATTTTCCTTGTTTTTTCCTTTGTCAAACAAATAAAAAAAAAAAGAACTAGAAAAGTAGGAAAGTAAAAATTTTAACATACAATATAATATACCTGGATTTAAGTTTTTGTTACATGTTGTCTCTAATTCCATTGTCAAACCCTTAGAAGGTCGGATTATAAAGGACGGAGCTCGGGGTTGAAGGGATCCGATGAAAACTTGATAAGATCTTAACAGCCAGTTGTTTACATGAAAGTTTAAATATTTTAGCATACCTTTGTTCTGATTCCAACTTAGTAATATACATTGATTAAAAATTTTATTACATTATTGAGAAAAGAAACATTAATTTTACGGCTCCGTAGTGAAATGGATGATTTGTTGTTATAGCGCTGCAAGGTCATGAGTTTGAAACATTTGTATGTATGAGGTGTATCCATGTGCAGATGTGTATCCATGTGCAATTTATATTATAAAACACTTCAACGATACAAGAAGAAATCCTATTGTAGGGATAACATATTTTTAAATGAAAATAAAATTTCAAGAGCCTTGGTAGCTCTGATAATAACTGCTCGCCTTAAGTTTTGTAGCACACGAACAAACCGAACTAAATTTCGGCCTCAATTAAATAGTTTTAGACGTGATAGAGCAGCAGCTATAATATAGCTGCAGCACGAAAGGCTCGGCTCGACTGGGGAAGGAAAACGCTCTCACAGAATACCAGCTTAAAATAGCAACTCCTCCCGTGTCATGACACACGCAGGGGGCAGACAGCTTATGCATGCCCGTGTGTCAGCCAAACTCGAGTGCCCATTTGGGAAGAACACGCCTTGTTATTATATGTTGTTCAAAGATAAAACGCTGTTTTAATCTGTGAACAACATAGAGTAAAGACAAGGCTGTAGTGTAACGTTTTCAAACGTTTTCGAATTGAACATTTTCGATTGTTTTAACCGATTTTTATTTTGCCGCTTAAAAGGAGGTAGATATTAAAAAGTTTATGGTGTGAAAAAATGTATCGAAGGTGTGATTTTTAATCACTTTTGATATAATGTTGTATTGTTATGCAAATAAACAAATACCTTTTATATAATGGCTTAATTTCATAATCCTTACACTTTATGTACAAGAAACCGAAATAATTACGTCGATACATATATATATCGAGATTGATAATATTATAAAAATAGAATTTAATATTTATAAAGAAGAATCAAATATCTATTCATAACGAATCGACACGTATAAGTTTTATTTACAGCTCGCATAAAAAAATTAAATAGATATCATTGTTTACATTAGCGCCTACCGGTATCGCGCGACCTCCCGAACGGCCCCTGACACTTGACGCGTAGAAACATAAAATGGTTCGGGCACATGAGGGTTAATGCTGCTGTGTTTCGTATGGTGAGTGTGTGGAGAAACGGAGGCCCTTTTCTGAAAAGAGGCATACTATGTTAGTTCTTAGTGACAATGCATCTGTATTTTGATTCTTAATCGATAGATGGGTGGTCTATGGGCCACAGCAATCACTTACCATCAGCTGGACTGTGTGCTCGTTTGTCACCCTTATTATTCTGTAAAAATCGTTGCTTTATGGTAAAGGAAACACCTTGAAGAAACCTGCAAGTATGCAAAATAAAAGAAACCTTATCGAGCACTTGTGAAGTCTCACAACACGCATTGAGGCAATGCTACAGTCTCTTCCATACCTCAACCCTCTCAAATAGGAGGCCCGTGCCCAGCTATGGGCTGTATATATACTGTACTGTACAATTTAACCAAACTATTTCTATAAAGTTTGCTTTAAAAATTGACCTGCTAAGTAATTTACCATCATATGCCTCTAGGAACTTTAAGACCATGCCGTGATGATGCCGTGTAGCGAAAGCGGTCGGTTTTTATGATAAGCATACGAATAATTTAAAATAAATATTGTGAAACTAGTGCAAGTGTTTATCCAAATCACAAAAATGAAGCTGGAGTGTCCCCAAGTGATTACAATCGCAAGTATAAATTATGTACTTTAACCTTTACCGTTAACGATTGCTGAACATAGGCCCCCCACATAGATCGGTGGATTGGATATTTGCCATAATTGCCACGCTTGGCAAGCGGGTTGGCAACCGCAGTTAATTTTTTATTTTTAGTCGTTATTTTACGCTGCTGCCCATCTAATGATGTGTTTCCCTCTGTGGCCTCTAACGAAACCCACGGTATAATATGGTGTAGTAGATATTCTCACACCGCCACTACACGACAAAATTGTTCCTACTTTTATATACATTTACACTTTGATCAAGAACCATCACCACTAATAAATACTAGTTATCGCACTAATACCGTTGAGGATATCACGTGAACTGTTAAATATTTGCTGTTTAATCCTTCAAACGTGACTAAAATCAAATTGTAGCGAATGATCCTCTGGAATTAAAGGCTTATGGGATAACCGGTCGCCATTATTATTCAGGAATGAAGGGGTTATTTGACAGCTTTTTTATCTCTTTATTTGGTATAATAAACAATAAAGCAAGGCACATAATAATAAATAGTAGACCAAAGACATTTACTACAACATACAAGTAAGTAAAGTAGATGCCTTAAAACATACCACAGCTGGAAATAGGCCTTCTCTCATGATTTCTTACATTTACGCAAATACTACGTTAAATAAAAAAGATTTTTCTGACTTTAACGTATTTTTAATTGCTGACGTTTTTGGTAATTTGCAGCAGTCATGATCACGGAGGAGGAGGAGGTGGAGGAAGAGGAGGGGACTGAGGGGAATGTGCTAAAAGTGGAATTAGCAAGACGGTACTTAAAAAACCTGGTCATGTTTTGGCCTTTTCTCATAAAGTATAATAAACTTCATCCATCCATCCATCCAATACAGCCTGTAAATGTCCACTGCTGGCCTCCCCATAGATTTCCTTATAGAGGGGTTTTTGCTATAGTTTCCACGCTTGGCAGCCGACGTAATAACCGCTTTTTTTTAATTATTTTGAATTGTTATCAGGAATATGTCGCTACCCATTTCTTTCTTTCACCTCTTATGACACCCACGGGTACGATATGGGCTTGTCTATATTTTACACCACAGTAGGATAGAATTGGGGCTTCTGCGTCACTTGCTCTCGCTTCGCTCGAGCTACGTGCCGCTGAAGGCCCCAATTTTATCCAGTAGAAGTTCCACTTTATAGTTAAAATGCAATGTGGCGCAAAAAAAAAACAGTTACTTTAATAATACTAATCGTTGCTGGTCTGAAACTATTTTTTTCTTCTCCTCGAACACAAAAGTAGTTTAAATTAAAAGATGAATTTTTATTTACACATATATTTATTGAAAATCAAACAATCACTTTGTTTTCAAAACACAATTTCTTAATTAAAGTTGGAAAAATTCACTTTGCCAATATCCGCTCAATAAAATAAAATGACCACCTCCCGCCCTCCCTCAATTGGGAATTCAAAAAAATCTTTGACAAACTGACATAGAGACACAGACACCGAAGTGACTTTAAAAGGATCGGATTTACTAAATTTGGCACAGAATGGCATTTCATGATGCTTCAAAATTGAAGACCACGCGAGCGAAGCTGCGGTTGCTACTTCTGTACATAAAATTTTCTCTTCTAACACCTTTTTGCAATGAAGTTGTTTTGATATACAAAAATGAATACGTGATAGAAACAGCTATAATTCGTTTATTTGGTATGTAATATTATCAAAACTAGGTCGCCACAATATTTGTACAGGGTTATTTTGCAAAAATCGGCCAAATTTGCGGAGAAGGTTCAAAATAAGTAACATAGGCAAATGGTGAAGATAAATTAATGAAAAATATCTCAATAATTCTGTCTTTCTTATCTTTTAAATTCAAAGTGCGTGGTAATAAATTATTTTAACTGCGCACGCACACCTTTATAAGGGTCGATCGGTAGGCAAAACGTTTTACCTATAAATTACATTCAATTTGCGATAATTTCAAATAAAAGTAGAAGAATTATTTACCCGTATTTTCTAAAACTGCAATAACGGTATATTATTATTTATTTGAATTTAAGTTTAAAATTTGGCTACTCCTTGAAAAATAACTCTGTATAAAAACAAATGTGGAGATAATACACTGAGATGTACCTACGTAAGTTCATTACGTACCGTGTTGTGGTGGTGAGTAGGATTCTAATCCTATCACTAATCCGTATTACTATGCTCAGGATGTGGATAAATTTGTACTTAATTATTACAACCAAGATGAGCGGCTTCATGATTTATCACCAAATGAAATAGCTATAAATGAAAAGCGGCAATTGAAATCAAAGAAATGATCCAGGAAGAAAAACCGTTCTCAAGAATCATCATCATACATTATCCGCCAAGATAAAGATAAACGAGGTCGTCATCGTCCAATAAAAATCAACATTTACGAAATTAATGAGGAAGAAGAAAATGTCATCAACGATCTTAGTGCTAATATAAATGTTCAATATGTCGTGGATTCAATGTATGATGAAGTGTTAGATGCTACAAATTGTCTTATAAAAAAATAGGTAAAAAAATATGTGAGAACTAGTAATTTAAGTAATGTAGCTTTTAAATTATAATAAAAGTTATTATACATTGAATTTTATTGTTTTTTTTATTATGTATCATCATTATTTAATTGTGTAGAGCGAAAAAAAAAGAAAGAGACATTTATTGTTCCAACGAATGTATTTATTTAAACTAAATATAAAGTCCACATGATAATAAATGTAACTTAAGCTATACATTTATCTCTTACTTACTTATACAGTACATAGTAGTAGCATTACATAGTTTTACATTCAAATTTATTAAATGCAGTTTTATAGTGTCCTCCATGGTAACGTATTGTAGCCTTCTGCCATAATTTGTCTTTTGTCATCATCTCTATTAAGTAAAAGTTTATCAACTTTTTGAGTAAATATTTGATGATTCTTTGATCTAATTATACACATGCCCTTTCTAAAGTTTTCATTAGATCATAATATCTTTTTTTTTAAAGTTTTATGCAGCGGTCCTTCACATTTTTTTTATTTAAACCATAAATATTAACGCTCACATTAGGATTAATTTCCTCAAATATTTTAATATCATTAAAACTTGGAGGAAATGTCATTTTATCTGTTATTAAAACTTCTGAGTAATGCGGGTATGAATTCACTCTATTAGGATTACTTGTAGTTGGATACAAATGAGCTACAATACTCCATAGAAAGCAGTGCTTATCATTGTTTTTTTTTTTTAAATTTAAGCATGATCTTGTTTTGAGATTCGAACCCAGGACCTCATGATCAGCAGTCGCACTACTACAACCACTAGACCAACTAGGCAGTCATACAGATATAGTTACAGTTTACATACAGATATAGTGTCAAACGTATGAAAATTGATATGTTTTTTAGTTCAAAAAAATATCTATTTTCATACGTTTGATAGATGTCACTATTATTTATTTAAATTATTACACATTTAAAATTAAATATAGTAAAAACTAAAAAATTTAACGTTAGGATTTTTAAATAATTTTATAAATCTAATTATTTAAATATATCTATGTAAGTTATTTATTTAATTTAATTTATTAGTTAATAAAGGCAAAATATAGGCTTTTTCATTTGATGATAGATGGCGCTGTTTTGATAATTAAAACGTATATCGTCAACAGAGTTTCAAATTGTTATGCAAAGGTTAAAACTAATTTTAAACTTTATATACAAATATTATATTTATTTGAGAAAACACCTCATCCCGCCTATTAACTAACATAATCATATATAATAGAAAAATAACATCTATAGGAAGAAAAATACTTAACCTTCTTTTTTAAGTTCCGTAATCGGTTAATAAGCAGCCTTTAAGTTGCCCCGGGTTATTAAATACCTAATTATAAATAGAGGAAATCGGTACTTTAGTTTTTGCTTGAATCGGGAATACACAGACTGACAGACAGACAGACAGACACAGACAAAAATTCTAAAAACCACTTATTTGGCTTCTGTAACCTTTATTTATTCCCTTGGACTTGTTTTTTCAAGAGTATATTATAAGAATTACAGACACGACTTTTCTACAGATTTATTATTTGTATAGATTTAAAACGCTGTGACTAGAAACGAATTTAATTTTATCTGTCACAAAAAAAAATACAATAAAAAGTATCACTCTCGTGTGAGAAGCTAAACATCTGTCAGGCTCGATACCCGCAACCGGTAATAATAATGTCCTATTTTTCCAAATCCCCGGCCGGTCCCGCCATGTGATCGTTTTCAGGCCACAAATCACTGTCAAAATTAGCTTAAGCTTTAATTTTGCATTAACCAGAGTCGAGCGAGCCGCTGCATTATCCCTGATGTTAATCAATTACAATGCATCAACAATTCTTAAAAATCAGTCTTAATCAATACAGCCAATAACTGGTCTAACGAATTAATAAAATACGTAGTAGAGCCACGTTGCAGCTATATTATGGTTGCAACACGAATGATCGGCTCGAACGGTTAGGAGCACGATCTCACAGAATACCAACGTGAAGTAGCAGCCGTGTTACGTACGATGAGTGTAGAGAACCGGTGACTCTTTTTACCGGATATGAGGCAGCCCTCAGCGCTGCAACTCAATGCTATATAGTAATACCACATGAGTAAAGAAATCGTACAGAGGCAAAGTTTATAAGGAGCTGTCAAAATGTTTACCTATTTTGGTGGGGTTGGCATAGGAGGACAAAATTAAGTCAATAAAACGTTTATCACCTTTTATTATACATATACTTAAGATAGAACATTTTTATAACCTACTTGTTGTAAATATTTTATTTTATAATTTTTGTTCTTCAATAATTTGTTGTGCCTTTGAATTAAATGGTAAATTATGAATCTAATGTAAAGTTTTTTTTAATAATCTATTGGAAAGCACTCACATGACTATTAAAATTTTAATATTTAATATTTCATCATCAATATTTACAATGTTTCTTTCGAGATCAAAATATTCGCAAAATTTTTGCTCAATTAATTCATACATTAATTTCAGATATATTCTTACATTGGCTGGAACTCAAACAAGCGCCGTCATTAATCAGCAAGTTAAGTGTTGGGAAAGCATTTCCAAATAAATATTTTACAGGTCTTTTTTGAGAAAACTTAATAGGGGATTTTTCGAAGTGATCCTCACCTGAGTCTATATTGTTGCCTTTTTTATAATCAAAAAGTTTTGAAAGTAGATCTTCTCGTCCGACAACTTTTAACGACTCTTGCCGTCTGCAATAATAATAATAAAAAATATGAACCAACGTATTTAATTTATAAACGCAATTATTCAATTATAAACATTATAAAAATAAATATTCAACCACTTATGGGTAGGTAGGTCACTTACAGGTGAGTTATCTATCTACCACATTAAAAATAATAAATTATAAAGCTACTATTTACCTAGTGGAGTCATTGGGATAGTTAAAAAAAAATTAAATATTTTTATTTGTTCTATTATTGTTCATACAAACAGTGCAGAAAACCATATTTACACTTTTTATATTTCATTTGACACGAATAATTTTTGAAAATAAAATTTACATTTATTATTCTTTACATCACCCTGAGTTTGAGCCCTAGGAGGAGGCATATTTATCGTAATAGATAAAAAACAGGTATTTTAAAATAGCAGACTGTAACTGTTACAAACAAACTGAAAGAATAGCTCCTGTTCCACGAGATAACAAATCCACTAAAGACAGTCACAAGTTTTTCTTTATTCATACATATGACAGCTACATTTGTAAGAATAAGATAAAAATGTTACTGTGACACCCTGTTACTCGTCGCAAGCTCTTTCCTTTTCGCATAGGTTCAACAAATTAGTTAGAAAGAGAAGTACCCTATGGAAGTATCTGAAAATAGCAGCCTGTCACTGTGACAAACTGAAAGAACAGCTCCCGTTCCATGAGGTAACAAAATTCATTATACAACAGTCACAAGCTATTCTTTATTCATACATATGACAGTTGTCTTTATTAGAATAAGATAAAAATTTTCTGTTACACTGAGACACCCTGTCACAGTTGTCTTGTGACTCTGTCCTTTTCGCATAGTTTCCAACACCTTAGTTAGAAAGAGTAGTACCTACCAAGACTGTAATAATAGACTGCTATTTTGTAACAGGTTTTTAGAACTGTTATTTATGTGGAACTAGAACAGGTGGAACAGATATGCGATTTTACCTGTTACAGCCCACTCCTATTGCGCACTAGCCGACCCGGATTAAAGCAGTTTCTCTCTGTACACGACGAGCCGCCAGTGCTCATGCACACACGCGCCTCAAGCTAGTAGTAGTGTAATTATAATAGCGCGGATGTATGAAACTTTGCCTCTGTACGGTACGGTTTCTTTACTCATGTGGTAATACAGTCTCAAAAATTTATAATTTTCGATCGCAACACACCCAGGTTACATTCGAAAAACAAAATCAAATTTTTGAAAATTAATATTTCAAAAAATTGATTTTTTTTAAACTGAATTTTCGAATGAAAAATTGCTTTTAATACTTCGTTGCTACATAAATATGTAATAAATCTAATAAATTTTTATTAACGTTTTATTTTACGCAAGCTATATTGTAGCTTTTGATCGACGAAAATTATAAATTTTTTTGAAGTTTTCTTGCTCTACTTTTTTCAATCCCAACACACAACAAAAAACAACATTCATTATATAAGTGAAGTGACAAACGAACTTTCAGTCCACCTGATGGTAAGTGGCTATTACAGTCAATGGGCACCTGCAGGCCTGCAGCCAACGTCAAGCATAAAATGCTACAGATCCATTGTCACCTATGAGGAATAAGATAGAATGTCTCAGCCTGTAATCATTCCGGCTCTCTAAACTCTTCTGAATAGAACACAACAGTGCAAGTACTGCCATTTGGTGGTAGAAATAGGAAAGAGACCCATCCAGACCAACTCCTAGACAGGAAAGTAATACTACTACCTAATTAAAGCACGTATTTGAGCAACTATATTACAACATTTGAATTAGCCTTTTCCAAGAGAAACAAATTCGTTAAATATATGAGATCAGAACTGAACATGTTCAAAAGAAAAAGAAGAAAAAAGAACATTTTTATTCCTTCCTACAATTTTAACTATTAAAATAAAAAATATACAATACATACATTCCTTATGAGAGACCAGAATGCACGAATTCCGAAGAAAAGCGAACTAGTTTCTCGCCAATTCTCTCAATGGGCTCTGACTTTGTCCTAGCGATAATTTTTGAAGGACCTGAAGCAGAGTTGTAATTCATTTTGAGTGCGCTAGTGTTCTTGTAACACTCCTCCTTTGCCGCGACGTATTTGGGGAGCGACCGAACCAAGGTTGGGATCTGCCGCCGTTAGGCACTATAGATGACGAGATAAACACTCACGCCTGTCACCCAGAGGGGTAGGTGGAGACTATGGACTTCCATTTGGCACGATCCTGACACACCTCACTCATCTCCTCCACATCCATACAAACCACACTTTCTTTATCACAGAATATCTCACTATGTCATTTAGATTCTATAATATACTAATAATAAAATAATTAATTAATAAAAGTTCACAATGAATTGCAGCAACAAATAGGTTTCTATTTTACGCCTAATTGCCGCTATTTTACGCTGGTATTCTGTGAGAGCGTGGTTCTTCCGAGCGCGGCCGACCCATTTGTGCTAAGATCATAGTATAGCTGAAGTGTGACTCTACCACGTAAAATAGAAGTAAGAGTAACAAACGAACATACAGTCCAGCTGATAGCATGTGAATGCTGTGGTCTTTTTTATATTCGATTAGGAATTAATGTGCAAATGGATCGTAGGTATTCCTAGGGAATGGGAATGAGATCTAGCTATAACGCTTCGTTTCCTCCCATACGAAACAAAGCAGCTTTATGTTATTTAACAGTGGTATACTGTTAGTCTTGTCAGCTTCCGTCAAAGTTATATGTTATTGACTGTACTAAAGTGAACCTCAAGTCTACACAAAAAGTATTTATACGGTTTTGTTACTTTTAATGACGGATAATTACAGATGAAAGAACACGGTAACTGCTTTTTAAGTTACATGACCTCTATAACTTTTCCTAATAGGCGCTCGAATGATTTGTTTCGACGATATAGGCGTATTTATTACTACTTATAATAGCTGACGCATGGCGTTCACCATTTTGTTGTATTATACATAGTTATATTGTATAAAATAAAATAGATATATAGATTTAATTTATTAAGAGAAAAGTAGTGCACTATACACGGAGATAAAAGTACGATAAAAAGTGACAAGGTTACCTTGTATATATGTAGGTATGTATATAGCGACAATACACCTCTGTATTGTCAGTATGAAAATGGAGCTAGCTGTAACATTAGGTTTTACCGATTTTAACGTATTAAAATTACAAAGGGGGTATTTTACTTACAACGCTTTTTACCATAAAAAATAGAAAATCCTCCCTAAGGAATTGTACAGTGTTTCTTCGTACCACGAGGTTGCTAGGTTCTTGATTAATCTAGGTCTCTTGTGGTGAGTGTGAAGAGACGCACGACACATTGTCGTATGTTGTGCTAAAACTTAGAGGCTCAAAGAGAGAAATTTCACGTTAATCACACTTTCCTCTATATTTCTGTACTCTTGAGAATATTTTTTGTAATGCGTTTGGTTTTGGTTTGTTAGCAAATGGAGTAGGCAGGCATATCTTAAAAGCTACTTTGGGCACGCTCTGGCCTCTATTTAGATCCATTCTTAATAGAGGGGGAATTAATAAACCGCTTTATTCATTATTCACTATATACTGTATATATCTGCATTGAAGAGTCCACTGCTGAACACAAACCGCCTTCCCCACAGACTTTGCCATAGTTTCCACGCCTGGTAGTCGCATTGGCAACCATATTTTCATTTTGTGTTGTAATCATGAAGATGTTGCTGCTCATCTCCCGCTTCATTTCCCTCTATCACCGCTAACGCCACGCACGGGTTGATATGGGGTATTGGAATTTCTAAAGCCACCACTTCAACGTGTAATATTTCCATTCAAGTGTATTCGATTGTTATTAACTGTGTAACCGAATAAACAATGTAATTAAGATAATAGGCTAACCACTGTTTTCTTTATGGTCCATCTATATACCTCGAGAAATAGGAACCAATTGATCATATATTAGACGTTGTTAATTGTTTTTGATTGTTGAATAAATTTTGTTTGACTTGTTTTGAAGACCGTTTATCGTCTAATAATTTGAATAAACTATTTATTTATTACAAAATTTAAAAAAATTATAGATTCCAAGTCCTGATATGTATGCCACTCAAAGGTACATACAACTTACGAGGCAAGTCTGTTATACGCAATAAGGAATAAAATGTGATATTAACAATGGAAAGTAACATTTAATAGGTCACGTGCCATTGTTGACTAAGCTTGGAAATAGCCTTGCGGTTCAAGACTCAAATTAGTTTTGTCTGCTTGATGCTACATTTGTTACTGTTATGCTACGTTTGTAGAGACTAAGGATTTTCCATTTTAACCATTTTTGGAGAACTCCCGCGGAAGATTTTTGTATTATTTATAGTTAGTTACAGTGTACAAATTTGCTGTATAGTGGCGGCGTAAGAGGATCCACCAATATCATCCTGTGGGTGTCGGAAGAGGCGACAGAAGAAAACTGATAAGGAGTCGTTAATAACAAAATATGGTTAACAAAACATTTACCTAGCGAGGTATCCTT
Source organism: Parnassius orleans (assembly GCA_029286625.1). Taxonomy (NCBI): domain Eukaryota; kingdom Metazoa; phylum Arthropoda; class Insecta; order Lepidoptera; family Papilionidae; genus Parnassius; species Parnassius orleans. The sequence goes on along the minus strand of JAGSMP010000408.1, from coordinate 254,017 downwards.
TATTTTTGTTCAGCAGTGGATTATCAATAGCCTGTAATGTGAATGTCTGAGTAATGATGGTTTTATCTTAAGAGAATTGTCAAAATAACTTACTTTCATGAGAATGTTGTGTGAATAATGAACTAATATTATTTGAAATTTAAGCTTGTGTAGCCTTAACTCCCATAATAATTTTCCTAGCGTATAATGTAAGCCACATTTGTATAATTGATCTCAACGTAGATACAACTCGGCCTTTCAATGGTTTTAGGTCCAATAAAATTAAAGGTCTAATATAACAAAGTTTAAGGATAAATATTTTCTGTAAGAGAAATGTACGATTATTTTAGGTAAAGCCATATAAAAGGTTACGTACCATTATTTAAAGTTACGTAGAACGCAGAATATGTTTTAAAACTTGTGTCTATTCTTAATTTTTTTAGTTGATTAGTTAATTTGTTGTTTAGGAGTTACTTTTGAGAATTTACAGGACATGCCAAAATAAGTTCTTTTTATAGAAGAGGGGCATACGAGCATGTTGCTCACCTGATGGTGGGTGTCGACCGCCGCCCATGAACAACTGCAACACCAAGGGAATCGCAGGTGCGTTGTGCTGGCATTTTAAAAAAGAGTAGGCTCTTTCCTTAAAGGTCCCTAAGCAGTATCAGTCCAGAAAACTGCTGGTGGTAGTCGATTCCACAAGGAGGTCGTGCAAGGAAGAAAACTTCTTGTGGTGGACCGCCAATCCTCCAAATGGTACGGATAGTATCGCAAGTTTTGTCGCGATATGCGATGGTGAAATTGGGCGGCTGGAATAAGTTCGAACAATTCTCAGAGTACTCCCCATGGTAGGTGCGCGACAAAACACGCAAAGAGATGCAACATCTCTTCGCAGTGCCAGTGAGTCAAGCCGATCAGAAAGAACTCGGTCACCGACGATTCGAACCGCTGCGCTGGATGCGATCAAATGGTAGGAGCTGGCACTGGCGAGCCCCGGGCCAGAGATGGGAACAGTATTCGATGTGAGACCGAACCTGCGCCTACTAAAGGCGGCTACTCAATTCGCCGCAGGGGCAATCTAGGTGTAGGAGTGGGATGACCCTTAATTGCCTCCTTAATTGTGATGTGTGTATGCAAGCGGGCATTTTGTAAGTCAGCCCTGTGGCAGGGTGGCAGCACAAACCTTCCTTGCTCCCTAGATCAGCTCCGCCGCCACGTGTAGCGCAATTGGGGCAATTTCAATCAGTTTGTTAGCGACTTTTGCGCGGAGCACACGTGAATACAAGTCACAATGTATACCAATAAAGAATGTGAAATTTGGACACAGGTGATAGAAGTGTATAAAGAGGCTTCTTCGCCCGGTATCTCCTTTTTCTTTTTTTTTGTAGCACGCAGTAAGAACGTTTTTGACGTTGTAACGTTTTTAAACGTGGTAATTAGTTGTTTTATCGATAAATATGGGTGTCTATGGCCGCAGTATCCACTTACCATCAGGTCATCATGTTCTCATTTGTCACCTTTATCTAATACATAAAAATTAATTTTTGTTTTTATGTTTTATTTTTACGTGGTAGAGCCATGCTGCAGCTATATTAATAGTATAGTTGTAGCACGAATGGGTCGGCTCGACGGGGAAGGACCACGCTCACAGAATACCAGCGTAAAATAGCAGCTTAATGCTGCTGTGTTTCGTGTGGTGAGTGTTGAGAACTGGAGACCCTTTTACTGGAAAAGAGGCATTCTGTCTTAGTCCTCACGGCTGACAACGCATCTGCATTTATATTCGCAAACGAAGATAGATGTAGATGTCTATAATACTGCAACCACTTACCATCAGGTGGACTGTCTGCTCGTTTGTCACCCTTATTCTATAAAAAAAACTGTACTTAAATAGCTATATGTTTTATTATGTGTAGTCCGTTTTTGTGAGGAGGAATAAACATTATTGTTATTATTATTACTATTTAGCCTATTCTTTTTTAAAGGCCGGCAACACATCTGCCATTCCCCTGGCGGCGCAGTTGTTTATGGGCGGCGGTAGTCACTTACCATCAGGTGAGCCGCATGTTCGTTTGCCGCCTCTGCTTTAATTTTTTTAATTCATAATCGATTTCTCTAACGAATCTGGTGGATTGTATGCTTTTTTATTACTCTTTATTCTATAAAAATGTCGTAATATTTTTTTAAGCCAAGGAACAGTTTGTAAGGAATCTTTTATTTAGTCTCAAAGGTCTTTTTTTATTCACGCTAATGATATACAGTCGGTATTGTAACGTACGGTTTCTGTATTCAGTTCAGGATATCACCCGCTCGTTAACGGGCTGCGGTTAAACACATGTTCCACTGCAACTGTATTTGAGGTAGTCACGTTTCCTTTATCTACATTTCATTTTATAACCTTTCATACAATTTGCTGCTAAATAAATATTTCTCAAGATAACAATGTCTTTATATAAATAAAAAAATAACAACACCAAGGCTTACCAGAGGTGCTATAATAAAATAATAATAACAATAATTCAATGTATATTTATAATTTTCTTTTATTTATTTATAAGATGTTAGATATCTTGCTTTTTAGGATTGACTAAAATAAACTATGCTGTGTTGCTCTGTAAACAAAGAGTTTTATTTCATCAGTTCTAAGTTCCCTTACAAAACTACAATATTATAATTAAACGTTGTGATTATATTCTCTTTGATTACAATAATAACCGAAATTCTACCTGTAAACAAAGAAATGACATTTAAATTTTATTCTTAATATGTCAATTCCCTTTGTAACACTTCTATAATTTTCCACAGGCGGCTTATCATAACTTCAATACAATCATCGTTTTTTCACAGATTCTACGTACACTCCACAGATACAGATGAAACACACACAGAGAAAAAAATTAAGAAATACATTTTCTTTGCATATTTATGCAGGCCAACCAGATGAGAAAATATTTTGATACTTCAAATAATTATTTAAATATTGTATTTATTTTAAATAGCATTATATTTTAACTAATTTACTATTTACATTGGTTTTCTGATCGCTGTTGTTTAACTTCCATGATCCTGATTTTACATGTATGATAAAATAAAGTAATAGTAGTTTATAAAAAATTATAAACATATACATAATATGCAAATGCAAACAAATTACTTTCTTTTGAAAATACTTTACTGCAAATATGTTCTATATTGTAATTAATATATCGAATATAAATTAAAATCTTTATATGTAAGTTGAAATAAAAATACTGCATTATCATAATCATATCTTTTTTTATTTATTATCCCATTAGATCCTTAAATACTAAATATTACATGAAAACAATAAATTTAAATAAACTTAACTTTTACAACAGAGTTATACATGTCGAAACAATTAATCATTTATTTATAGACATTTTAATAAAATAAATTTTATTAATTGATTTCAAACTTAAATACTAGATTTGCTTAATTTTTTTACCACTTTACAAACTAAATGTTCTGTCTCATCCATGATTGTCTCTAGATATTGCACGTTCACAGCTGCATTTTCAGATTCAGTATTTATTTTATCGATATTACGACCATCTAAATCATGTATTATAATTTTTGTTAAATGACGTACATAACCCATTTCCTTTCGCATGATAAATGATGTATTTTTCAAAGAATTTGATTTGATTTTTTTCCTTTTTCATTTTTTCCTCTGATTTTTGGCGACGGCTCTGCTCGCACGCCTTTGTCGCTACTTCATCGTACCAGCCTTGCCTATCTTGAGCATAGTAAAATGGATTAGTAATTGGGTCCGAGTCTTCTAGTAATTCTGAAAGCCAAATATAAATATATAATTAAACATTAATTAATTACTGACCATAAATTTAAAATCAATTAAAAATAATAAAAACTAAATAGTAACTTACCTCATGTATATTTTCTAAACTATCCAAAACAGGACTGTAAGATGGTGCATGTGACATGTTTCTGAAAAATAAAAATGAGTATAAGTTACATATTTTATTACATTTATTATAACATTAGAATTACAATAGAATAGAATAAGTTACTTAATTATTTAAATATTTCATTTAAAGTACTTACTTAAAATTTCAGCTAAACAAAACAAACGTGCTCTTTATAGAAAGTACTGTAGCGAAATGACTTGATCGTGCGTTGTAACATGAGAATTGTATAATTTACAGAATAAGCATAATATACTCAGGATTTTTAAGATTAGAATAGCATTAATTTGCAAAGTAAGCATAGATCTACTAAGAAATTTGTAACATGAGAATAGGAGAACATTTAGCAGAACAGATATGGTGTGACATGCATTTCTCTCTAATATTGTTCATGCAAAATTTAAATATATACCTATGTTTGTAGGTTAGTAACTCATTCAATAACCACGATGAAGTTGATCAAACAACCCATATCGCTAAGCGTTGGCAATATTAATATTGATCACTCTGCTCACAAGATAGCATTCTCTTACCAAATACCATTCCCTGTATAATATGTATAATACCCTCTAATTGCGGTAAAACAAACGTTGTAATAAGTTTATTGTTGCATGAAAATGGACTTAAATTTCAAAATCTTTACTTGTATTTAAAAACGAATTATCAAACAGAATATCGTTTTTTACGAGAAGTAATTAAGTGAGTACCTAATATTTCATTTTATGAGTTCAATGATAACAAAGACGTCATAGGTCCAAGTGAAGCTTTAAACAATTCTGTATTTATTTTTGATGATGTTGCTTATGAAAATCTAATCAACATTCGTAATAATTTTTCTATGGGCAGGCATAAGCAAATCGATTGCTTTTATTTATCTCAGACCTACGCAAAAATACCGAAGCAATTGCTACGAGACAATGCCAATTTTATTATAATATTTAAACAAGATGATGTGAACTTAAAACATATTTATGAAGAACATGTTAGTTCTGATATGTCATGAAATCAATTTAAAATATTTGTAATATAGTTTGGAGTAAGCCGTATGATTTTGTTTGTATTAACAAAGACTCATCGTTAAACAATGGCAGGTATAGAAAGAATTTTGATATTTTTTAACCTCGAGTAAACTATTATAAATTATTTTTTTGATAAAATTATTTAGTTTTATTATAGCGATAGAATGAAGTATTGTAAAGAATTATGGAAAAGCATATTAAATGGAATTAATGAAGTCTGTGGACCCATAAAGAATAAAATAAAAATGAAAAATAATGAACATGAACTGAACTTATCCCTAGATAAAATGCTAAAACCTGTTACAGAGCCCCTTAAAATCATAGTAAATAAGCAAAAATCAAATCAAGACCATAATTTATCGATGCAATCCGCAAGTTCTGCTGGATCATTTGAATCGGAATTTCAGCAATTACGATACTGACTTGAGTTCTGCAGAATCCCAAAATGAAATTAGAGGTTTCATTAGATCGGAATGATATCTGTGATATTGACGATGATAATTTAAATATACCATTTTAATCACACTTATCATCGAACTATTGGTGAAATTCCAGCCAATGTTAATATTAGTCCTTACATATGAAATTAGCGTTTTGTCGTACTGACCACTTTGATGTGAAATATTTACGAGTACGAGTTCTACCGTGGCACCATTGCTGCAGAAACAGCTCTAAGGATTAATGATGTGTACGGCGCTGGTGTTGCAAAAGAAAGCACGGTATGTTTTGGTTTCAACGTTTACATTCTGGAAATTTCGACCTTCAGAACCAACTCCGTGACGGCCGGAGACCAAAGTGGAAAATGAAGAATTATAGGCTATTGTGGAAGCGAATCCATCACAAAGCAATTGCTGCAATAGCTGCAGGCTTCGGGGTAAGTGATAAAACTGTATTAATCCACTTGAAGCAAATCGAGAAAGTAAAAAACTTGAACGATGGGTACCTCATGAATTGAGGAATCGAACTTGAAAATACGCGTCGACTGCTGTGTTACTTTACTCAACCGACACAATAATGAAGGGATTTTAACTCTAATCATTACTTATGATGAAAAGTGGATACTGTACGATAATCGGAAGCGCTCGTCGCAATGGCTGAACCCTGGAGACCCAGCCAAATCCTGCCCTAAACGAAAATTGAGTCAAAGTTACTTTCAGAGTGTTTGTGGACTAGCGCCGGTGTCGTTCACTACAGCTTAAATCCGGCCAAACGATTACGGCAGATATCTATTGTCAGCAACTGCAAACCATGAAGGAAGAACTAGCTGCTAAACAACCGAGATTGGTCAATCGCTCTAGGCCACTGCTGCTTCACGACAACGCAAGACCACACACTGCACAACAAACAACCACAAAGTTATATGAGCTACAATTGGAATGTCTGCGACATCCACCGTAATCTCCCGGACCTTGCTCCTACAGAATTTTGACAACTTCTAACAAGGAAAAATTCAACCTGATGCGGCAGTCCAAACCGCCTCAAAGAGTTTATTGATTCTCGCCTCCATGGTTTTTAGTAAAGGATCAATAAACTACCTATGATGGCAAAAGTGCATATAGATAAATGCATACTTCGATTAATTAAATATATTTTACAAAAAAAATTGACTTTATATTCCTCACGTACAAAACGCCAATTTTATATGTAAGGACCTAATAATAAAAGTAAAAAAAGAATACTACAGAGATACCTTAGATTGGTAAAGAATGATAATGTAAAACGTAAGTTTAAAGTGGGTGATTATGTGTGTATAAGCAAATACAAAGGTACATTTGAAAAAGGATATACTCCAAATTGGTCGACAGAAATATTTAGAATTCGAAAATTACAGAACACAATTCCAACCACTTACTTAATTGAAGATACAATTAGAGGTCAACCAATTTTAGGAGGATTTTATGCGCAAGAGCTACAAAAGACCAAAAATCCAAACATATATTTAGTTGAAAAAGTTTTAATAAGGAAAGGAAATAAAGTTTTAGTAAAATGGCTAGGTTTGTCTTCTACTGAAAACAGTTGGATCGATAAGTCAAATATATTGTAATAGACTTGCTGACCATTGTGTTTAACATTAAGAACAAATAAGAAAAATGTTATGTTTAATAAATATCCCAAGCGCGATTAAACAGTCTTATGATGTGTATTGGTGAGAGTAGTCTTCTCAATTGGTTGATTAATAATTTACCATCTGAATTACATTTATCAGGATACAATTATTGTGGTCCTGGTACAAATTTAATCAAAAAACTATCACGCGGAGTCAAAGGTATAAACAAATTAGACGAATATTGTAACATTGCGTATCAAGCAAATCTTCAAACTTAAAGGATCGATATAAGGCGGATTTAGTTTTGTTAAAAATGGCAAAAAAACACGAGAGATTGCTCCCGATGAAAATTTGGGAGAAAAGTTAGCAGCAAAGATAGTAAGCAAAGCTATGCAATCAAAAATTTAAACTGGGGCTGGCCGAAATATTGGCAATAGTAATAAAATGTCTTCGAGAAAGTTGGGGAATGGATTTAAAAATAACTTTAAGAATATCATTACAAAAACGAAAAGACGTGCAAAAGTTAAAACCAAAATGCAAGAAAGCAGCAATTGAACTAGCTATAGCTGCTGCTAGAGAACTAGTTGATAATTTTGTTATAAAACTTCCTCGCATTATTCCTATACCAAAAACTTGCGGGGTATTACCTTTGATTCCGATTTTTGCTGGATTATCGGCTACGGGAGCCTTAGCAGGTGGTGTGTAGCTGGTATACTTAAACTATAAATAAAATCAAAATGGCTAAAAAGCAATTTGCGAATTGAAGAGATACAATGAAAAATGGAAGCTCTTGTGTCGGAAATGGGTACAGTTTAAACCTCATAAAATGAATTTGGCATTTTTGTATCTAAAGAAAAACTAGAATATAGGCTACCCAAACGCCTTAACTAACATTGACATTATAGTATGGAAAAATATTCCTATTTTCGAGATGTCTTTATGAGAGATGAGCTCCCAACACACCCTTTAAAAAGAATGTGGAGTTATAAATTTAGATATTTCCTCAAATCCTGGATCTCATTGGGTAGCCTATGTAAAATTTAATAATTATGTTAAATATTTCGACAGTTATGGAAATCTTAAACCTCCAATGGAATTGATAAAATATTTAGGTTCTAAAGTCCACTATAATTATGATAACATACAGCGTGATCACTCTTTAATTGTGGACATCTTTGTTTAATTTTTTGAGAATTTTATGCAATCAAGACATAAAATAAAAAGAGCTTCATAAATTGCTCAGTATACAAGCATGTCTATAACAGTTATCATCTCAGAAATAAATCAGAATTGATTCCTACTTTCAACCGCCTCTGAGCTTATCAGGTCAATACGAATGCGGTTTATATTTTTCAGTAATATACTCAACAAAAATATTCTTATGTTGATAGCAAGTTTCCATCTATGATCAGAATCGAATGTGATCTCATATACGGCTCATATTGCAACGGATTACCCACTCATATTATTCACGAATTTGTATCTAAAACTGCTGCAGATAATCAATACATAGAAATAGCTCAGAACGTTATTTACTTCCCAGTGAATAAAAATAATATTACATCTATAACTACGAGTATTAAAGTTTTAGATCAATTTGTCTACAGAATTAATTTCAAAGAACAATATATTGAAATTCGCCTTCATTTGAGGAAAGTAAAATGATATTGCACTATAAAACCCTACAGTCTACTTAAAGCGTCCTATCACTTCTATACTCTCTAAGGGGCAAAGACGTAAGAAAAAAGTTAAGACCTAGAGTAAAAAATAATAAAGATTTTCTAAAGTCCTTAGGATTTAAAATATGAATATCCTACAGATTAACAACTTACCAAACTTCGATACTTCTATTGAAAGTTATGAAATCCATTCTTATAATCAATATAATAATACGAGTAGCTTTAGAGAAAACGATGAAATAAGAATTCCCATACACCAGCAAGACATATATGTATTACCATCAGCCAGTTCAATTTACATCGAAGGTCAAGCAACGCTCCTCAGCAAAGATGGAAACCAGATTAAAAAACCTGTTACGTTCAGTAATAATCCCATTATGTTCTTGTTTCAAGACATAAGGTATGAGATAAATGGAATCGAAATAGATCGTATTAAAAATGCAGGTATAACGTCAACAATTAAATCATACATTTCAATGAATGAAGCAGAAAATAAATATGGCGCCGGGAACTCGGGGCCATTTCTTTTGTTTGCTGGCTCATGTAGCAAACTAAGGTGTGGTTGATTTTACGCCGCTACCATACGGTGAGAAGCCGAGTCTATCCTTTCGGTTTTGTCGCTCGTTTAGCACCACCTGGGGGACAGGTGTAGGGTCGGCCTAGGGTTAAATGGTCGAAGCTTACGGACGCGAGCGACTCATCCCCCCAATAAAAAAATAATATTTCTAAGGCATGTGAAATTCGCCAACATGAATTGGGGCAGCGCAGCGGACATTTCCTTGCCCTAAAAATCCCGCTCAGAAATGAGAAAGGCATGTGCACAGTAGTGTGCGGTCGTTTATTGGCTATTACTGTTTTTCCATAAAAATATAAGAGTTAAGTTCTTTTTGTGCGTACAATATTTCAGTTTAAATACATATCAGCCATAAAGCGGTTCGTATAAAGTGTATAATATATTAATTTATAATTGAATAATTAAAGAAAACTAATTACAGCAGGAAATGAAACTGCATTTGCACAGTTAAGCAATTATTGCGTTTGCCGAGCTGTCCGCTCGGAAACAATTTCAACTAGATTAGGAGCTTTATATCTTCGCTTGCCTGGAGTGCCTGTCTTACTGGCATTGCAACGTATTATTATAACACGAAATGTATTATCAAGGGATTTCCGAGCTACATAATTCATACGGTTTTAAAAATTAGTGTTGGGCAAACAATCTTAACGTGTTAGAGCCACTCTGCAGCTATATAATATTTGTAGCACGAATGGGTCGGCTCGACCGGGGTAAGAACCACGCTCTCACAGACTACCGCTCTAACCAGCGTAAAATAGCTGCTTAATGCTGCTGTGTTTTTTATGGAGAGTATTTAACTGGAAACGAGGCATTCCATCTTAGTCCGCAGGGGTGAGAACGCATCTTAACAGAGGATAAATGTAGGTTACCATCAGGTGGACTGTGTGCTCGTTATTTACCCTTACTCTATAAAAAATGAAACAAAAAATATGTGTTTCCCGTTAAGTGCGTTATCAGAATCAGTATTCAAACGTATAGAAATTACTTTACTTCAGAAAATTCGACCTTAAAAAATAATTAATTAAACCACAGGGTTTTTGTTACATGTTATTTATTGTTTGCACAACAATAATTTTTAAAACAGTATGAATTAATGTGTACACGTTATTTGTTCTCATTTTGAATGTATAATGGCCAAACTTTTATGGTCATGTCATAAGTTATATAAACATTAGATATGTGTGTGTACAAGTACAGATGTTTTGTATCACCCTTCTGAATATACAATGGAATTTCACAAAGTGGCGACAATCGCAAGCATGAACTATGTTTGATATCAAAGTTTCAGAATACGCTGAAAATTTTTTGAAAGAAACTGCTTCTGAACGCGATGTCTTGAGGGTGTTTGTAGCAGTAAAATATTTTTGTCTTTAATAATATTCATAACTTGCGACCCGTCCGGCGTCTTAGACGGGGTAGGATCTATTAATTTGGGGATATTTAGATTTAAGATAATCAAAGAACATTATTTTATCTATTTTTGATTTCAGAAAAAATTAAGTTTTTGGATAAAATAAAGCTTAGATCACTACTGCACTTATTAACCCAACATAGGTTTTTATCTTTTCGTCAAGTTTCATTATAACCGGTTCAGCTGTTTCAAAAATTAAACTGGACAGACAAAAATTTAAAAAATTGCTATCTATTTCTAATACCATGCAATTATCTTCCTCAGCTCAATCACAATGATAGGCAGTACCTAGTTTCCATATAACAAAGACATTTAAAACTTAAAGAACAATGGCGAAATAATATGTGAAATATTTTGAAGCGTCTTGAGTTATAATTTTAAAGCACGTAATAAAAAATATATTGCATTTTATCAAATAAACATCAAAACTAGTAAAAGCCAGAATCAGATTCAATTAATGTGTCAGTCAGAAGTCAATTAATGTGACCAGTTTAAAATTACTTCAGTTTCGTAGTTAAAAATCATTTTCAATTCATCTTGTTGCATCTGGTTTAAGATAAAATAATATAATTATTATTGCGTTTTATATAATTTAAACAAAGGTAACATAAGAATATTAAAAAATATGTAGTATTTTATTATATATTTTTGGAATTCAGATTGTTTAGTAAGAAACAATGTAAATGATATAGCAACACAATTATGACAATGTCATGACGTTTTCGTTACGTCTCAGTCTCACACACACTGCTCTCGCACCGTTTGTGCTACCTGTGTTTTGTGTTCTTGGTTTTGCCTATTGATTTCCTTATTTTTATTCGACCTGGACTGTCCCTGGACTTATCCGATTTTGATTTTCTATTGTGTGAATATTATATTGCGTGCCCAAAGGACTCCGATTCTGCTACACCCGACGACATTGTGCTATTCTCATCTGGACCTGATTTTGCCCTATGATCTTAGGGGTTCTACAAATGGAACTACATTGATTAGAGGCAAGATTAAGTCACTGCATGTAACCCGGAGACAATATTATGTATATATTTTATTAGAAAATAATATACCTGGCCGAACAGGAATCACAGAGTACTGCTGTAGTTGTTTAGTTTGGTATTTTATTTTATTTTGTTGCCTTAGTTTGGTATTTAGGATGGGCCAGACATCAGCAACATATTTCAGCACCGGCAGAGTTTTTAGATGGTGTAATTATTAGGAAGATGATGAAGAATAAATTTCTTGTTTTATTTACCTTTGGTCGAATAATATTAATAAATAGTTTCAATCCAATTATCTAGCTCCAAAGTGGAACTTGTACTATGGCTAAACATATTATTTTGAATTCTAATTAGGCTCACTGCTAATTAGAATTCCGTAATAAGCGAGTAATTTCCTTAATAGAGAGCTTAATCTGCTCCACCAGTTGATTACTCAAAAATAACCTTGAAACGGTAATATACCTAATAGTGAATAATTATTAATAGAACATTAATATAAGATTAGATGATTGAAATCCTTTAGGTCAAAAACTCATTAATTGATAATAAATCTTGAACCTTTTCAGTGACATAACTTCACATAACCTACAAATCTTCAAAGCCTCGTAACAATTATTCCTGACTTTGTCGATAAAAAAACCTTAGACAAACAATCTCAGGGAAGGATGGTGAATCACTTTGATATTTTGATGTAAAGACGCTTCCAGATTACCTGACATAAAATTTGTATGGGCGTTCGCCATTGTCCTTTTATTTATGTGAAAAAATTTGTCATATAAATAAGCGGAACGGTAGTAACGGTTTTTCGTCTAGGAATTTGACTTGGTGGGTACCGACTTCTAACTTACATATACCTGCATTTTAACAGTATTCTACTCAATTACACGACATTCAATTCTCATTATTAGTCAAAAATTGCCAACCCTGAGGACTAACATTGAATGCCTCGTTTCCAGTAAAAGGGTCTCCGGTTCTCTACACTCAACATACGAAACATTGCAGAATTAAGCTGATATTATACGCTGGTATTCTGTGAGAGAGTGGTTCTTCTCCGGTCGAACTGACCCATTTGTGCTACAACCAAAATATAGATGCAGCAAGGCTTTGATCATCCCGTGGGTGTCGTACGGTGTCGTAATCGTCATAGGGAAACTCGAGTATGAGATGAGCCGCAGCATCTTCCTGATAACAACTCAACATTATAAAAAAAACTGCGGATACGAACCCGCCTGCGTGGCAATTAGTGCAAAATTCCCCCTATATGGCAATCTATAGGGGTGATATATGTTCAGGAATGGTCTTTTATAGACTGTAATGGATGGATGGATGGGTGTAAGCTAAAACGCAAGAAAAACGTTAAAGGTAATATTTTTAAAATTAATGATTCTTATAAGTTGATTTAAATTTTGAAGTTTATGATTTGTATATGTTGATTTATATTTTATATAAATGATTTTTATAATATGTTGATTTATTTATTATATTAATGATTTTTATATAATGAGATTCTATATTTTTGGACCACAATTACTTAAAAACTAAACATATTCGAATTCGAAGTGTAGCACATCGCGCCACCTTCCGGAAAGGGCAAAAAACTCTTTTAATTTTACTTTTAAACAATAAAACAGCTGTTTATTGAACGTATCTTAGAAATTAAAAACGTGCCTTGCATGCAGGATTTGTAGTGCCCATGTTTTGTTGTTTGCCTTTCGACTATTGCCGAGCACTATCTGACTCGTAGTTGGATAACATGTTAAATTATTATTTTAAGAAAATAGATTTCAAGCACATTTCGCCGCAAATTGAAAGAGTTACTAATGGAAGAGGCTTATTATAGCACTAGCTGTTCTCCGCGACTTCATCCGCCTGCAATTTATTGTGATTGGATTTTAAGGGTTTTTTTTACGCGGAACCCTAATCCTTTTTATAACATAAAAGTAGCCTACATTACTCCTTATAACATTAACTATTATTTACTCCTTATAACATTACTATTAGCCAGAAGAAACTGACAGAAAGATAGACAAATTTTTTAAAAATAGTTTTTTTTTGTTATAAGTACCGTATATACTTTCATATGCATTTAATAAAAAGCTTTTATTTTGACATTACAAACAAAAATTCAAAAACAGACACTTTAATTTTATTTATTTGTAGTAAGTATTGTATAGATATCACAATTTATGACTGCTCAATTCAAATTCAAATCATACTAATAAAACCGATAACCGATGAGTGGGACAAATAGTCCGACTAGGTAAGTCCAACTTGGACCAAGAGTTCAACGACAGACACAACTCGGCTGGGCAGCGTTCGAAAGATCTTCGCGTCAGGTTTACCTCTAAACTTGAAAACAAGATTTTACAAACAATGCATGTTGCCAGTGATGACTCATGGATCTAAGACGTGGTCCTTCACTGCAGGCCGTATGATGCCGCTTAACGAGTTATAGAGAGGGCTATGCTCGGGGTTTCTCTTATGATAAACTTAGAAATGAGGATGTCCCATGTAGTACCAGAGTAACTGACATAACCCAACGCATTAGCAAGCTGAAGTAGCAATGGTCCGGCCATATAGCTCGAAGAACCGACAACCGACGGGGAAAAAAGATTCTCGAGTAGCAACCTTATACCGGTAGGCGAAGTGTAGAGATGCAGGAAATCGATGGATGCAGGTGGCTCAGTACCGTGCTTTGTGGCATTCCTTTGGGGATGCCTATGTCCAGCAGTGGAATTGTGGAGTGCTATAATGATGATGATGATGATGAAAACAAATATAATATGAGTGATGAAATCATAATGATAAATATTAGTGAAAGTCGATTATCAAATAGGTATTTATAAAAACTTAAATGTAAAGTGATATAATGATATTATAACAACGATTTTTTTATGTATGTAATATTTTATGTATTATTTTGTATGTCATATGGCCAAATACAGAAAAGCTTAATATATAATATTATAAAACACCTTTGTTAACACCTGTATTCGCAAATAAAGATTTGATAGATTGTCATTGTTAGAGTTTCGAGCAACCTAATAGTCAATGTTATGATACTAACGCGTGCTAATACATTTGCAACCAATAACACTGAGCACCTCCATGAAATTTCTTACAGCTTGTAGTTACTGGCTCTCTTACATTTCAGACTGAGACACAGCTGTGTACGTACTGCTGTTTGGCGGCAGAAATAGGTAAAAGGGTGACGACCTACCCAAACAGACTCTTAGGTAGACAAGAAGCCTTACAAAATGGTAAAATGAGCGAACAAACGCCATGTGGTTCACGCAATTAAAAATGTTTACAGGAGCAATTTTGTTGGGGAAAAGAAGTAATGACATATGGAGATAAAAATTAACATATTAAAAACTACTAATTACTATCAAACTAACCCTTACAAAGTGCTCGAACATACATTTACACGTTATATACACAATATGTGTATTAGTAAAACATATTTATATGGGCTGGTTCTTTATTCCCATAAAGGTAAGTATAGCCAATCAGCAAAGAAACGCTGCTTACTTGCCAAAATAGCGCAAGAAATGTGACTGTATGATAAATATAAGTTTAATTTTTATTGTAATAAATTACACGTACGATGTTATGTAACGCAAATTATCTAAATATAAAATATTATAAAAAGAGAAAAAAGTAAATAAAAATGAAGACACTGATTTGACATATTTGTATTTCGTGACTTTTCAGACCAACGGTTTCCTATTACGGAAACTTTAAGCCTTTAAGTCAGGGAAAATACGGCCAATATTACATGAGCCGCCAACTCTCTCCCCTCCACTGACAGTAAAGCTCTTGTAGGGCTGCCATAAATGTAGAAATTGTACCATATATAACTAAAAAAACACTTATAATATTATAATCAATCAATATTTTTATTCGTTAACGATAAATTGTATACTAATACTAACATAATATATCCTATTCCATAATAAAATTTTATGATAAATGTTCAAAAATAAAAACAAAAGTTTAAAAATATAATAAACTACTTAAATTAGACGATCGACGATTCCGAAATTTACTTTTTTTTTCGTAGAGTCGTGTAGTAAGTTAAAATACGCAAGCAACTCGAATTTGATTCCCGCCGGCTCCGTTGAAATTATTATCTGCAATTTCAAGTACCGATGTGTAGTACATTACATCATACATCCCCGGTATTGAAGGAAACCTCGTGAGGAAACTTGCATGTCTGAGGAATAAAATAATAAAAAAAAATAACTAATTTTATACGTGGTAGAGCCATGCTGCAGCTATATTAGTATATATATTGGTATAGTTAGCACGAATGGGTCGGCTCGACCGGGGAAGGACCACGCTCACAGAATACCAGCGTAAAATAGCAGGTTAATGCTGCTGTGTTTCGTATGGTGAGTGTAGAGAACCGGAGACCCTTTTACTGGAAAGGCATTCCATCTTAGTCGTTAAGGCTGACAACGCATCTGCATTTTGATTCGCAAGCGAGGAGATGTAGATGTCTATGGGCCTCAGCAACCACTTACCATCAGGTGGACTGTGTGCTCGTTTGTCACCCTTGTCCTATAAAAAAAAAAAATTGTTATTATATACGCCCTGACTCGGGTGATTCGGGTGATTTCTGGATCTTGACAACAGCGCCACCTACCTAGTTCAACTATAGTTAAGAATCTTCCAGGTGACCCCATAAAATTTTTATCAAATTGGTCAAGCCGTTTAGGCGTAGAAAAATTACGAACACACTCACAACGGAATTTCATATGTAAAGATAGAGTCTAACTGTTTATAGCGCTTGAAATCATACTACTATATTTAATTCACATACCGGGACGATTGAGTTACTGACCGGGACATGATTACAATGTTTAAAACCAGGACTTGTCCCGGAGTACCGGGATTAAGGTATGGCAGCCCTAATAGTAGCCACGGAGCTGGCTAATCTTTGTGACTTTACGACTGTCCAGATAATTCGATGCTTATTAGTTATGGACTTATCGTACCGTGTACGTAGAAGTTAAATATAATACAAAGACGTCTAAATTTAAGTATATGTTATTATTTTTAATGTATTAAAGGGTTTATTATTAGCAAAAGATAAGTTAAGTTAATTTAATTTTTATTAATTTCGTTTATATCATTATATTATAATAATTTATTTATTTATTTTAATAATAATTTTGTATCCCCATCATCTCGATGGCTGGCGGTCCACTACTGTGCGATTTACGTGGAATTTTCTGCCTCGCACGACCATCCTGTGGAATTTACTGTCGTCAGCGACATTTCCGGACCAATATTATTACGTAGGACCTTTAATAAAAGAGCCTCCTCCTTTCTAAAAGACCGGCATTCCCTGGTGTTGCAGATATTAATGGGCGACGGTGATCACTTACCATTAGGTGAGCTGTATGCTCGTTTGCCTCCTCTTCCGTGAAAAAATATGTTATAGTACTATTCCTGATGACTACTCGTAGGCTTGTTATTGGCGCCGGTAAAATAATAGCGCTAAAGCAATACTGCTGCAGCATAATACTGAGTCGGTGACGTCTTCGTTGCTGCAATCCAACAAATTATTAGATTAATTTCTCGTATATTTTATGTATGTTTTGTAGCGATGTATTACGAATATTAGAATTGACTTGGTTGCTTAGCTAATGCTGTAGAAGTATATTACAAGCAACTTCATTATTGTGTAATAAATATAATCAACTTCCTTGTTACAATAAATATGTACATATATAAAGATTGACCCGAATTGCGAGACACGAAAAAAAATTTTACAAAAACTAAAGAAATATTTCTTTATACAAAATAGTAGTATAGTCCTACTACTACCATACTAGGTAACAAAATAATAAGCAGAACAAAAGTTAATCTCTTTTTGAAATTTTTACTTAAATTTTTGAGAATTGAGAAACCAGCGCTAAAAATTATCAATTAACAATTTCGCGAAAATCGAACATGGGTTGCTCGCGTACTGTGAAATTTACAACTTTATTAATTATATTAAAAATAAACGTACAACAATTTTATATTTAATTTAGTCCGGACTAACATATTACTTTAAAATATGACATTTCTGAAATACGGTTTAGCGACTCAAAAAGTCATGTTGGAGATTTCTTTTACGTTAGAAGCACTTGTCGAAAGTGGATATTTGCAAGGTTCTACTGAAGAGCTTTTGGTGGGCTTTTGAAACGTAAAGAGCCGTGTATAATGAAAGAATCGACGAGTATTAGCTACTTACTATGGGGAAAATCCCCCTTATGAGGCCATCTATGAGGGTGACCTGTGTTCAGCAGAAGACTTTAATAGGCTGTAACGGTATGTGGTATTCCAATTCCACAGATTTAAAGCTGCTAGCGCTGGGCAGTTGCAGGTTTGTAGAAGCCATCAATTACATACAATTAAACATCTTAGTCTGCCAAATGAAAATGGTGCGACAAATGAAAATGGCATTCCATAACGATGCTGTCCTATTGATTGCCCTGCAACAACGTCGTTTTAATTATCATTGTCATGAACGTAAAGGCAGCCAGTATTCCAACATTTCTCGTATCCAATTGAGCGACTAATGGACTCCGGTTCAGAATGCTTGTGGTTGAGATGGAATATAAACATGCAAACTATCATAATATTGACCAAAAGTACAACAAAAATATACAATTTCTTATTAGAAATTTTTAAGGTCTATTAAGTATCTGAAACTAAAATAGAAAATATTATGTCACAAAAATTCATAATAACTTATCAACAAAATAGCGAATTTTTAATACCTATTAAAATGTTCTTAATTGGGATAATAGTACGCTCAGACGGGTGAATATAAAAGAAAGATAGAAAGAAAATTACATAAGAAATTAAGATTAATCAAGTTATAACTACAGAACTAAGAAAAATTAAATTCTAAATAAAATGAAAGCAATTAAATCATAAGCTTTACACCTAATACCAGTGTAAAATAGCAGCTTAATGCTGCTGTGTTTCGTATGGTGAGTGTAGAGAACCGAGACCCTCTTTACTGGAAAAGAGGCATTCCATCTTAGTCCTCACGGGTGACAACGCATCTGCATTTTGATTCTTTATTGAGGATAGATGTAGATGTCTATGAGTCACAGCAACCACTTACCATCACGTAGACTGTGTGCTCGTTTGTCACCCTATCCTATAAAAAAACCTGCGGGTCTGATATACATAAAAGGACTACACTCAGCATGTTTTCGTGGTATTATCCACAAAGTTGATTTTCAGTGCGCTCTCTGGTGAGTAACGTACGGAGGAATGTGCAACATCAAGTACAACTGTTACTACGACGACAACTGTCACACCTACCACACAAAAACATATTATTGTGAGTAAAAAATAGAAAATGTAGATATTACATATTTTATAATATTGCGTAGTATTATATATTAGTATTTGCCTAATGCTTTTATAACATAAAAGTAGCCTACGTTACTCCATATAACATTAACTATGTACCAGAGAAAGTCCCGTCAAAATCGGTTCAGCTGTTTCGGAGATTAGCCAGAAGAAACTGACAGAAAGACAGACAAAAATTTTAAAAATAGTTTTTTTTTTTGTTATAAGTACCGTATATATTTTCATATACATTTTATAAAAAGCTGTTATTTTGACATTACAAACAGACACTTTAATTTTATTTATTTGTAGTAAGTATTGTATAGATATCAGAATTTATGACTGCTCAATTCAAATTCAAATCATACTAATAAAACCGATAACCATTGAGGACAAATAGTCCGACTAGGTAAGTCCAACTTGGACCAAGAGTTCAACGACAGACACATTCGGCGGGCAGCGTTCGAAAGATCTTGTCGTCAGGTTTACCTCTAAACTTGAAAACAAGATTTTACAAACAGTGCATGTTGCCAGTGATGACTTATGGATCTAA
The DNA here is from genome assembly GCA_029286625.1 of Parnassius orleans. Classification (NCBI taxonomy): domain Eukaryota; kingdom Metazoa; phylum Arthropoda; class Insecta; order Lepidoptera; family Papilionidae; genus Parnassius; species Parnassius orleans. Next base: position 234,454 of record JAGSMP010000408.1, on the reverse strand, counting down.
GACGTGGTCCTTCACTGCAGGCCGTATGATGCCGCTCAGCGAGTTATAGAGAGGGCTATGCTGGGTTTCTTATGGTAAACTTAGAAATGAGGATGTACGATGTAGTACCAGAGTAACTGACATAACCCAACGCATTAGCAAGTGTTGAAGTAGCAATGGTCCGGCCATATAGCTCGAAGAACCGACAACCGACGGGAAGAAAGGTTCTCGAGCAGTGTAGAGATGCAGGAAGTCGATGGATGCAGGTGGCTTAGTACTGTGCTTTGTGGCATTCCTTTGGGATGCCTATGTCCAGCAGTGGAATTGTGGAGGGCTATAATGATAATGATGTTGATGATGAAAACGATATATATAATATGAGTGATGAAATCATAATGATAAATATTGGTGAAATTCGATTATTAAATAGGTATTTATAAAACTTAAATGTAAAGTGATGTAATGATATTATGACATGTATTATTTTGCATGTCATATGGCCAAATACAGAAAAGCTTAATATATAATATTATAAAACACCTTTGTTAACACCTGTATTCGCAAATAAAGATTTGATAGATTGTCATTATTAGAGTTTCGAGCAATCTAGTAGTCAATGTTATGATACTAATTGCTGCTAATACATATGCAACCAATAACACTGAGCACCTCCATGAAATGCCTACAGCTTGTAGTTACTGGCTCTCTTACATTTCAGACTGAGACACAGCTGTGTACGTACTGCTGTTTGGCGGCAGAAATAGGTAAAAGGGTGATGACCTACCCAAACAGACTCTTAGGTAGACAAGAAGCCTTACAAAATAGTAAAATGAGCGAAAAAACGCCATATGGTTCACGCAATGAAAAATGTTTACAGGAGCAATTTTGTTAGGAAAAGAAGTAATAACATATGGAGATAAAAATTAACATATTAAAACTACTAATTACTATCAAGCTAACCTCACAAAGTACTCGAATATACATTTACACGTTATATACACAATATGTGTATTAGTAAAACATATTTATATGGGCTGGTTCTTTATTCCCATAAAGGTAAGTATAGCCAATCAGCAAAGAAACGCTGCTTACTTGCCAAAATAGCGCAAGAAATGTGACTGTATGATAAATTTAAGTTTAATTTTTATTGTAATAAACTACACGTTCATTGTTATGTTACGCAAATTAACTAAATATAAAATATTATAAAGAGAGTAAAAAGTAAATAAAAATGAAGACACTTAACCGACATATTTGTATTCCGTGACTTATCAGACCAACGGTTTCCTATTACGGAAACTTTAGCCTTTAAGTCAGGAAAATACGGCCATGTTAAATGAGCCGCCAACTCTCTCCCCTCCACTGACAGTAAAGCTCTTGTAGGGCTGCCATAAATGTAAAAATTGTACCATATATAACTAAAAAAACACTTATAATATTATAATCAATCAATATTTTTATTCGTTAACGATAAATTGTGTACTAATACTAACATAATATATCCTATTCCATAATAAAATTTTATGATAAATGTTCATAAATGAAAACAAAAGTTTAAAAATAGAATAATAACTACTTAAATTAGACGATCAACGATTCCGAAATTTACTTTTTTTTCGTAGAGTCGTGTAGTAAGTTAAAATACGCAAGCAACTCGAATTTGATTGTCGCCGGCTCCGTTGAAATTATTATCTGCAATTTCAAGTACCGATGTGTAGTACATTACATCATATATTACATCATACATCCCCGGTATTGAAGGAAACCTTGTGAGGAAACTTGCATGCCTGAGGAATAAAATATTTTTATTATATACGCCCTGGCTTCGCATTCGGGTGATTTCTGGATCTTGACAACAGCGCCACCTACCTAGTCCAACTATAGTTAAGAATCTTCCAGGTGACCCCATAAATTTTTTATCAAAATTGTTCAAGCCGTTTAGGCGTAGAAAAATTACGAACACACTCACAACGGAATTTTATATATAAAGTTAGAGTCTGTTTATAGTGTTTTATATTATATATAATTCACATACCGGGACTATTGAGTTACTGACCGGAACATGATGACAATGTTTAAAACTGGGACATGTCCCGGAGTACCGGGATTAAGGTATGGCAACCCTAATAATAGCAACGGAGCTGGCCAATATTTTTGACTTTACGACTGTCCAGATAATTCGATTGTTATTAGTTATGGAGTTATCGTACCGTATACGTTGAAGTAAACTAGAACACAAAGACGTCTAAATTTATGTTTATTATTTTATTTTTAATGTATTAAAGGGTTTATTATTAGCAAAAGATAAGTTAAGTTAATTTAATTTTTATTTATTTCTTTTAATAATTATCATTATACTAATATAATATTAAAGTCATTACGGCCAGTAGTACTGGTATAATTTTATTATAATGTATAATGTTTCCCCATCATCGCGGTGGTTGGCGGTCCACTACCGTGCGATTTACGTGGAATTTTCTGCCTTGCACGACCATCCAGTGGAATTTTCTGTCGTCAGCGATATTTCCGGACCGATATTATTACGTAGGGACCTAAGAAAAGAGCCTCCTCCTTTCTAAAAGACCGGCATTCCCTGGTGTTGCAGATATTAATGGGCGACGGTGATCACTTACCATTAGGTGAGCCGTATGCTCCTTTGCCTCCTCTTCCATGAAAAAAAATGTTATAGTACTATTCCTGATGACTGCTCGTAGGCTTGTTATTAGCGCCGACAAAATAATAGCGCTAAAGCAATACTGCTGCAGCATAATGCTGAGTCAGTGACGTCTTCGTTGCTGCAATCCAATAAATTGTTATATTAATTTCTTGTTTATTTTATGTATGTGTAGTGTTTTGTAGCGATGTATTACGAATATTAGAATTGACTTGATTGCTTAGGTAATACTGTAGAAGTATATTACAAGAAACTTCATTATTGTGTAATAAATATTATCAACTTTCTTGTTACAATATATAAAGATTGACCTGAATTGTGAGACACGAAAAAATCTTACAAAACTAAAGAAATATTTATTTATATAAAATAGTAGTATAGTCCTACTACTACCATACTACGCAGCAAAATAATAAACAGAACAAAAGTTAATCTCTTTTTGAAATTTTTACTTAAATTTTTGAGAATTGAGAAACCAGCGCTAAAAATGATCAATTAACAATTTCGCGAAAATCGAACATGGGTTGCTCGCGTACTGTGAAATTTACAACTTTATTAATTATATTAAAAATAAACGTACAACAATTTTATATTTAATTTAGTCCGGACTAACATATTACTTTAAAATATGACATTTCTGAAATACGGTTTAGCGACTCAAAAAGTCATGTTGGAGATTTCTTTTACGTTAGAAGCACTTGTCGAAAGTGGATATTTGCAAGGTTCTACTGAAGAGCTTTTGGTGGGCTTTTGAAACGTAAAGAGCCGTGTGTAATGAAAGACTCTGACGAGTATTAGCTACTAATTATGGGAAAATCCTTATGAGGCCATCTATGAGGGTGACCTGTATTCAGCAGAAGACTTTAATAGGCTGTAACGGTATGTGGTATTCCAATTCCACAGATTTAAAGCTGCTAGCTCTGGGCAGTTGTAGTTTGTAGAAGCCATCAATTACATACAATGAAATATCTTAGTCTGCCAAATGAAAATGGTACGACAAATGAAAATGGCATTCCATAACGATGCTGTCCTATTGATTGCCCTGCAACAACGTTTTAATCATCATTGTCACGAACGTAAAGGCAGCCAGTATTCCAACATTCTCGTATCCAATTGAGCGACTAATGGATTCCGGTTCAGAATGCTTGTGGTTGAGATGGAATATAAACATGCAAACACTCATAATATTGACCAAAAGTACAACAAAATACACAACTTCTTATTAGAAAAGTTTTAATGTACGAGTATATTAAGTATCTGAAACTAAAATAGAAAATATTATGTCTTATATTATGTGAATTTTAATACCTATTAAAATTTTCTTAATTGGGATAATAGTACGCTCAGACGGGTGAATATAAAAGAAAGAAAGAAAGAAAATTACATAAGAAATTAAGATTAATCAACTTATAACTACAGAACTAAAATGAAAGCAATGCAATTATAACCTTTATAGTGCGGGTTTGATATACATTAAAGGACTACACTCAGCATGATTTCGTGGTATTATCCACAAAGTTGATTTTCAGTGCGCCTCTGGTGAGTAACGTACGGAGGAATGTGCAAGATCAAGTACAACTGTTACTACAACGACAACTGTCGCACCTACCACACAAAAACATTATTGTGTGTACAAAATAGAAGATGTAGATATTACATATTTTATAATATTGCGTAGTATTATATATCAGTATTTGGTTGAATTATTTTAGTACTCTAGTGCAATGACAAACTAGTTTAGTTAAAATAAATACAGTTCTTTTGGTACTATTCACATTTTACTTGAATTCTTAAAATAAAATAAAAGTGAATAACTGCGACAAATTAAGTTAATTAAACTTATGATTGCACATACCTTTGTGTTAGGGAAATATTGTGTATGTATTATAGTATTCTATGGGAAAACAGTACTGTATATAGACCTTTATTAGTTTTGGCAATGAAAATTAAACGGATTTGTAAGTTGAAGTGGCAATGGCTGGCCATATAGCTCAAAGAACCGACGTTGGGAGGTTCTCGACTGGCAAACTCATACCGGTAAGCGAAGTGTATAGCGGCCCCACTAGATGGAGTGACCACCTGGTAAGTGCAGGAAGTCGGTGGTTGCAGGTGGCTTAGGACCGTGGAATTCCTTGGGAAGGTATATGTTCATAAGTGGACTTGTGAAGGCTGTTATGATGACGATGATGAAAATAAAACTGTATAGTAAAAATTTCAGCTTGATAGCACAGTAGGTAGTATTTGAATGACCTTCAGATAAATTATTCCGGGCCTTGATGTTTGTCCATTCGTATTTATTAGGCAGAATCACTTCCATAACAGAGGGAAAAATTATATAATGGAGGATACGCTTTAAAAAAATCAATATATAAAACCACATTAGCAATTTTTATCCCTGAAAACAAAAGTTATTAACAGCTTACATGCATTGCGTTGTGGCGGACTTTACGTGTCCTTCAAGTATTTTATTCCTCTGACATCTTAACTCACGATGTTTTTTTTTGTTATAGAATATAGATGACAAACGAGCACATAGTCCACCTGATGGTAAGTGGATGTTGTGACCCATATCTTTAGTTAAAAATCAAAATGCAGTTGCATCGTAACCTTTGAGGACTTGTCAGCGGGGATCGAACACCGATTGCTCGATACTACTTAGCTAGCTTAGCCCCTGATCTACCACGGCTCATCGAACTACAAAGTAATGTAATTAATATAGACAAAATCTATTTTCCTTGACAATAATATCCTCGTGATCTAATTTCGGTCACGGCGGCCATTGTCATGGCCAACGGAGACTACCGATCTGCGCAGTACCTATAGAGCAAGAGTGTGTGCGCAAACACAGTTTGCTCTTGCTATTCTCCACTCTCATAGTTTGATGGGACCTTAATTCGACACGACCGGAGAGATCAGGATGAATCAACTCAAATTCCTCACTTCAAGATTCTACCGGTGCCACATGATCATCAGTCGCACTTAAAAAATACAAACCGACTTCAAGAGGTAACCTTATTTAGAATATGATCTGAATATCACAGAATACCAGCGTAAAATGGCAGCTTACTGCTGCTGTTTTCATATGGTGAGTGTAGAGAACCGGAGACCCTTTTTACTGGAAACGATGCATTCTTCCATCTTAGTCCTCACGGGTGACAACGCATTTGCATTTTAATTCGTAATCGAGGATATGAGTCTATGGGCCACAGTAACCACTTAACATCAGGTGGACTGTGCTCGTTTGTCACCCTTATCCTATATAAAAAAATCTACTTCTCGATTCTACGTTTATTTAAGGAATTAAAAATTTTTCTTTAAATTTATATGGGACCACCCCTGAAGTATAGCCTATTTAATATAATAAGAACGATTTTGATCGGTTCAGCCGTTTCCGAGAAATCGGTAAACAATAAACGTACATAAAAAAAAAACAAATGCGAAGGTCCTATATTCAAATATCACCATCTCATATTTTTGAACTCGGTTTAATAAGACCTTATCTTTGTTCACGCCACTCTCTTTTCATATAATGACAGCATTTAAACAAAGCTTAGGCAATAAGCGATACCCATCAGTTTAGAATCAAACGTAACGTTTCTAATTCGAGTTAAACGATTTATTGGTTTAATGGTTTCGCTTGTTGATTGATCGGAGGAAGTTATCGTTTACTTTGTGACTATCATAGGAATTATATTGATTCTTGCCCCATGCAGGCATTTAGTATTTTTAAGTTATTAATCCGCTTTTATTTGTATAATCTCATCATCATCATCATTACAGCCCTTCACAAGTCCACTGCTGAACATAGGACTCCCCACGGAATGCCACAAAGCACGGTCCCGAGCCACCTGCATCCATTGACTTCCTGCATGTCTTACCAGGTCGTCACTCCATCTAGTGGGGACGCCCTACACTCGCCTGCCGGTATGAGGCTGCCACCGAGAACCTTTCTTCCCCATCGGTTGTCGGTTCTTCGAGCTATATGGCCGGCCCATTGCCACTTCAGCTTACTAATCCTTTGGGCTATGTCGGTTACTCTGGTTCTGGGGATATCCTCATTTCTAAGTTTATCACGCAGAGAAACCCCGCGCATAGCTCCTCTCCATAGCTCGCTGAGCGACCTTGAGCTTCCTCATACGGCCAGCAGTGAAGGACCACGTCTCAGTTCCGTATGTCATCACTGGCAACACGTACTGGTTAAACAATTTAGTTTTGAGGGTTTGAGGTATGCCTGACGAGAAAATGGGTCGTAATCTCGAACGCTGTCCAGCCGAGTTGAATCCGTCGATTGACCTCTCGGTCGAAGTTGGACTTACCTAGTCGGACTATTTGTCCCAGGTAAACATATTCGTCAACAACTCGGGCTTAGTGCTCCCAACAACTACCGGCATAGGTGTGACATGGACATTAAACATGATTTTTGTTTTGTCCATGTTCATCTTGAGACCTATCCGTTGGGAGACACTATTGAGGTCATTGAGCATAGTGCTTAGGTCCTCCAGCGATTCTGCCATAAGGACTATATCGTCGGCAAATCGAAGGTGAGTGATGTACTCGCCATTGATGTTAATACCGTATCCTTTCCAGTCCAGCAGCTTGAAAACGTCTTCCAATGCAGCGGTGAAGAGTTTCGGGGATATTACGTCACCCTGTCTTACACCTCTCTGCAGTTGGATAGGTTTCGTACTCTGGTTCTGTACGAATCTAATCCTTAATAATTGTGTGTATGTGTGTGGGTTTGTGTCTATTTGTGCAAATAGCAAATTATTGCCTAAATAATATCGTAATAGAAATCTTTTATATGTGTAAGATTGACAAACGAGCACAGTCCACCTGATGGCTAGAGAAATCGATATTGTGATACAAAAATACAAACACCGTTTATCGTTTAAGAATAAAAATTAGATGCGTTGTGAGCCATGAGGCTTAAAATTGAACGCTTCGTTACCATTGGGAAGGGTCAAATGGTCTCCAGCTCTTTACAATGGCATTTATACATGGTAGAGCCACGTTGCAGCTATATTATGGTTGTAGCATGGAATGGGTCTGGTCGACCGGTACAGGACCACACTCTCATTAAATGCCAGGTAAAATAGCAGCTTAACGCTGCTGTGTTTCGTATGGAATAGGAAACTGGAAACCCTTTATACTGGATACGAGACATTCCATCTTAGATTTTAGGCGTGTAAACACATATGCATTTTGATTCTGAATCGAGGATACCTAATCAGTACCCACACAGTTGAAAACACATGTGTGCAGTTCAAACTCGGTAGAAGTGAAATTTAGAAAACAAGACCGAGTTAATAGGAGACACTGTATAATTTAATCTATCTTATTTTCTCGCAGGCTTAATCCTATAGATGTATGTTTGTCTCTTTTAGTGTCAATTCTACGTTTCATCGAGTTTCAAATTACAGCGATTTTAAAGAAGCTTTGACTTAACAAAACCTTTTGAATTATTAGTGTTGTGTAGTGTCATAACTCATAACCATATGAACTAAACATTTTGTAGCATCTAACAGGAATTTTCTGTCAGGCTCGACCAGAAGACTTAAAAATAAGCCTACTTCTTTCTAAACGGCCGTTTCAGCTGCAAATGTTCTGTTACTGCAGATGTTCATACGTGGCTGTAATGTTGAAAGGTCAGAAGATTCCAGGTTCGAATCCTGGCAGGTTCGCCATGTAATGTTGAAAAGTGATATGAATAGGAGACGTGTTGTTGGTACTAAGTCTTTAATTATACTACTCAACTTATTCTACCTTAACACTAATATATAATATATACTATTGTGGTGGCTACACTACATAGCCGTGGCCACATACAGCGGTGATACACAAATTGTGCCGTATGATAATATATTATAGTAGTAATGAACATTATAGTAAATCAGAAAAAACTACTGACATTTGATTAAACATATTGATAACATTAAAATAGAGTAATATTATTGTATATTAGCATAAGTATTTATGCTAATATATAATAATATTAAGAAAGAAAGAATCAAAAAAAGTTTCAGTAATTACTGGAGTAGTACAAAGGACATTGATCAAAATGGCGTATGAATCAACAAGTATGAAACGTATAGAATAATAATTATTACTATTTTTATGCATTACCCATCAAATATTACAACTGAACGGATACTTTTAAGTCTCGTAAACAATTTAGAGAGTGGTTTTACGGTAATTTTATTTCTGGCGCTGTACTGGCTTGCCTTCCTTACTTTTCTATCGCATCCTTCTTTCCAATTATATGCAAACAAAACTTATGGCGCCATCTGTTGGCCTACAACAAAAGCGTCTGCAAAAGAAGTCGACGCGATCGATACCCACATGTAATCAAGACTCAAGATGAACTGCATCGGTAATGGCTGTTCTTGTTCAAACCTTCCAAAATAAAATCAATGTAATTAAGCGTTAGTGTGTGTGCTGGTCGACACAGCTGTGTGTATAGACAATATAATCACGTAGGAGTGTGGCAAGGAAGACCGAAGCCTTCCACATCCGAAGATATTGTTAAAGCCAACTTGAAGCTGACCGCCGCTGCTGCTAACCGTGAGTTTACCTACCTCATTTACCCGTCCTGGTGGGCCAGACTAATTTTCTCACTGTAGGTAAATTAAGTAGCAATTCTAAATAAGATTCTAATTATTTTTATTTCAGTAGAAGTGTCGCGATTACTACAAAACCAGAGTTCAATCCGCATTTTCTATTCTAACTGTTTTCAGGCGCCATATTTGAACGAAACAATAAAATCCTCTGTTACAAATTAAGATTATTCTTTAATAACTATATTTATTTATTACGATTACTAATTTTTATTACTAAATTATTTGTTTGAAAAAAATCAAAAGATTGCTTTAAGCTGGCTGTAGGTGACCATGGACTACATTTACCGTTTACCATCAGGTAGACTGTAAGTTCGTTTGTCACTTCAGGATTTTCTAAGCTTGCAGTCAGTACCATTAACCATTAGGCTGCTATTTTTACTTTCTTCATATACAATATTTACAGGTTTAAAAATGTATCATTTACGAGTACATTAGGTACATACAAATATTATTCGAATTTTCATATAACTACGATTATGTTTAGTTTTATATGAAACTAGCTCTACTGTATTGTACTACACTCTCTAGTAAAGTGCATAGAAAAACTAGAACACTTGCAAGTCACCATTAATTAAGACAACAAGCACGACGTGCTCTCGACGCAACGCAGTCTAGCACGGTTCTAGATACGAGTATGTTACGTCTGAATTCTCAGTATCTTTGAGGTAAAGGGATAAATCCTAAAATGATTTTTTTTAAAAAGCCTAAAGAAAATAATTGATTATCCCTATTAAAGCTTCTATTAAAAAACTATGCAAAAATGTATTACTCTATATTCTACCTTGTCATACCAACTATAGAAGTAACAATTTTATACCAAGAGTTTTGAGGTTGATTAATAAGTATTCTAAAACCAACGATTTAGACTTATTCTGTAACAGCATTAAATCTACTCTACAATATATTTTGTAAGTAGTGTATCTAAGGAGCGACTTGTTGTAAAAATGTTATTTGCCTATATATGAAAGCTTTTTATTGGTATGTTATATAGTGTTGTAATGCAGTTCTAATAAAATAATCTAATGTAAGAAACTATTCCACTTCTTATATTAGAAATTATTCTCAAAATTATTTAAATAAAAGAACACTACTCGGTAACAAACCCTGCTTACTATCAGGACCCAATTACATGATAACACCAAAGTATGCAAACCAACAGCATCACTACCCATTTCAAAGTAACACAGGGCAGCCCTCTCAGCAACACGATCTTCCTTGCCTACACTAGTAGAATACCACAACGGGCATAGTAACGACAGTGAGACTCGTAGAATTACAGACTGATTGCCTGTGCGATACTTTATACTGCTAAAACAAGTCGGAGAGTACCATTTTACCTTCATTTGTGTTTCCTTTTATTTTTTTACCCTCATTCCCAACACTAGATCTGAAAAAACTAAATAAAGCTCTTGAACTAAGGTATCTCATAAGCTCAAGATAACGTTGAATGAAATTAGTTTTTACGGATTTCATCGCGATTATTAACTTATTTTATATTACCAACTTTTTAAGTACTTTTCAGCAAATATAGTCACGAGGGTTTTAGTTGAAATTTATTAATGTTTGGTCCGATCTACGCGAAAAGAACTTATAGTGTCTTCAAGTCTTGCAGTGGTATGCTTGGGTTGGGATTTTTTTTAATATAGGATAACAAGCAGATGGTATCACCCAGCAATGTTCTCTATTGAAGTTAGGTTTTTTTTTGATTTCAATAGCCTCACGGATAATTTTTGATAGAAATCGGTGTTCTCTTGCAAAGATTTGTTGTTTATTTAATCTGATTAAGTGGCTGGGGCGATTCTGTACGTGTTTACAAACTCGTTTACAGTTCGCAGACTTACTGAAGCTAACAGCTAGAACGTCATCTACATAGTTACGTTAAAAACTATAAAATTTTCGTTCTAAATTTAAATTATATGGGACCATCCCTGAAGATCCCACTAACCGATGAAGATATCACGTAACATACATGCAACAAAAAGAAAAGAAAGATACAGTCGAATTGAGCAACTCTACCTTTTTTGAAGTCTGATAAAATATTTTTTATAGAACAGGGATGACAAGCGAGTACACAATTTACCTGATAGTAAGTGGCTGTTGTGATCCAAAGACATTTACATTTATCCTCGATTAAGAATCAAAATTCAGATGCGTGGTCACTCCTGGGGACTAAAATGAAATGCCTGGTTACTAGTAAAAAGGGTCTCCGGCTCTCTACACTGACCATACGAAACACAGCAGCATTAGGCTGCTATTTTACGCTGGTATTATGTGAGAGCGTGGTTCTACCCCATTCGAGCCATAATACAGCTGCAGTATGGTTCTGCCACATATAAGATTCAATTGAAATAAAAAGGCACAAAAGCGAAGTGTACAGAACGCAAGTACGTAGTACAATAAGATGGTAAGCCACGCTGTCACCGTTCCACGCATACTCGTGCATTCTAGTCGTACGAGTACAGTAAAGTGAGAACTAAGATGGAATGCCACTTATACTAATAAGTATTAAGTTATCATTGATTATCTACTACAATCCATTGCTGAACTGAGATCTTCTCCATGGATTGCCTCGTAGGGGGATATTACCATAGTTGCCACGCTTGGCAAGTGGGGTGGCAACAACACTTTATTATTTTTTAGTTGTTATTAGGCAGACGCTGACACCCACGGGACGATATGAGGTAGTGGAAATTCTTACACCGCCACACGTTCAAGCTAAGTATGTATTAAGTACGGTCAAGTTAGGTATTAAGTTATGTTGTTCACATAACATTATATTTAATAAAATAGTAAACTTTTGTTAAATTCCCTAAGGAACCTTAGAATATTTGCCTACGTTAACAATACGCGTGTGTGTGTACGTGTGTGAAGATTCGTATGCTTGTGAAATTTTCCTCACGCATATCTCAAGATTATATCGTCTCCGAACCAATTAATAGTATAAAGTAAATTAAAGTTACAGCCTATATACGTACCAGTGCTGGGCACAGGCCTCCTCTCATTTCTGAGAGGGTTTTAGGGCAAGGAAATGTCCGCCGCGCTGCCCCAATGCGTGTTGGCGAACTTCACATGTCTTCGAATTTTTTTTTTTTATTTCTCAGATATGCAGGTTTCCTCACGATGTTTTCCTTCACCGCCGAGCACGTGGTGAATCAGCACTTAAAATTGCAATTAACAATTTCATTGGTGCCGGCGGGGATCGAACCCGGGTTGCTCGCGTACTGTGTAACTTACAGCGAGCGCTAACCATCTGAGCTACCACGGCTCATTAATAGTATGTTGAATTTAAAATCGATTTAATTTTATATTAATTTTTTTTTTTAACAAAAACATCGCGTTGGGCTGAGTATCGTGCGAGAGAGAGAGAGAGAGAGTTGCGCTTGTTCATATTAATTTCACTTAAACCCGTGTTATTTCAGTGCTTAAGTCATGACATAAACAAGTTACTTTAAAATATTGCACGAGCGATGCATTAACTTGAAAGTATTTTCGTATAAAAGCGCTCCCAAATTAAACCACATGAAAATCTGTAATGACGTTCAGTTAATGGACAACCATCACGAGCGGTAATGGCCATCCAATCACTTGAAATAATATCATTTATGCTGATGGATTCTCTTACTCCACCAGCAGACAGCGCTATAACATAGCAAGCAAGAAAGATAAAAACTACAATAAAAAAATAGTTTATTTTGACACTTACCATCAGGTGGACTGTGTGCTCGTTTGTAACCCTTATCCTATAAAAAAATATTACAAAATGTGTTTCATTGAATTCATTGGCTCTCGAACTAATCTAAAACTGTATTTTAGGAGGTAGTGAGCTTCTCCCTTATAATTATGCTATTAATTAATATCCATAATGTGCAGTGAAATTAGTGCTGTCAGGTCCAGTGTGTCAAACTTTGGGATGGAAGGTTAGAAATAATTGGGAATTTGGTTTTCAAGTCAGGACAGCTGCAATGGCTACAAAAGATAGGTTTATTTTTGTAGCCTTTCCAACACAGTGCGTAATGTACGTAAGTCGCGGGGAACAGCTAGTTATTACTAGATGTTCCCCGCGACTTCGCCCGCGTGTAATTTGTTACGATTGGATTTCATGGGTTTTAAATTTTGCGCGGAACCCTAATTCTTTTTCTAAAATAAAAGTAGCCTACGTTACTCCTTATAACACCAGTATCTGCCAGTGAAAGTCCCGTCAAAATCGATCCAGCCATTACCGAGATTAGCCGGAACAAAAAGACAGACAGACAATATTTTTAAAAAAATGTGTTTTTGTTATAAGTACCATATATACATTCATATGCATATAGAAAAAAGCTGTTATTTTGACATTACAAACAGGCACTTCAATTTTATTTTTTGTATAGATTTGGGACTGACCTCATAAACGAATAATTTTTCATCCATGCATTTCGTTCGTCTGTGTTTTTTAGTTATCGTCGCATCAAAACTTTTAGAAATTTGCATTCTTTTCGTTGAACAGTCCCTGAATTTTCTAAATCACTAATTTTAATATAATTCTGAAAAAAGTTATAAAACTTATGAACTCACAACAAACCCTCAGAAAACGGCAACACACAATAAAATAAAGCACACATTTATTCATAATCAAATTATAACCTAAACTAAACGCCCATACAAAAATCGTTACATCGCACGCAATATGTAACTTTATTTATTAAAAACAAAAATTCAACCACTTGAAGAAATTGAATTTAAACCGCAGCTAGTAAATTAGGTACTGTACTACTTACTGGTAAAAGAAGAAATAATAAATGATCGTCGAATTGACGAAAATCGGGATAAGTGGCGCGCCTTGGGAGATGATTTTGTCCAGCAGAGGCCTATTTTCTATGATGATGATGATTTTGAATTGAAGAATTCAATGCATAGCTCGACAAAATAGTCAAAAATTCTCAGCGGTAGCCTGGTGACAAGAATTAGGCGATTTTTCACCGCTGTCTTTCGAAAAGCACGTAAAGCCGTTGGCCCTGCGCCTGATCTCTCTTCGGTCGAGTCCGATTACCGTATCATCAGACTATGAGAGTGAAAGAATAGAGAGTGCACCTGTGTTTGCGCACACACTGACACAAACTGCCGACAAACTATAATGCATTTTGGCAGATGGAAATGTTAAAAACGTTTATTGTATAATTGGAAGAAAAAAAATATTATCCTGTGCGGCGCAGATGGCTAGTCTCCGTTGAGACTAGCCGCCGTGACCGGAATTCGGCCTAGAAAACATTATAATAATAACCGTTAATAAGAACTCAGACAGGTCGTCTGCACGTAAAGCAAAGGCTGACACTAAAAATCTTAAACCAAATAATCCTAATTAGCGAAAACAGAGGAGCGATTGATAATTCACTCTGTTTCCTGAAACAATCTGTCTACTTAATTGCCACTTTTGTTTCATCTCCGGGAGCGATCACCGGTGTTTAAGGATCGACCAAGTCTATTTATCTATAATTAACTATGCAATGGATAAGCTATTCCACGATTTAAATCTCAAGTAATTTTCTTTTATTTATTTTTTTATAAAACTGTAGTGACAAACGAACTAACTGTCTGCCTGATGGTAAGTGGCTACTGCAGCCACGGACACCTGTAACCAACTTTATAAATGAAGGCTGTCACAGAAGCGTTGCCACTCCTGAGGAATACGATGGAATGCCTCACAGCCTGTAATTATACTGACTCTCAAAACCCTTCAAGTATGAAAACAGCAGTACAAGTACTGTTATTTGGTGACAGACATAGGTAAGAGGGTGCTACTAACATTATTCGTTGCGTTTTTATTGTGTGTATTAGTTCTTGATATTATTAGGTGTTTTGAAATACAAAATAAGAGTGGGTAAACGCAAAATTTAATAAAATATAGTAATCGAAACGAGCTTTAAATTGACATCGACAGTGATATCAGCGGTGAAAATAGAACGCGATTTAAATATTCTTGGAATATGTTTGTTACTACATTATATTTGGGCATCTAAATGGATTAGTAATACGCACACTACAGATTCTAGAAAAATAGTTGTACGGATGTACCATTAATTGGAGAACATTAGCAAAGTTATTGTTGTGGCTTCGGAACAGTCCCGATATAATATCCTTTTCCTAAGTATTTTCTATCCTCCCGCCTCTCCTATATACGCACTACTCAAGAATGGTGCGCCACCTATCGTCAAGAAAAAAAAAGAAACAAGATGGACGCGTACGCATAAACCGTGTTCGTTACCGCTCGTTTAAAAATACTCAATAAATAAAGTTGTAAGACTATCATGCAATTGCTCGTGTCCATATACATTCGAAGTGCAGTGTGGTGTCTGTGTATACACTAGAACTTCAGCATAAAGATTTAGACTTCACCATAACCACGAGGAGTGCTCCAGTCTTGTGAGTGTCCTTGCCTTATCTACCCAGTTCTAAAGCTATTTTCGTTTACTTCCCGGTTGGGATCATCGGGTTGGCCAGCCCTAGATCTGGTTGTTCTCTGGTTCCCAAAACCACCCACAAATCACTTTGCAAAACATTCAAGCCGTAACAGTTATTTTTTCTGTGAATAGATTAAACAACAGGTAATGGTCGACAGAGCAAATAAATTAACGTTGCCTGGGTGCTATTACTGTGGAAATCACCGATAATTTTGTATACCTAGGTATTAGCAGTAATTGGTATTGTAAAATTCACATACGGAGACGTATTGTAATGATCAAAGGCACAAAATGTCAGTTTACCGCTACCCTATCTTATTTTTTACAGTTGAGACTGGAAACCGAAAATGTTATGACAGCAAACGCTTTGATACGATTTGAGACACGTTTGAGGTGAGGTGCTGGAAAAGAATGTTTAAAAGATGTGAGTGAATTTGACTTTCAGACAGATATATATTGTTAGAAATTATTCTCAAAATTATTTAAAAAAAAGAATATTACTCGTATTAGAAATTACTCTGCAGGTTAATTGTTAAAAATAATAAATGTGTGAGAGCGGATGTTCAACTTGCTCTCTTGCTTACGCAGTTAATCATTATCTACTATTATTAAGACAGCGTACTGCACTACACATTCAGTATAAAGTAAATATAGTTGGAACAAACGTAATATGTCTATTACGTTCGTAGCACGAATGGATCGGCGCGACCGGGGAAGGACGACGCTCTCACAGAATATCAGCGTAAAATAGCAACTTAATTCTGGTGTGTTTCTTATTGTGAGTGAAGAGAACCGAAGATATTTTTAGTGACAGTGAGGCATTCTATCTTAGTCATTAAGAGCGATGGTGAATCTGCATTTGATTATTAACCGAGGATAGATGTAGATTATTGACTACATAATAAACTTAATATCTGGACGGTGTGTTCTTTTAACACCATTATTCTATATAAAAAATGTATTTATATACACCCTCATAATATAAAAGAAATACTATTGGGAAACTTCTTTTTAAAAATATGAGCCTGTACCTATATTTAAAATGGTAAGACTAAGTTTGCAATGATTGCGCTAAATTACTTGTTAATAAAAATATCATGAAAGGCCAGAAATACAAAAATAAACCGTTTTAGAATACAGTTAACAAAAGAAAATTTTTGAAATTATGGAAGTCTCAAGGAACTTCGTATGCGTTTAAAACTTTTCAATGCTCTTTCTGCTCTTCTCGCAAACAATGTCCCGGAATAAAATATTTCAGCTTCCATTATTTTCACGCTACAGCAGAGTTAATATAAAACAACATCCGTCCTCAAATCTATATGGATCAGAAAAGATGAAACTTTATTTCAAAAGAAACTCTTCGTTTTAAACGATAATTTCCTTTAAAACCAAGTCAAAACATAATAGAATAGAATAAGTTATTATTCAATATAGATTGCATGTAACTCATATTGAATAACTTTTTTAATTTTACCACTGGTTCGGAAAAAACCTCTGTAATGGGTGGAACCAGCAAGAAAAACAGCAGGAACTTTTTTCATTTGAATAGATCGCTTGTTTATATCTAAAACGTGTAGTAGTGATGTAAGAAAATCGACTATCTGTCTACCCATATCGCCCCATGGGTGTCGTAAAAGGCGACAGAGGAAACAAAGCCGGAGATGGACAGTAAACCTCTGCTTAATATTACAACTATAAAACTAAAAGTGTGGTCACCAACCCACCTGTGAGGCGTGGCAATTATAGCAAACATCCTACCTATGAGGCAGTCTATGGTGGAGGTATTTTGCTGTAACGGTGAAATCTGTCATGCACGGCTTATTACGCAATCATATTCTCGAGCTTTTACAACTACACTGAATATTACTAACGTTACACCAACTTGCTGTTAAATTAGACTAACCTGATCAATATTTTTGATGGACCACCCTGGACACCTACACAACCTGGACACCTATAAATCTTTATTACACCACTCAGTCGCTTAAATTTATAATTTATTTTAGTTCACGACGGGCTAATTTCGTATCTCCACGTCTAAGCGCGTAATTTAATATAATTAATGCGCCGTATTAGCTACCGGCAGCTACGGTGCAATACGCTAATACTCGAGCAACTCGGGCTTGATCTCCGCCTCGATGAAAATGTTACTTGCTCGGCAGTGAAGGAAAACATCGTGAGGAAAACTACATGCTTGAGGAATAAATACTTGAGATATCCTCATACATTTCTTCCACCTCCTCATCGGGGTGTGCTGAGGTTAGTGCGCTACGCTCTCAGAATTCCAGCGTAAAATAGTAGCTTAATGTTGCTGTGTTTCGAATGATGAATGTATAGAACCGGTGATCCTTTTAACGCAAATAAGGCATTCCAACTTAGCTCTCAAGGTGACAACTCATCGGAATTTTGATTTTTAATCGAGGTTAGATGTCTATGGGCTATAGCATCCATTTAATATTAGGTGGACTGTGTCCTTTATTCTTTAAAAATGTAAGTTTCTAATAAATGTCAATTATGCGTATACCCCTGAGTTATATAGTCTCGGAAATCCGAATATTCATTCTGAAAGAATAAGACAATCACTAACTACGCTTCGGAATTCAGATAAAGTCTAATCTTTTACAACGTAGTTGAAAACAAAGGGTTACGTGACGAGAACGTAAGAGAAAATATTTATTTCCTGTTTCAGTTTACCTCTGTTGTCTCTTACGAGACCCACGGAACGATATGGGGTGATGGATATTCTTACACCACATTTACACAATAATACAGTATCCTATTTCTTGACTATGAGAAGCACCAGAAAGTATTCATGGGATGTAGATGGTGGTACAACCATCTCGTACATACCAGATGTTAAATACCAGATTGAAGTCTCTGCGAGTACAAGACTTGGTGCTACTGTACATCCTCCGTTTTATGGGAGAAGTACAGGAAGAAACGAAAAAAGGTTCGATGACAGTTCTAACGGATGTAGCACAAATGGAAATCAGACTCTCCGAGAACTATAAAATATCCTGAACTTATGAGTAAGGATGACAAAGGAGCACCCACTCCACCTGATTGTAAGTGGATGCTGTGCCCGTAGGCAAATATAATATTTATCTCCAAATCAGAATTGAAATGCAAATGTGTCTTCACCTCGGAGGACTTGAGGTACCTTGTATGGAATGATTCGTTAGCAATAGATCGGGTCTCCAGTTCTTGGCAAGAAACAAACACAAAACATCAGCATTTCTAACCTGTTTTTTCAGCTAGTATTTTATGAGAAATGGAAACTGTTTTACGCTGAACACTTTCCCAGAGTTTAACTAACCATCGCAAGATAACAGCATGGATGAGTTAATAGCTACCCTAACTCGTAACACACCATAAATTCTAAACGCATTAAGGTTTGACAGTTAGAGAATTCCAATAGGCATTAAGTCCACCCATCCATCGATTTCAGCCTATGTCCACTGCTTAACATAGGCCTCTTTCATAGATTGCATCATAGGAAAGATTTCGGTATAGTTGCCACGTTTAGCAGGCGTGCTGGCAACCGCAGTTTTTTATTATTTTGATATTACTACACCCGCGGGATGAAAAAGGGTAGTGAATATTCTTACATCGCCACTACACGCTGTAATAATATCCACTACTCCATTTAAATGTATTAAATTCCAATTCAAATAATTTTGAATTATTAATTTAAATTTTTCTCTATGAAATGAAGTCAAACTCATTGAATTCAAGTCATGTATTCACAATCTTACATCTACTAAGAACTAAGATTTGGTTTGAAACTAAAGCGCAGTATGCTAAACACGGAATTGGTAATAACGAATCACGTGAGGTTTTCCTACGGGAACATCTGTATTCGCATCGCTTCGGAAACTTGGAATCGATATAACGTCATTGCAAATTATGTTTGAAGATTTCATTATATTTAGACGTCTTCTAAAAAAGAAGGTTTACAATTCATATTACATTACATTCTCTCTTGTACATAATAATATGTATGTTACGCGATTTCTTCGTCAATTGTGACCGATTTCGATGATTCTTCTTTATTTAAGACGGTTTACTTCAGGGGTGGTCCCTATAAATTTTAAGGAAAAATTCCACCCATAAATGTGGTAAAATTGAGAATGAAGAGTTTAATGTAATTATTGAGACGAAATTGAGATTGTGATATTTTTTAGTTCACTCGAAAGGGAAATTCCTACGGATTCATTGAAACATATTGCGTAATATTTTTATGTCAAAAATGTCAAATACCACCGTGTAGTGGTGGTGTAAGAATATCTACTAGCCCATGTCATCCCGTGAGTGTCGTAAGAGGCGGCAGAGGGATTTTTTTTACGTGGTAGAGCCATGCTGCAGCTATATTAATAGTATAGTTGTAGCACGAATGGATCGGCTCGACTGGGGAAGGACCACGCTCTCACAGAATACCAGCGTAACACACAGAATAAGCTTAATGCTGCTGTGTTTCGTATGGTGAGTGTAGAGAACCGGAGACCCTTTTTACTGGAAAAGAGGCATTCTATCTTAGTCCTCACGGCTGACAACGCATCTGCATTTAAATTCGCAAACGAAGATAGATGTAGATGTCTATGGGCCACAGCAACCACTTACCATCAGGTGGACTGTGTGCTCGTTTGTCACCCTTATTCTATAAAAAAAAGGGAAACTAAAACAGGAAATGGGCAGCAGCATCTCCGTGATAACAACTCAAAATTTTAGAATTTGCTGTTGCCAACCTACCTGCCAAGCGTGGCAAATATGGCAATATCCTCTCTATGAGACAATCTATGTGGGCAGCCTAGTTTCTGCAGTGGATTTTATTGGCTGTAATGGAATGTAATGGACTGTCAAATGAACAATTTTTTATTACTTTAGTTCTTTAAGTCCTTCCATTTTCTGCAGTGTGGGCAACCTTAAGTTGCGTCCTTAAATCACTGTTTTTCTGAATTTACTCGTTTTTTTTTTTGAGTTTTTATTCTACTCTTCTAGAATTTAAACGCTTCATTGACGATTTAGTGATTGATAATAATCAACCAACTTTAGGTTATAATTTGAGCCCCATGCGAAAGAAATCGCAGAAACGTTGACATTCAATGTTAGGTTGTACCAGCAAAATATCTACAATACTAGCGATCCGCCCCGGCTTCGGATGGGTGATTTCTGGATCTCGACAACAGCACGACCAGTTGTAAAGACCAGGGTCCAGTTGTAAATCTAAACCATTCAGGGACCCTCTCAAACAAGCACAAAAACATTCATCAAAATCGATCCAGCCATTTAGGAGGAGTTTAGTTACAAACACACGTACAGAAGAATTATAATATATTATGATAAAGATTTCCGAATTCTACATAAACGAAGCCGCGGGCTAAAGCTAATATTATTTATTATTATTGGAACTCCGGGTCGGGCCAAAATCTGTCATTGGGTTTTCTGTCATGAAATTCCCAGTAGCAGCCTGCGCCTAATCTCCCTCCAGTCGTGTCAGATTACCGTCCTATCAGACTATGAGAGGAAGGGAATAGAGAGTGCACCTGTGCTGGCGCATACACTTGGGCACTATAATCCTGTCAAGCGCAGATGGCTAGTCTTCGTTGAGACTGGACGCCGTGACCGAAATTCGGGATTAAAGACATAACAATTAGTCTGTAAGCCAGTGCATTTTTTCATAATTAACTACATAGCCATTTACCATTAGGCGGATCTTAGTTCTCAGGGTGACAAGGCATCTGCATTTTAGACAAAGCCCAACGGATCATTAAGCTTAAGAAGGAAGCTTGAAGAAGGTTTCTCGAGTTGCAGCCTAGTTACCGGTAACCGAAGCGTGGGACGACCCCACACTTGATGGAATGACGATTTGAAAAAACATTTTATACGCGGTAGAGCCATATTATGGTTGTAGCACGAATTGATCGGCTTGACTAGGGAAGGACTGTTGTGTTTCGTATGGAGAGTGTAGGGAGCCGGAAACTTTAGGTGCTAACTTGAACACAGTGTAGAGAACCGGTTCTCTACATACACCATAAAAATCATAGCAGCATTGCTTAAGCTACTTTTTTACGTTGGTATTCTGTGAGTGTGTTCCTTCCCCGGTCGAGCCGACCTATTCGTGCTACAACCATAATATAGCTGCAGCGTATATCTACCTCGTATAATTCGAGTTCGCTTGTCACATCATTTTTATACAGCAATATGTAATAATATGAAGGTGTTACAATAGTTTTATTTCTGCGAAGACAATGTTTCTAACTAAGAACTGTTCTCAGTTCTTTTGAACGCCGCCTTTATTTAATTTTAGAGGACCACAAACACGTACCGCGTCCCTCACTCGCGCGCTACTACTTCGGGCGTTTTAATTCAATCTCTAAAGCAATCAACTCTCTTGGATGTAGACGTTGTACTGATGTTTAAATCATTTAGATGTTATATACTCTCATTTACTACGGATCCCAAATTGAATTAATTGAAGAGCTCTGTATAACTCTCACAAAGTCTAAGCGACAGCAAATTTCGATTTAAATAACTAGCTGACTGACGTCATTAGCGTATTATATAACTAATATCACTAGGAGGTAGGACTCCTTTTCTGCCTAGGAGTCCGGGAAAGTGCTATCCTCTTACCTATATCTGCCGCCAAATAGCAGTGCTTACACTGCTGTGTTCCGATCTGAAGGGTTATACGATACAATGTTTTATTTCAGACATCAAGGACTTAAAAATTTAGAACATTATCCCATAGCAATATATACCTCATACTAAAAATAAATAAAAAAACGTAAACACAACACTATTAAGGGAAATTTCTTCAATGGCGCGTCCCTGTATCAGAGAGCCAGGAATTGGGAGCGAGGAATGTCTCTTTGTTTTTTTGTTTTGCAGGAAACTGGAGTACGTAGGATTTGAAATTCGTTGACCTCTTAGACTCCAGACGCGGCTTCGTTCTTGCTCAATACGCAGTATGTCTTTACCTGGTTATAGAGAGCCAGTATAATTACAGTCTGTAAGGCATTCCATCTTAGTCCTCAGAGGTGACAATGCATCTGTGGCCATCTTTGTTGTATCATGTGGACTGCATGTTTGTTCACCGCTCCAGTTTTTATAAAAAATGCGTATTCTACGCCGTCAAGCAAGTTAAATATAAATCACAATTTTATGACGTGAAAATTATTTAAACATTAATTACTTTTTCGAAGAGGCGTGTGTTAATTTTGTTTAGTATGGCTTTTTAATTAAATAAGGGAATAAGGGAGCACACAGTCCACATGATGGTAAGAACGAGATCAAACGTATCGTTATTGTTAAAGGTATGCCTAATAAAATATGTAGTATTACATTTTGCTTTTCTATGTACTATTTAAATTTATGTTTTTATATCACAATTTTAAAAGAACACTTTCTACTAAAAATTAGGTAAATACAAAGAATTCAACTAGGACTAACAAAAGATCCACGTACAACAAAAAACCAGCGGAAATAATGAAACTTATCCACATATAAATAACAATTACTTATTACAAAGTGGATAATGGAATTAAATTTAAATAATTTATTTGATACAAAAAAAATACGTATATTATATACTAGCTTTTTACTCGCGGCTTCAATTTAGAAATATCATAAATGTAGTTTTATTCACGATGAACGTGTGAGAGGAAATATATTCATGAACGGGAGTAGAAATATAGAGAATATAGGCAGCAGCATCTTACTGATTACAGCTCAAAATAATAAAATGATGCAGTTGGCAACCCGCCTGCCAAGCGTGGCAACAACGGCTAATATCCAACTTATTTCGTAATCTATGGTGGAAATCGAAATGATGAACGGGAGTAGAAATATATTAACAATGTAGAGGCGGCGAAATAGATATCAATACCCCATTTCGTCTCGTGGGTGT
The DNA here is from genome assembly GCA_029286625.1 of Parnassius orleans. Taxonomy (NCBI): domain Eukaryota; kingdom Metazoa; phylum Arthropoda; class Insecta; order Lepidoptera; family Papilionidae; genus Parnassius; species Parnassius orleans. The sequence goes on along the minus strand of JAGSMP010000408.1, from coordinate 210,841 downwards.
CGTAAGAAGCGACAGAAGGGAAACTGAAACAGGAGATGGTGGCAGCATCTTCCTTATAACAGTGCAGAGTAATAAAAATTGGTTGCCTGTAAAGTCGGTATACGGGCGAAAGTTTTACGTGACAACGACTTTGAGTGGTAAAATAATTTTATTATGTCTGTCTCTCTCGCTCTTAGGCGGGCTAACCATGCCCGAGTGGAAGGACGCGTGCCTCCTCGCTCTCATTGTGAGAGCGCATAACGTGAGCGGAGCGTAACGCAGTTTCTTGAAGTGTCACCCGGCAAACCAATTTATAAGACGTTGTCACGTCAAAGCTGCAGCTACCAACCCACTTGCCAGGCGTTGCTACTACTGCAAATATCCGGCCTATTTGACAAACAATGGGAGAAGTCTATGATCAGCAGTGGATAGGCCTTTAAAAGTAAAAAAGTAGCAGCCTACATACATCCCACTACTGGGGACAAAAAAGAGTTGATTGAGTTGACTCCAACGCGGGTTGATCGACTTCACATAAGTGTACCTTTAAATGATTTCCGAAATATTTTTTTAACTTCTCAAATATGCAGGTTTCCTCGCGATATTTTCCATCACCACCGAGAATGTGGTAAATCGAAACTTCAAATTGCAATTTGAAATTTACGTTTGGATCGTTTCGGTTACCGGATAACTTTCAAGATTCTATCAACGCAGTTCTACTCATAGTTAAAAAAATAAATAAACATGCGTTTAAAATTTGCTGTCTTTGATATTTATAGTACTTTTTAGCAAGAGCCTGTTCATTTACTCATGTCAGCTATGAAACCGGGACTGTCACAAAAATCTCAATAGGTACGAATGTCTGAAGATATGAAAGCTATCTTTATATATGACAAACTGTGTTATAAGTCTCATTGAAAGTAAAAAAGTAAAGAAGCAGCTTACATACATCTTACGACTGTGCACAGGGCTGCTGAATACCCATGTGAAAAATAGTGGTTTCAGATGTCCACGATTTTTTTTAAAACTACTTAGACATCAAGTTTTCGCCACCAAGTTATTCTTTACCACATCACTGAGCAAGTGGAAAATAAGCAAATAAAATTTCCTTACCAGTTTCATTAGTCCTCGCGGGAATCGAACACTTTTGTTCCTGTGCTTTGAAATCGTACGGCAAGCTACACGGCTCTTGTATTTGCATAAATAAAACTCGTAAAAACTGAAATAAGCTTTTGTACTATTATGGACCCCATCTACCTAGTAATAAGTCATTCAAACTATTCCATCATTTAGAGATGAAAATCTTACAGCCCACTTTATTTTCAATTACTTACATCGGACTTGATACAAAAATAAGTTGATGAAATATTCCTATGCTGATAGACACCCAACATATTCAACTAAAGACATTCTGTCTTAATCACACTTTTTTGTACAGAGTTCTGTTAGTCATTTTTCTAAAAGTGACAATTACGATAAATCATCCCGACACCAGTGTAGATATTTTAAGTCTAACAATTTTTGATGCTAGAACAATATGTATTCAATAGAATTCTATTTAATTTCATCAGTTACTTACTATTAGTTTATTTAGCAGTAAGAAGATGGCGCTATTATGATATTAAAACTATGAAAACAAAAACTGTATCCTCTAGTATTCAGCGACCATAAGTTGAGGTACGACTGGGGTGGCCCAATCACACAACAAAGCCGCCAACATTTATATATTATATATAATACATAAATTAGGCATAGTGATGTAGATTCTATTAAAAATTCTGGTTCTGTAAAAAATACGCTATCAGCGCTGCTAGTGGTGTGTAATGAAATTATTTCACAATTTATACAATATGAAGAAATAGCAATGTTGTGTTTAGTTGTAATAGAGATCTCTATTCATTGATTTGGTCAAGTTATATCATGATTTAGTCAAAAAACAATGTTAAATTTAATTAAATGCCACCATTTCGTGCCATAATCGGCTACTTTAGATATTATTAATTCTAAGATCTGGCCAATACATATAAAAAAAGCTCTTTGTTTAAACTATATGGATAGTGAGAGTTTGGCAATAATTACAGTTTTTATCAGTTTCTTTATAGAAAAACAAAACTTTTTTATAGATTAGAAATTAAACTTAGTAACATCTCACATTTTATGATTTTCGATAGATGTCATTATTATCTATTTAAGTAGTAATTAGTTACTATATACTTTATTAATTCCTACTTAAATGAAATAACGAAAGAACTGAAAAATGAACGTTAGAATTTTCAAATAATTATGAATTAAATTATTTAAACATATAAATATAAGTTATTTATTTTTATTTTATTTATTAGTTACTGGAGATAAAATGTTACTGCTTTTTGAATTTCACGTTAGATGGCACTGTTTTGATAAAGTGAAACGTGAAGATTATCGGCGTAGTTCAAATTATTACGCAACGGCTAAAACTAATTTTAGAATTTATTAATAAATTATATATATGTTATTTAATAAAAAAAAAACACATCAATAATCAATTATATAAAATAGAAATTAACATCTTGAGGAAGGAAAATACTTAACCCTCCTTTTTTGAAGTTCCGCAATCGGATAAAAAGTAGCCTATAAGTTGTCCCGGGTCCCTAACTACCTACACACAAAATTTCATGGAAATCTGTCCAGTAGTTTTTGCGTGAATCGGGAATACAAAGACAGACAGACAAAAATTCTCAAAACCACTAATTTGGCTTCAGTGCCCTTTATTTAGTGCCCTGGCATTGTTTTTTCCAGAAAATATTAGAATTACAGACACGACTTTTCTACAGATTTATTATAATATGTATAGATAATAAGCTAGGGCTGCTGTAAAAGAAATCTAAGTAATTATCAGCATATTTTTATTTTATAACAGATGGAGCAAACGAGCATGCGGCTCACCAGATGGTAAATGTCGACCGCTGTCCATGAACCAATGCGACAATAAGGGAATTGCATGTGCGTTACCAGTATTTTATAAAAGAGTATGCTCATTCATCTTTTCGGTCCGGAAAACTCACCGGTGGTGAACGATTTCACAAAGAAGTCGTGCTGAGAATAGAAAACTATTCGTAAATCGCACAGTGGTGGACCGCCAAGCATTTAGATGGTGTGAATGGTATTGTGATTTTTTTCATGATGTGCATACTAATATTTAACTACTATTTGGTAAAACAATAACTCTTAAGTCTTTGTCGACACCAATGAAATTGTTGATTGCAAAATAAGTGCTGATTTACCACGTTGGTCAGCGGTGAAGAAAACATCATGAGAAAACCTGTATGTCTGAAAAATTTAAAAGAATATTTCAATTACACATTAAGTCCGCTAACACCCGTTGGGCAGTATGGTGAACACTTTTCAAACTCTCTCAGATATGAGATAAGGCCTGTGCCTAGAAGTAGGCCAGTGGGATATATATAAACTATAACTTTACTATGCAATGTTATATTAAGGAGGCATGCATAAGTTATATAATTAATTGTAAAATATTTTTAAATATGTCGTAGTTTATCAATTCGCTAATTCATTCATTCATTCCAGCCATTCACAAGTCCACTGCTGAACATAGGCCTCCGCAAAGAATGCCACAAAGCACGGTCTTGAGCCACCCGCATCCATTGACTTCCTGCATGTCTTACCAGGTCGTCACTCCATCTAGTGGGGGGCCGCCCCACACTTCGCCTACCGGTACGAGGCCATTCGAAAACCTTGCTTCCCCATCGGTTGTCAGTTCTTCGAGCTATATGGCCGGCCTAATGCCAATTCAACTTACTAAACCGTTGGGCTATGTCGGTTACTCTGGTTGTACTGCGCATACCTATTACATTACAAGTTAATGACTACATATTTTTCGTAGCACTATAATAATTATGTATTAGGCAGTATTGAGCTGTTATTTTACGCTGGTATGCTGTGAGAGCGTGGAAGGACCACGCTCGTGCCACGATCATACTATAGCTGCAGCGTGGCTCTACCACGTATAGTTTAAGAATGATGTTTAATAAGTATTATTTATAATCTATATTGAATTAAAAGTTTCTGTTTCTATTTCTAACCATACAAAGGAACTATTGGTAGGCGTATGGATGAAACCAGACGTCTCATATCTTTGGCACTGCTGCTCCGCCATCTGTCGGAAACTATAAGATTTTTGTCATTTCCTATAGTCACCTCTTACGACAACCATGTGACGTAATAGGGTGATCGATTCTCTTATTCTGATATCACACAGCTCGTTTAGTTCAGTTTCATTTCACTGTTAAATGGCAAATACTCGTATGTCACAATACAATTGACAAATTCAATAATATTGACTTTTAATATAACTTATATTTTGCTAAAATAACGAGTCCTTTGTATCTTGAGAGTAAGTTAGCGTTAAGCATTAACAAGCAATTCAAAGTTTCTGAACTTTGATGTTTGTGTTTAATTTTATGTTTATTTTCTTCGTTCATTTACGCTTTCGTTCTCGAAAGCGTTAACGAACGAACGTAAAGTTTTAGCAACGCAGTAATTTGCTGTTGTATTATTATACTTACGATCTTTAACAAATTATAAATTAAAATATTTTATTAATTTGCAACTAGTTTTAGTCTTATTTTGTCCTATTCTTATTGTTATAAAATTCAATCCATTTAAATATATTCACTTAAAATTTTGTTACTTAATAACTTACATTGGATAATAATAATAATAATAATTAAGGCGTAGGGAAGTGACGACCCCATCGCCCGCTGACGTAACGGTTATGTGAGAAAACTGCTACGTCAGCGCAATCAGTCAGCGCCTTGCCATGAGGTGTTAGTGCCGTGCCTCGGCAAAACTGAAGGTGCAAATGCCCGCTTGTGCACATGGCCTCACCATGAAATGGTGCCGGGTCTGGGCGTCTCCCGTTAACTGACGCCCATTACATGGATGATGGAACTTAGGAATACGCGCAAAGGGCCGCTGCCTGGAGGTCGCCAGGGTGCGTCTGGAGCTGGCGCTGGACGCGACAGCATGCGAACCGCCAGTCGATCATGAGGAGCTGCACGACCACCCAGCAGCCCCTCACATCCATCATCCCCACCAGCTGGCTTGGTGTCGGCAGGGTCTTTGCGGGCTTAGCAATCGGCACCGAGTACGCCGCATGCGATGGACAATTCAAATGAACAGCAACGCATTGCGGGCGTATTTTAGGGCAAAAGGGGAGAAGTTGGAGGTTTTGCGTACCGGGCTACGATGCATCGATTTTTTGCTGAGCTGGAGCCATCTATAACCGTCACCGAGCAAAACCTGACAAACCGAGTTCGGTATATCTTGCGCTCAAACATATTTGATGGCACCGAACTCGAACGGCTACATCGGATGAAAATACTACGACTGTGAATGCGGCGCCACAAGTTGCAGAGCAACTCGCACACGTGGATGCCGCCGTGAATCCCCCAGTTGTGGTTGATTCAGACGATGATGAAACAATCGCCCAGGAACTAGAACTAGAGCAAATGAGGAGTACATTGGAAGAGGCGATTGTGGAATCGCGCAGTACGCCTCTCGAAAATTGACTAATAATTGATAAATTCAAGATTTAAAATTCATAAGACACATAAGATGGATGTCAGTAATTAATTAAACAAATAAAGAACAAAGTTTTATCCAGTCCTAAATTAAAAATATATATTCATATTATATCAAATCAAGTGTACATGTCAATAGTTATTAACTTTATATAAATGTATTTAGTCAATTTACCCGAAATGTCTTATAAAATACTTATAAATTTGGTTTATAAAAATAATGGAGTATAAAAACAATTTTGGATGAGCCTTTGTTTTAGTTTCTTTTGAAAATGTTTTAATGGAAGTTCTCAAATTTCAACAGGAAGTTTTTTATATACTTTTATGCACATAATGGGACAATTTTTCTGAAAAAAGACAGTTTTACATAATCTAAAATTTAATCTTGTTACGTCTCTATGTGGAAATCTTTTATCTGTATTATCAACACACCTCTGAAATAAATGTGGATATTTTCTTACGAAAGTTCCGATTTCATACACGTACTTGGAACACAGAGTCATAATTTTTAACTGTTTAAAGATTGGCCTACAAGAATCGAAAGGTCCATATCCACAGATTGCCCTTATACTTTTCTTTTGCATTAGAAATGCTCTCTTAAAAATACTTGAATTGCCCCAGATCAAAAGCCCATACCGTAACACGGACACCACATATCTATGATAGGCTGTGATAGCGGCTTCTTTACTTATTAAATTACTAAGTCTTCTGAGCGCATAAACGAATTTATTTTACTTATCACACATTAAATTTATGTGATTTTTCCAACTACAGTCCTGGTCCAAGATAAGGCCGAGAAATTTTATATTAGCAACCTTTTCAATTTCTTGGCTATGACGCATTATTTTCATTGTATGAATATTTGCGCGGTTTGTGCAAAATGTGAAATATTTAGTTTTAACTATATTAGAGCATAAATTATTACTTTCGAGCCAATTTACTATAGACGTGACAGTACTGTTGACTTTGAGTTCATAATCTAAAGGCTTTTCTTTATTTATTCAATTCAATTTTATTATAACTGATATATCGGCGGCATATAGATTAAAATGTTGATCGATTGCCAATGGAAGGTCATTAATATACAAAATAAAAAGTAAAGGACCAAGAATTGTACCCTGTGGTACACCCTTTGTGGTGGGTTGAAAGTTAGAGGTATGTGTGACTCATTCGTTAAATTCATTTATTCTAGCTATTTTAACGCATTGGATTCTGTTATTTAAATAGAATTTTATCCACTGGAATGCAAGCCCTCTTATGCCATATTTTGGAATTTTACTAAGCAAAAGCTCATGATCTACAAAATCGAATGCTTTACTCATATCGAAAAAGACACCTGTAACTTTCATACCTTTGTCAATGTTTTCCGTTATGTGCTGAATTAGCGTGTAAGCAGCTAGTTTTGTTGATTTTTCGTTTTGAAAACCGTTTTATTCCTCCCGTAAAATTTTATATTTATTTAGGAAACTATTAAATCTAGTATGCATGGTTTTTTCAAATATTTTAGTTAATATTGGGATAAGAGCAATAGGTCTATAGTTATTAACTTCTTTTTTGTCGCCTCCTTTATGGATTGGTTTAACCTTTCTCTAACCGCGCTCCCTAAAAAAAAATGTCCCTTTGTACCGGGGCCACTTGAAATAATCACGGCGCCCGGCACTTGAGTCAACCTTTTTTTTTGTCACCTTTGTTTGTTTACGTTTAAGAAGTTTGAGTTACAGTTCTTGAAATCCAATAAGATTTTAGATGAATAGAAACAATAACAATGACATTGAGATGTTTATTTAGTTTTGCATAGCTCTTTGTTTCTAAGGGACCATGAAAAAGTGTATTTACTGCCAATAGATTTGATTTTTTGAATGAAAAAAATTAAGTTTTTATTTTATTTTTATGTTCTCATAATCTATATAACATGCTATTCCTAAAATTAACCGAAATTATACATGTAATTATTACAATAATTCTACTTTTTCAATCGCAAAAATTTGCTAAAAGTTCAACCATAAACAGTTTAGACGCACGTTTTTTTACCTCATTTTCAAAATTTTTTTGTAAAAATATTATAGCGTCTTCTTTATTTTTTTTATACAATCATATAGATATAACATTTAGAATTAATATTTTTTATTTATGAATATACATACATACAATAAACTATATAAAAAGCTAAATATTTCAGAAGGTAAATCTTATTTTAAATCTGACCGTTATAAATTGTTCGCGTAGAGGTGTTTTGTTTTTCCTTTTTTATCAATTGAAACACAAAAATTTACTGTTGTTGTAACTAAGATCATTTAAAAACATTAATTCCAGAAATTTTAAGTTTGTTTGGAATTATTCCGTATTCAAATGATATGTTAATAATATAAGAAAGAACTGGAGATATCAAATCAGCACACGACTTTAAGATTTTTGTAGAAATTCCATCATAACCCACCGAATTTAAAATAAATTTATGATTTTTTTAAATATTATTAATTTTATTAATTTAAATATTAATATAAATTTATGGTTCATTAAATTTAACCAAACATTATAAAAATAATCGTAATACTAGGAATTACGACATTAATTAACTCTAAGCAAATCATCACTTTATAAAATACTAGCTTTTGCCCGCGACTTCGTCCGCGTAGAAGAACATGGTTCTAATAGGATTTTAATTGGTTTTTTACGTTATTAATTTTGTTATAACTTATAAATTATTATGTTAAAATGTTTGAACACTTATAAAATATAACAATCTTTATTATAGTGAAGGGATTTAAAGGTTAAATAAACATGAAAAGATAATAAAATTTTGAAAAGTGAAAGTTACACGGGGAAAGTTGTTATCTTTTTACAACGAAATTGAAATATTACACCTACCGCAGTATTTCTTTGTAAACAATATATTTTGTCTTTCCTTCGGGTGCTAGAATCACCAGGCTACTCTGTAAGTTTACTCTGGAGCATGCGACATACAACTGACCATGGGAGAAGGAGCTTTCTCTCAAGTCTACACCCGCTATCTTAAGAGTTTGACCTTGAGCATTGTTTATGGTTATGGCGAAGCAGATTTTGATAGGAAACTGCACTCTCTTGAATTCAAAGGGGTAAATTTGATGGAGTTAGGGAAATCCTAGGAATAAATACACTCGAATAAATACTCCTCGAGAACAATCTTTTTTTATAGAAATAGGGTGACAAACGAGCATACAGTCCACCTGATGGTAAGTGATTGCTGTGGCCCATAGACATCTACATCTATCCTCGTTTGTGAATCAAAATGCAAATGCGTTGTCAGCCTTGAGGAGTAAGATGGAATGCCTCTTTTCCAGTAAAAAGGGTCTCCGGTTCTCTACACTCACCATGCGAAACAGAGCAGCATTAAGCTGCTATTTTACGCAATCTGGTGCTATTGCATAATTTTAGTGGATTTATATTACGCAGCAACATTATTAGCGCGCTTACTCTCAATTTTAATATGTGAGTTGGGAGACCGGGAGGCTTCAGTGTATTCAAGAACTCGCCCGGATAATGAATGAAATCATCGGTGTTTATCACTGAGTCGACGGATTTATATTGATATTCGACCCCTTCAAATGATCTCAAAAGCATTTCATTTATGACTGAGGCTTGTTCGTTTTTTGGTGTTAGGATGGCACGCTCTAACAACCATTCTGCAGATTTATCGTGAATATTATTAATGTTTGGGTAAATTTTAGCTATAAGCTCTTCTTCAGTGGAAACAATTCTGTAGGGAGAATTATATTATTATCCAGTTCCAGGAAATCACCAAACAGCAAGCCAAGTTTCATGCAAGCTAATTGAAAAGTTGGTTTGAGGACACCGTCGTCAGTCTTCAAGTCATCGAAGGATGAAAGACCCCTTACCTCGTGCAGAAGTAAGCGAAGATGGTAACACTCTGTGTTATTCGGGTGAACCGTGTACACTCTACCTAGAGCGTATGCTTTCATTATTCCTGGCTGGTTTTCGTCTTTTGCTTCTCACAAATTTATTTTTTTGTCATACAAAATATGAAGGCACTTCCGCATATAGAATGGTTTAAGCAAAATCATCTGTTTGACATAAATCAAAACATGCAAACAGTGTCGTTTTTGGTGGGCTCTTAACTTTGTCGGCGAGGTTGTCAGAATTAAAATAGACACGTTGGTCATTATCAAGGTGGACAAGGCGCTTTCAAGGTATTAAGCAAGAAGGAATGATTTGTAAATTCACTGAAACCCTTTACTCGACTGCAAAGAGAAAGTAATTCCTTAATGTCAAATATAAAAGAATATTAAGAAAGAAAATTATTAAGAAGAAGAATTCGAAATTTCAATTTTATTTGTTCTTGGATTATTTGAATAAAAACTTACCTGATACCTTGATTTTATTTCGAAAATTCCTTGAAAATCTCTTAGATTACCTACTTAGCGAATATTTACGATTGCTGTATAATTTGTTTGGAAGTTCATTTTCACTATTTCATTAGAATATTTTGAGTGTAGTTAATTTAATTTCTTTTTCATTTGTTGTTATAATAATTAAATAAGATTATTTGAGTTTGATTTGTTAGTGTATAATATACGTTTTTAGTTTTAATTGTAAAAATATCTGTTTATTTTTTTTGTATAATCATCATCATTCTCTAAACCATTTCCCATTATCTGGGGTCGGCGCAGTAAATCTTTTTGTTCCATTCCTCTCTATCAGCCGTCATTTCCATACTTACTCCTTTCATTCTCATATCACTCTTCACATAATCGATCCATCTTTTATTCGGCCTTCCTCTGCCCGTGTGTCCCTCCACATTCATATTCGACACTGTTTTGTGACATGGCTTTCATTCCTCCGCATCACATGCCCAAACCATGCCAATCTGCTTCTCTCACCTTTTCTACCACTGGCGCTACTTTCAGGCTTCCTCTTATATACTCATTCCTTATCTTATCCATCCTTGTCACACCACACATCCATCGTAACATTCTCATTTCATTCGCATGCAGTCTATTTTCATCCTTCTTCTTGACGGCCCAGCATTCACTTCCATCATGACGACAGGTCGGATGATCGATTTGTAAATTTTCCCTTCAGCCTTATTGGCATTGGGGTCGCACGTTGTGGCTGTGACCTGTCGCCATTTCATCCACCCTGCGTTAATCCATGCTGCACAGCTCATCATTTCGCCGTCGCCTTGAATGAGGGAACCGAGGTACTTGACATCTGAGCAGATAGGCAGTATAGCGCCATCCAACGACATGGGTACAGGACTGGAAAGGCCGCCGAAATCACAGCACAGATATTCGGTTTTGGATCTGCTGATCTTCGCCAACACTTTCCAGCCTCCGTTGCCACCCCGTCAGTCTGCTCTGTACCGATGCCTTCTTCCCGACAAGCACGATGTCATCGGCAAAGAGCATGCACCAGGGTGCCTCATCCTGCAGGTCCGACGTCAAAGCGTCCATAATCAGTAGGAAGAGGTGCTCAATGCCGACCCTTGTGCAGCCCTACCGCCACATCGATACTGCCTGTAGTTCCGCGGCAGATCGTGTACATGTACGGATGCTCCATAGCACGGACCAACCTCACATACTTCCCAGGCATACCTTTCATCTTTAACGCCCACCACAAACCTCACGGGAACCTGATCATACGCCTTTTCAAGGTCGACAAAACCATGTGCAGATCTTTATGCACGCGCTTGTACTTTTCGCACAATTGGCGTAATGCGAAATGGCATCTGTCGTACTCGACCGGCATGAACTGAACTGGTTTTGTGTTATCTCACACTCTTCTCTCATTCTTCTGTCTATTATTCTTTCCCAGACTTTCATCGTATGTGACATGAGTTTTATTCCCGGTAACTGCTGCAGTTTTGACGTCTCCTTTGTTTTTAAAATGGGGACCAGTATACTGCTGCACCATTCTCAGGTATTTGTTCTTCCTGCAACAATTTACCGAAAAATAAACTCAACCACTTCCATCCATCCGCCTCAGCAACTTCCACACTTCTACTGGTATTCCATCTGGGCCGACCGCCTCCCATTCTTCATTCCTAACAGCCATTTTTATTTCTTCCACACTAATTTCTCTCACTAAGCCCATATTCACTGGTGGGTTTTCGCATACCATTCCATTCATTCTCCTCATTCATCAGTTTCTCAAAATACCTTCCATCGCTTCTTTATACTTTCATCGTCAGTCAAAATCCTTCCAGAATCATCTTTTATACATTTAACATGTGAAACATCTCTTCCATTCCTTTCTCTGCCTTGCAATTTGAAAAGTCGTTTTGCCCTCGAGGCTTTCAAGGACCGATATAATTTATCTTGCGCCTCTGCCCTACAAATAGCAACTTCCTCGCTCTTCTTCTCTTTATACGCCCTCTTACTTCTTTTATGGATTCATTCTGGTTCCTACGCCTGCCATCTTAAAGGCATTTTTCTCTCAAAACTTCTCTAATACTTTCACCCACCACCACCCATCCTTATCTATCATACGCTTCCTTTGATTCTCCTAACACCTTCCTTGCCACACTTCGGATAATCAGCCATTTCCTTCCAGCACTCATTCACACTCATTCCTTCCATATCACCCATCTCTATCATCTTGTTTACAACTAGTCTCTAAATTCACTTGCATACCCTTATGCAACAAATGCCACTTTTGGGTGGGGACGATCCTTATGTTTGTTGAGGCGAACAGTTAACAGATGTCAGCCAGCAGAATTCGGTGCTGGGATACTAAGTCTTCACCTGGAAGCACTTGTGCTTTTACACTCTTGATTTGGTTCCGTCTTATCAGAAGATAGTCGATCTGTGTCGCGTGGTGGCCACTTTATAAGTAACAAGATGCTGATCTCGTTTTTGGAACCACGTGTTTACTTACAGCCAGGTCGAAAGCACATGCTGCTTGCAGAAGAACTTCCCTCACGGTTCCCATTCCGTACCCATCCACCGTGTACTTCATACCTGTCATTCACTCCCTACATGTCCATTAAAATCTCCTCCCATATAAACATCCTCACGCTCAGGTATTCCCATCATCATACAATCAAATTCCTCCCAAAACTTCTCTTTCACACTCTCACAGCCTGTTTGGGAGCATACACACTACAACATTCACTACTTTGTTTTCAATCATTAATTTAACAACTATCATTCTGTCATTTACTCTTTTCACATCTGTCACTGTTCTTTCATTCCACTATCTAACACAACTCCTACTCCATTTCGCTTCCCATCACTTCCACAATAATAAAACTTGTATCCTCCCAATCTCTTGCTTTATTGCTCTTCCATTTTGTTTCCTGCAAACAGGCAACATTCACTCTTCGTCGTTTCAAAACATCTGCTAGCTCTCTTCCTCTTCCAGTCATCGTACCTATATTCCAGCTTGCAAACCTCACTCTCTGACATTCTTCTCTCCGGCTTGCCTCTTACGTCGCACCTGCTCCAAGGTGCGACAACCCTGCCCACTTCCCACAGGAGCCGGTGCTGCCCTGCGCGTCGCCTGCGGGTACGCCCTAGCCCTGTCACATATCCCACAACTCGTACTATTCATTTACTGCATGGGATTTGGCAGAAGTTTTACAGTCGGCCGCCTGCCTGACACCAACCCTCTTTGGGTATGCTATTGTTGGTAGAGGAAGCTACCATTTTTTTGTATAATAATAAAGTTTTATTTTTATTTTAATATAGATATTTAAGTAGGTAGTATTTTGTCTTAGAATTTTAATTTAGTGTGTATTGTTTTTGCAATATTCTTATATTTATAAATTTGTCTATGTCTATTTTTTTAAATGGGAACAGAGTTGGTTAATATCAATGGGAAATTAATAAACCTTACCAGTGTACCAATAGTGGGGATAGCGTATGCCTTTTCCGTACGCTTTCTTATTTGTTGTACGGCACACAAGAACGCTCAGTGGATATTCATAAAGAAATTTTGCATCATGTGACGAACAATTGGGATGAATTTGCTGTTATGTCTCATGACCGTCATGGCAACAATCATGGGAGAAAAGAAGAGTATTTGGTACAAATTTGGTAGAGAAGACCAACCCATCAAAAGGTTACGTTTTTCCCAAGATCTTTGTAATGGCCACTTTGATGCATACGCTGATGCCGATGGTGATAATAACACTGATGAGCGTCCAATAGCCAAAAACGACGCATTGAAATGGCTGTATCTCCGACGTTTACTCACCCTTCACCAATTTCTAATGTTGTGCAAGACTTTCATTCACCTACTTATACAATTATTGAATCTGAATACAAGTCAGATTTAATTTCTTCTTTTTCCACGGATAAATGCATACTACCCAAGAGTCAGTCCAAAATGAAATTAATTTGACAAATAAGTCACAAAAAAATAAGGCGAAGAAACGCATGGCTAGGATTACCAATGTGGTCAGAAAATTGCAACTTAAAGAAGCAAGAAAAAAATGTAATCAAAATGAACCTTCTAATCATCGTAAACATGCAGCTAATTATATAAAACACCCTAAAGTTCACAGGCAGGCTGTCGTTGATTATCAGCGGGAACACCCTGAAGTACATAAGCAGGCTGCAAGTAAATATCGGCGCAAACACCTTGAAGTGTACAGAGTATCTCATTTACAATATAAACGAAATCATGAAGGACAGCGAGTTGAAAGACGTCTACAACCTTGGAATTCTAAAGCCTTTTCTAGACTGAGTTATGATAGTAACATAGCGTACGATAGTGATAATACTGTTGTTTTGGGACCAATGAACATCGAATGCAAGTGGTGTAAAACTCTCAAGTACAAGGATGAATCTGTGGAAATGTACTGCAATTCAGGAAAGGTCCAGCTTGAACCTTTGCAAAAGCTTCCAGATCTTCTTTACTCTTTTGATAAAAAAACCTACACCCTGAGCATGATCACTTCATGGCTGGCATTATAATAGTTGTTTTCAAATGACCTCATTTGGAGCTAAAAAGTTAATACATGATGATTTTATGCCCACATATAAAGTGCAGGGCCAGGTGTATCATTTGGTTGGAAGTTTGCTTCCGCCACCCCAGAATGAACCACAGTTCTTAGAGATATATTTTGTTGGTGAGGAAGATAGAGAAGTTCAATTGAGATGCAATAACTTTCTTAATGTAAAACCTGGCTTGATAAGGCAATTACAAGAAATGCTACATACTCATAATGTATACGTAAGAGAGTTATAGCTTGCCCTGGACAAAGTATCTGCTACGCCAAATACATTTAAAATTATTATAAATGCTGAAAAAAAGCCTACAAATAGCCACAGTGGACGGTTTAATCAAAATACGTCAAATGAAGTTGCTTTAGTTATTGTTGGACAGCAATTTTCTAAGCGGGATATTGTAATTGAGAGCCATGATAATACATTGCATCGAACAAGTGAAATCCATCGCTTACTACTTACCTAGTGGAGTCTTTGCGATAATTAAAAAATGATATATTTTTAAATTTTTATTTTTTCTATTATTGTTCAAACAAACAGTACAGTAAACCATATTTACACTTTTTTATATTTCATTTGATACGAATAATAATTTTTGGAAAAATAAAATTTGACACTTATTATTCTTTACATACTAAAAAATAAAATATACATTGCCTCTGTACGGTACGGTTTCTTTACTCATGTGTTACTAGCGTCTATTAAAATGAAGCGTCATTTAAAATAATATTTCTTTCATGGCAAGATAAGAAAAAGTGCGAGGGAGATGGATATTATTCGATCTCGCTCGCACTATGGAAAGGAAAAATCTAACACTTTTTCTCGCCTAACTCCCATCCGTCAAATTCGTACCGTGCGATAAGGAACTTCGTTCCAATAATTTTCATACAAAAGTTTCAGAAGTCGCTGTTAAGACATCGTTTATTCTGCATCGAATTACTGCCCTTTAACCCTTTTGAGTGTACTAAGGAATATTTCAAGCTCACTTACTCTAACTACTAGAATCTCGTTTAAATACATTAAAAAAATCAACCCTATTTTTTTTCATAATGATTTCTTATGTTTACGCTAACACTACAAATTTAAACAAAACTAGTTTTTACGAATTTTATCGCACACATGGCACGTGGTGTCACATAATATTTGTTAAGATATTGCCCTTAAATTTTTCTGGTAATAACAATTTCAAGGAACTAAAATCTTAGTGTCATAAAATAAAATATAAACAAAAGTTTTAGGACGTAGGATTTGTCTTAATCATCACTCTTGGTGGATAGACGATAGCAGTAACAGCTGTCTTACAGGGTTGATTGTTTCCCATTATTAATATAACTTTTCTACATCAGGTATATAATGTTCTCCTCTGTACATAAAGCTCCCGTAAATATAGAATATTCTGTTTTAAGAAGAATCAGCGAAAAAGAGCACAATACTAGCTTACTCTGATCTGATACTGCTGATCACCCTATTTCCGGGGGTTATTATCAATCATATGTTCTTTGATATTATAATAAGCCTTCCAGACATGTTTTGCTTAAAATAAAATTGTGTTATTTCTGGGAATTTGTTGTAAAAGCGTATACTTTGCTCCATGAAAAAATTACACACTATCTGGAGTCTAGTCATTGGTATAACTATTAAATGAAACGGGAGGACTGTGAGAGGTTAAAACGCGACATTGACAGGGTGGTAGCGTGGTGCGAGGATAATAAGTTGCAGTTTAATTCATATAAGTGTGTAACGCTATCTTTTACTCGCGCACGCAATCCCGTGCTCTATAGGTATGCGCTGGATGGAGTAGCTATGGCACGAGTGAACGAGGTTAAGGATTTGGGTGTTCGTTTCACCTCAGTACTTAATTTTCAAAATCATATAGCGGACATCTGCAAGAAAGCGTATCGCAACTTAGAGTTTGAGTTAGGTTTTATACTGCGCAGGGCTCTTTGTTTTACTAACATTTAAGCCATTGTAGCATTGTATAACGCTTTAGTTAGAAGCTTGAGTGCAACGCGGTTATCTGGGCTCCACATAAAACTAAATAATATAATCTCATGCTCGAGAGAATTCAAAACAAATTTGTTAGGTTTCTACATTTTAAACAGTATGGCGTATATACTTTTTACCCACTTAAATATCCAACCTTATTCGTTTTAGGTATGGTGGAATATAATGAACTCCGTGTTAGGCAGGATCTCGCACTGGTATCATATATTCTCCAAGTAATAAGAGGAAAGATAGACAATCCTTATTTCTTGGAGGGTATATATTTGAATGTCCCGGCGAAATACGTGTGGCGAAGGCGGCGGCCGCGGCTGCTGGCGGTGCCGCGCGCTCGCACCAACTTGCTGAGGGAGGCGCCGCGCACTCGCGCCACCAGACTACTTAACCTTATCCATGAGGAAGTTGACATATTCGTATGTTCTGTGAGTGAATTCACAAAATCTGCATTATTTATAATATGTTACCATCAATAAAATGTTTACTGTTTTCACTAGCGCATTAGGTCATTAGATCCTGTAATGTTAGTGATAAGTTTGGCTGAATAAATAAATAAATAAATAAAGTAACCCCACCTGGTGGTAAGTAGTGGTGAAGCCATATAGACGGTCAATTGCATTATCATACTGTAACAAAACCCTATACTTTTTTGGCCTTGACCGTTTGGTTCAAATGCGTGGAATATCGAAAAAAAAATTATTAAGGTCCGCCGACTGGCTTGGTTGGCTGGTTGGCTTGGTTGGCTGGTTGGCTTGGTTGGCTGGTTGTCCGACGGTGGAAATAGGAGGGAGGAATTAAGGCATGTATTTCCTGCACACACTCTGCTAAATGCGTCCTATAGAATAAAAGCTGGCTATTCTGCGCCTGTGCTCGAGGCTGAAAAGATTGGTCGCAACAAA
The DNA here is from genome assembly GCA_029286625.1 of Parnassius orleans. Taxonomy (NCBI): domain Eukaryota; kingdom Metazoa; phylum Arthropoda; class Insecta; order Lepidoptera; family Papilionidae; genus Parnassius; species Parnassius orleans. The sequence continues at coordinate 193,438 of JAGSMP010000408.1, read as the reverse complement.
ACCTAGGTCACCAATAAGTCTTTTAGCACGCCTCTCCACTAAGTCGAACGCTACTGGGTGGCATTTGTGACATCAGTTCTCCATGCACGACCAGACTTACACTTTAAATAGGGTCAGATGCTATCCCGGCGTAAAGTACCAGTAGTTAAAATTAATAAATTGTAAGTACAATTTTTCTCTAGAACAGTCTGTTGCGTTGATTAATCTGCGAAGAAAAAAACCTATCGCAAGGAGAATCCCGAGAGGATTTAATTAGCGACAAAGAAGCTCGTGTTCTGTCGCACTTTTATTTATTTAATGTTCTGAACATTAATTTCTTTGTCCCTTGTAAATATTTAAAAGAAATAAAAGGTAGAAATCTTTTCGTATATGATTTCCTAATGAAGCGAGCTTAAGCAAATTGAATTTGATATAAAATAAAGGTGTTCAAAAGGTGGTAGAGGTCAGTGTTATGAGCCAAAAAAGTTTTACTTATATAATTTAATAATACTATATGCTTCGATTATCTATGATTCTGTATTTTAATTTAATATAAAATATTGTTTTTAGACGAAAATAAGAACTTAAACTGTATTTTACTAGATCTTTTTGTAAATACAGAAAATGTTACTACTATCAAAGCAATCACAATTAATAATAATTAATCATTATTATTACATGCACGAAGTCGATGGATGCAAGTTGCTCAGAACCGTGCTTTGTGGTATTCCTTGTGAGAGGCCTATGTTCAGCGGTGGACTTCTGATGGGCTGTAATAATGATGATGATAATTACATGGTTCTTCAAAAAAGAATAGAACCGAAAAGAATTAAATATGTTTTATTCATTTTAGAACATAAATAATACTTATTGTAAGTCATTTATGATTTCACCACAGGTTCGAAATAAAGCTCCAGCTCTGGGAAGAGTCAGCAAGAAATCTAGCGGGACTTTTTATAGAAATCTATAGAAAGCATGGTAACGGTTACTCTATGGCCGGAGTTATTTTCAACCATCTATTATTAATTTACATAAATTAAAAATTATAGAAATCAGTTTGTATTAGATACTTGGTATTGATTATTGTGTACTTTAATGTACACCATCTTTGGTATACTCTGTGCATGCATAATAGCATAGACTTAGGATAGTAATCTAAGTCTATACATAATACATAAAACGTAGTGATTATATGTTATTTTATAATACACTGTCTTATAAACTATAAATATTTGCAAGGCATAGATTTTGATCATACATCCTAAACGTATAACAATAGTTTCTGGACTGTATGACAATTAAAATTATTAGTTTAGTTTTTTTTTATTATAGTTTTTTAATATTGTGTGTAACCCTTTAGTTAGGTTTAATTTTATACTATGTTGTAATTAGATTTAAACATGTAAATATAATAAATAAACTTAGTATTAAATTAAAGCTGGGTACTGGGTACTTAGTATTAAACTAAAGGGTGTGAAGGGTTGCTTTACAGACCTTCTTATAAACGTGGTAGAGCCATTTTGCAACTATATATAATTGCATAGTTGTAGCAGGAATGGGTCGGTTCGACCGAGGAAGGACCACGCTCTCACAGAGTACAAGCGTAAAATAGCAGCTTAATGTTGCTGTGTTTCGCATGCTGAGTATAGAGAACCGGAGATCCTTTTTACTGGAAAAGAGGACATCTTAAGATATCTTACACTTCACAACTGACAACGCATCACGCGGGATACATGTAGATGTCTATGGGCCACAGCAACCACTTACAATCAAGTGGACTGTGTGCTCGTTTGCCACCCTTATTCTATAAAAAAAAAACTTTCGTCTACATTAGATTTGATTAAAAGTTACCTAGTATGCTCTCGTTACCTGAAATATAAAAAGTAGAAGATTTGAAGGGTAATGATTAAAGTTCAACAAAGCTACAACTCCTTTGAAGTAAATTACAGGCTGAAATAATGAATTTGAGTGGGTTAATTAGAGTTGCGCTCTCACTGTGTTTTTGTAAGATCTCTTTGTTTAGAAGTATGAAACTTGGCTTTTTTCTTTTCTACACCTGTTCCTAAATATGTCGCTATTGAGAATTCTAAGAGGTCTGTAACTAAACTCTTCAAGTTTCCAGTTTATAAGTTTATATAACGACAGTAGCGACATGAGATAGAAAACCAAACGTTCTGGATCTTGCGAGACAGTCCAACAATGTAAACTGGAATAAATGAATTATGAATTATGAACTGTAATTTTGTATTAGAAAAATGAATAAAATAGCCAAGTAAAAAATTCTTCTTCTGCATATCCTGGTTTCTTTATAAAATCCGCGTTTATGGGCCATCCTGATTCGTTACATGTAATAATGGAAAGTGAACATTCGGATAAATGTCAATTAAACATTAACCGTAATGTGAACTTTTTATTGTGAAATTTAATATAGGCAGTTGTGAAACCAAGGATAAAGGACCCGCGATTTAGTAGCCAATAATTCGGAAGATAATTAATAAGCAAAAAACAGCGCTACTTTACATAAATTCATTTTATTAAACATGTAAATGTAGTCTTTCGCTGCTGGCCGTTGTAGGAAGCATAAGTTCGCTTTGCGAGCTATGCGAAGATCTATGCTCTGGATTTATACCTGGAAATGAGGATATCCGCAGCAAAACCGGAGCTACGGACATAGCCCAACTGATTAGTAAGTTAAGTGGTAGTGGTCCGGCCACATAGCTCGAAGAACTCATATCCGATTGGTGAAAAAAAGTTCTGAAGTGGCAGCCTTGTACCGGTATGTGAAATGTAAATTGACCTCTCACTTGATGGAATGACGACCTGGTAAGACATGCAGGAAGACGATGGATGCAGGTGGTTCAGGACTGTGTTTTGTGGCATTCGTTGCGGGAGGCCTATGTTCAGCTGTGGGTTTGTGAAGGGCTGTAATGATGATGATGATGATGATGATGAAACATGTAAATATATATTTTTTTGGATCTTAGGCAATTAAGTATAAGTAAGTTTAAATTTAGTGTAAGTACGCACTACATAACGCTCGTTAAAATTCAGCAAGATACAGCCTTAATCTGGTTGACCCTTTTATGGTTTTTTTTGTTGGAAATTCAAACGATCCCCACGATTATGCATCCACGATTATGCGTCATGAGGACGAGCTATACCGACACAAAAGAACGTATCTCATTATCTCTAAAGGCGCGCCGCACTGGAAACTGTGCCGAAGGCTTCTGCTTACTCTATATCAAGTATTATGTAAATCATGTAGCGTTTAAGCTCTCGATTATAGTGTTCCCTTTAAACAGGGATCATTATTTCCAGGCTCTGGTGGATAGTTTACAGGATATGTTAATATAACTTATTTAGCATGCAGGCAATATATTACAATAGTGTTGGATTTAGTGTATGTCTTATGGACCAAGTGATGTATAAATAATTAGATGAACATAAGAGCGGCATTATTCATAATGTCAGGCAGTTCGAAAAATGCCCAATATGAATATGCAATATGATAAAAACTATTGAAATAATTAAATCGACCGTGGTCTATGAATAAAATTTGTTACTTATTGGGCAGAGTAATATCATAATATGTAATTGTGGGTGAGAGCGATCAAATATAATCAATAATCACTTCTTTAACAATTAATTAGGAGTTCTTATAAGATTTAAAGATACTGTAACTTCATAATGCGTGGAACGGACTAAAAATTTATAATTTAAATAGGAATGTAGCCCGAGTTCACAATAACACCCGAACATTAGGTACCACAGCCTCCACGTGACCATGTATGCTGCAAAGCACCCGAAATTTCGGGAACATATAAAAATAATAATTTCCCTATATGGTCTAGGGGAAGATATTACGATATTATAGGGGCGATGTAAGAATATCTACTTCACCATATCATCCCGTGGGTGTCGAAAAAGGTGACAAACGGAAAATGATCTAGGAGATGGGCAACAGAATTTTCCTGATAAGAGTAAAAATAATAAACTGCGCTTGGCAACCCGATTGACGAACATGACAAACTAGGGCAAATACCATAATATGGTATGGTATGTAATCTATGGGGAAGGCCAATGTTCAGTAGTGGAAGTGTGGGTATGGTAATGGTACGAACTCATTGTATAACTGTTTCTGTGTATTCTTGTGTATACAGAGTTAATAAAAAACCAAGTAAATTTATTATATTATAAAAAAAAGTAATGTGTATGCGTAAATATGAAAAATCACTAGCTATAGCATTTCATTGTTCTTAATTCATTGTTGTGAAATATTCAAATGTAATAAATAACATTTCAATAAAACTAGCTTTACGGATTTTATCGCGTATATTAACTTATTTTATATTCCCGACGTTTCGAGTACTTTACAGCACCCATGGTGACGGGAGGGACTGAGGCGTTTGACGTCCCAATGTCATAGTTAACCACGGCTACCTCCAGATTAAAAATTATTAATTTTTGTTCCAATCTACGCAGTATGAACTTACAGTATCTTGAAGACTTGCAGTTGTATGCTTGGGTTGGGATTTAATTTTATTAATTAAATGATCCCAAGCAGATGATAGCACCCAGCCATGTTCTCTATTGAAATTAGGATGTTTTTTGCTTTCGATAGCCTCGCGAATCATCCTTGGAAGGAATCAGTGTTCTTTAACGAGGATTTGTGGTCTATCAAATCTAATGTAGTGACGGGGGCGATCCTGTACGTGTTCACAGACTGCAGTCTTCCCGGAGCGTCGATTCTTCACATCAGCTGTGTGTTCTTTAACGCGGGTTTTTATTGATTTATTGATATTATATATATTTAGTTTGTCCTATATAAGAGAGACCACATTCACAATCAAGCTTGTACACTCCTGCATTTTGCAGAGGGACATTCTTTGGCGGCTTAAAGTATGTTTTAATGGAAGCACGCTTCAAGATATAGCCAATCTTGTCAGTGACACCTCTGACATATGGCAGTACAGCAGGCACTCGATCGACTGTGGCCGGCTTCACTCGTTCACTTTGACCCGAAGCTTATTGTCGTGCAAAACTTGCTTGACGTGTTGGAGCTCGGCGGCCAGGTGTTTACTGTCACAGATCCTTCGTGCTCTCTGAAACAAAGATTTACTCACGGTAGCTAACTGTGAAGGATGGTGATGAGAATCACCGTTCAAATATCTATCTGTATGGGTCTTTTTTCTATACACAGTGTAGCTCAAGGTTTTATCAGGATTCCGAATTACTAACACATCTAGGAAAGCTAAAGAATTGTTTGCCTCTTACTCCTTTGTGAACTGAATTTTAGAATTTATGGAGTTAAGATGGTCTAAAAATGCAGTTACTTTATCTAAAGGTAGAATTGTAAAAGTGTAGTCTACGTACCGCTTGTAGAATCTTGGATTTACGGGAGAAGTAAGCAAGGCTTTCTCCTCCAAGTCTTCCATGAATATATCGGTGACAATGGGAGATACAGGTGAGCCCATCGCCATACCATCTACTTGTTTGTAGATCTCTTCCTTCCACAATAGGTAGCCAGATGTAAGGCAGTGTTAAAATAATACTGCATATTCTATGGACATGTTGTTTTCCTCCAGCCTTCTAGTTATAATCGAGATGCAGTCTTCAACAGGTAAGCATCTGAACAGAGACTGCACATCAAAACTGACCATAGTTTCATTGTCTGCCAGATGTAGGTTTTTAATGTCGCTGACAAAATGGTAGGAATCCTTTGTGCGTGCTCTTGTATGTCCGCTGAGCGGTGAGCGTATTATCGCTTAATGTTGAGCCAATCTGTAAGTTGGTGAATCGATTTGGCTCACTATGGGACTCGATAATTTCGTAAATTTACACAGTGTTTATATAAAATTATTAACATCTCGACTACAGCGCTACCTGTCATATTTTATGACTTCTCCTTACCACTATTATATTTGAAACCAAAAATCTGATAATATATTTTGTTTTAGATAATTATTTGATAAATCTTACACCAACAAAGAAACAGCAGACGGAGCGCTTCGTACGGCTTAAGTGAGCCAAAAACCCAGCCAAAACCATGCTCAACTTATTTTAAGAACACGTACATACATGCATTTAAAACCATTTTCAACCAATATGATAATTAGTAAAATCAGACGTTACTTTGGGGAAATCTCTGGTAACAATAATGATGAGTATGTAAGTTTGTTATCATTGAGTGTTAAGGTCTTTGATACTGACATAAAAAATGTTGTATTTGGATGCATTTTATATACATAAGTTGTTAATGAAGAAGTCGGTTTGCTCCGTACTAAAGGTCGCACTTATCTCCTGAGTTGTTATGGGTTTTTCTTACGGATTTTATTGCGTTTAATTGACTTATGTTTATATTCGTGACATAGAGCAATGCTGCAGCGTTTTATGACTACAGCACGCATTGCTTAACTCGTCCGGGAAAGGGCCAAACTCACACAGTAACACGTATAATTTATAATGAAGAAATAAAGAAGAAGAAGCGGAATGAAGAACACAGCAGATTTTGCATGATCAGTGAAGATGTTAGTTCTCATAGGTGAAAACGAAGCCTTTAAAAATCTACTGCTAGCCATAGCTATCTCCTTAAGATTATCTTATATATATAGAGATTTGTCCATAGTTGCCACGCTTGGTAGGCGGGTTAGCAAATGCAGTTTTTTAATAATTTTGTGTTGTTATAATGAGGATGCTACTGCCCATCTCCTGTTTCAGTTTCCCTCTGTTGCCTCTTACGACACCCACGGGACGATATGGGGTAGTGGATATTCGCACGGTTTTGACGCTTAATCAAGGTAATATTTATGCCTTTTTCGAATGTCTTTAGTGTTCCATGTTAAAAGCTGTGCGAAAATATTGAAACTATTTCCTATTTAATTTTATTTAATTTAATTTTAATATTTTTTTTTATAGAATAACGGTGACAAGTGAGCACACAGTCCACCTGATGGTAAGTGGATAATTCATAGAAATAAATATCCATCCTTGATAAAGAATCAAAATGAAATCCGTTGCCACCCCCGAGAACTGAGATAGAATGTCTCGTTACCAGAAAAAAGGGTTGTTTTATACTCACCATACGAAACACATCAGCATTAAGCTGCTATTTTACGCTGGTATTCTATGAGAATGGTGTCTGTTTATGTATTATGTATTTTATACTATAGTAAAATATTAATTTAAATTTCTACCACGGTTTAGCCGACCCATTCGTGCTGCAGCTATGATGTAGCTGTAGCATGGCTCTACCACGTAAAACTTCACTTCTAATTTTCACTAAACTACGAATAAATGATCATTGCACACGATCACATTCATTATGTAAGTGTTGTTACTACACACGACACATTTACGTATAACAGTCCTCATTCACTGTATTTATGTTTATTGCGGGAGAAGTATGTTAATATGGTCGCCTGCTAAAATTGTAGAAAAATTATCGAAATGTAAAAAAAAAATTAAACAGACTTCAAAAACAATAAAAATAAATTAATCTCCACATAATAGCTTCTGAAGTCAAGAAAGAAAATTTATTTTATTTGTTTTTGAAGTCGGTTTTACTGTTTTTTTTTTTTTAGTTAAATTATTTTACCATTTCAGTGGACTAAAGAATTACAAAATCAATCTAGGTACTGTTTTTCCACTAAATCAACTTTTAAATAAATAATAAATAACCTTTTATTTTAAAATTTTGTTTGGACCATCCATCACCCATCTGAAGTATAACCTATTTAATAAAAAGGAATGACTATAATCGGTTCACAACTGTCGAAGATATCGCGTAACATACATAAACATAAAAAGAAGGCGTATAGTTAAATTGAAAACCTACCCCTTTTTTTAGTTGGCTAAAAGAAGACTTTTAGTAATTGCCAGGCTAGGGAGTGTATCGTCGAAAGCAGTATTATACGTGACTGCCTCGTTGGTTTAGTAGTCGTAGATGTGTCTGCTGATCATGAGGTTCCGGGTTTTAATTCCGGGTCGGAACAAAATCAGTTAGTGATTTTTTTCTTTTAAGAAATACTCAGTAGCAGACTGGAGTAAGGAAGTTAGTGGTGTTTCATCCCCGAGTCTCGGAAAGCACGTAAAGCCGTTGGTCCTGCGCTCGATCTCTCTCTGGTTGTGGTGGTGTATATGAATTGAAAAAAACCCAAAAAGATGTTGTGTATGTGAAGACTAGAGCCGTTTCAGAGAAATAGGTGAACGTACATTAGAAAAACGTACGCGTTTATAATAGTAACTTCTCTTTTATGAAACTCGGTTGACAAAAAAACGAAACACTTCTTATACTATGTAGTAACACATTAAGAATGACGTTCTATGTACTAAGCATTTTTTATTGCATACTATACAAATATGCACAGAATATAAAACCAATAAATATTGTCGTGTAGTTGCAGCTTAAGAAAATTCATTGCCCTATTTCCTCCCGTGAGTGTCTTAATAGGCGACTAAGGGATATTCTAGAAAGATCTTGTGGCTTCCTATAGTTGGCGGTATAACCATGTTGTTTACGTTAGGCATAAAATACATGTTATTGCGTATCGGCAAACTTAAACTAGACGCAATATATTTTTATTTTAATACTATTTTTATTTTGGTACCACCCGGTACGTTGCTGCCACAGAAGAAATAATTGTGGAAATATCATTTAAAATTTTGAAGAATTATATTGTAGTTGAATGATATACAACTGTCAAATAAATTTGTCAGTAAGATATGCGCGCCAGTTAATTGTACTATACCTATAACCTTCGCACAATTGCAAACAATAAGTTGAAAGTTTTTTCAGTTTTAACGCAATCTGATGAACGGTATGGCAGCGTATAAAATACGAACAAGCAATCAAATTTTTTACGTGGTAGAGCCATGCTGCAGCTATATTACTGGTAGAATTGTAGCACGAATGGGTCGGCTCGACCGGGAAAGGACCACGCTCTCACAGAATACCAGCTTAAAATAGCAGCTTAACGCTGCTGTGTTTCGTATGGTGAGTGTAGGGAACCGGAGACCCTTTTTACTGGAATGAGGCATTCAATCTTAGTCCTCACGGGTGACAACGCATCTACATTTTGATTCGTAATCGTGGATAGACGTAGATGTCTATGGGCCACAGCAATCATTTACCATCAGGTGGACTGTGTGCTTGTTTGTCACCCATATCCTATATAAAAAAAAAATCAAACATTACTTTTTATATATTAGAAATTAATATCGTCAAAGTGATTTTCAGCTTATTTTCGTATATAAGTTCCTATTCTCAACTGAAAAGAATAAAAAACTGCGGTTGCCCCACCTGCCAATCGCGGCAAATATGGCAAAAAGCCTTCAATGAGTTTATCTATGGGAAAGGGCCTTGTTTAACAGCGGATTATTGATAGGCTGTAACAAATAAGAAATTAGCTTTTGATAAGTAATAGAGCCACTATGCAGCTTCTGCTGTAGCACGGATGGGCCGGCTGGAACCGGGGAAGTACCACGATCTCACTGAATACCAAAGTAAAGTAAAAGCTTTGCTTCTGCGTTAAAGAAAAGACTACCCCAGGAGGGTACCAGCAACCCTGGTAATGGAGAATCCCTCAGTGAGCATCCACGGTCAAGCACCCACGTTCAGGAAGAAGAGGGTAGCTCTTCTTCCTGAACGTGGGTGCTCAGACTACCCCGCATATTTGCAAATCCCGCTTACTACTAACACTGCACGGAGGATATCTGTTCTCGAGGCCTCGGCAGTCTGGAAGGTACATACAAGTCCATCCTTTGCCTCCGCGTAGACAGCGACGACCATCTTCGCGTCTTCGGGTGCCTCTATACATCCCATAGCGGTAATGCCGACACAGATCGACTCATCGACCACGTCCAAATGGCTACAGATATCTTGCTATAACTGATCCCATCCGTATAGATCGTGATACTTGGCGATTTTAACGCCCACCACGCCGAATGACTCGGTTCACATTTAATTAATCATGCTGGGAGATCTGTTTATGACTTTGCCTTGGCATATGGTCTGACACAACTGGTTACTTTGCATACGCAGATTCCAGATGTGGAGGATCATACCTTCCTTGTTGGACCTTCTGCTAACCTCTCATCCGGACGGATATCAGGTTTGCGTCAACACCCCTTTTGGCTTTTCAGACCATTGTCTAAACCGGAGTGTGGTGCCACTCACGCTCCCTTCACGGTTGCATCCTGCAGGCTGCCGCTGTGTTTGGCATTACAGGTCAGCGGATTGGGACGAAATGCGTTCTTTCTTTGCATCCTACCCATGGAGGCGGTTTTGCTTCTCGCCACATGATCCCAGCGCTGTTAGTGACACTGTCACTGATATGGTGCTACAGGGAATGGAACTATTTATTCCATTATCTGTGGTACCCATCGGAGGCAGATCTCAGCCTTGGTTTTCATCGCTCCTGTAAGACGTTGCATTATGTAGTAAGCAGGAGATTTATCAGGCCTGGGCTGACGCTTTGGCGGCTCGGGATGTAAACACCAGCATGCTTAAAAATAATTATAACTTCGCATACAGGTCCTTCAAAAGAGTTATTGCCAAGGCAAAGAAAAAGAGCACATTGGCAGAATTGGCGAGAAATTAGTTCACTTTCCTTCGGGAACCTGTGCATTCTGGTCTCTCACCGAGGCTGTCCAAGGTAATTTCTGTAAAACATCACTACCATGTCTGCACAGGGAGGATGACTCACTGGCCCACATCGCAAAAGAGAAAACCGACCTTTTAGGCTCCTTTTTTGCATATAACTCGACTCTCGATGACGGGGGGAACACCGTCGACCATCCCACAGTGTGAGTGCTCTATGCCTGATGTGCGATTCACATAGTACGCAAAGCACTCCACTCCCTGGACATCCACAAGTCGAGTGGGCCTGACGGAATCCCGCCAATTGTGCTGAGGACGTGTGCAGCTTTCGTGCACTCGATCCCTAAATAAGGTAACCGCTCTGATCCGTCCAACTACAGGCCTATCGCCATCACCACCTTGTTCTCGAAAATAATAGAGTCTATTATTAACTGCCAGAACATGCTGTACCTTGAGGAGCACCAACCGATTAGTAACCGCCAGTACGGTTTTCGTCGGTGTCGCTCAGCTGGTGATCATCTTGTTTACCTAACACACAGATAGGCGCAGGCGATCGAGTCCAAGGGGAGGCTTTGGTGGTTAGTTTGGACATAGCGAAGGCCTTCGATCTCTCGTTCTCACTTCTCGTTTTCAGGAAAACATCGCCGAGTACCGGAACAAACTTGTGTCTGAAGTCGATTTTTCGGATTAGGGGCTACTAAATCTAGTCAAGTTCAATCCCCAGAAGACACAAGTCTGCGCGTTTACCGCTAAAAAGAACACCTTTGTCGTGTCTACTCAGTTTCCCTTGTTGCATCAGCCAGTATCGGAATCGTCGGCGTCGACATACCAAATGACTTGCAGTTTCATAGTCATTTGGAAGAGGAGGCCAAATTCATCAAAATCAAATTGGCCTCTAAAATGCTTGGCGTGATCAGCAGAGCGGGACAACATTTCATGCCGCACACCGAAATACCACACAACACACTGAAATACCACACCGAAATACCTACGTACCATCTGGATGATTGGCGGTCCACTATTGTGCGATTTAGAAGATGTTTTCTTCCTCGCACAAATTCCTTGTGGAATCAAATACCACCAGCAATTTTTCCGTACCGATACGGCTTAAGGACTTTCAAGAAAAGGGCCTACTCTTTCTTAAAATTCCGGCAACGCATCTTCAACTCCCCTGGTGTTGCAGTTGTTCAACGGTTGTTATTGGCGGCTGTAGTCACTTACCATCACGTGAGCCGTATGCTCGTTTGCCCCCTCTCATATAAAAAGAAATAAAAGCCAACTTCAGACAAACAAGAATAATATGTATATTTTACATATCCCACATGCAAATATTCCAAATTTCGATATTTGCATTTTGTCCTTTTTTTCTTATAGAATAAGGGTGATAAGCAAGCATACAGCCCACCTGATGGTAAATGGATGCTGTGGCCCATAGACGTCTACATCTATCCCCGAAAAAGAATCCAAATGCAGATGCGTTAGCACCCCTAAAGACTAAGATGGCATGCTTCGTATCAAGTCAAAGGGTAAATATACGCAGAGTAAATATAAAACTACTATATTGAATGCTATACAAAAACTTGATTTAGAATCATATCGCTATCGCAACTTTTTTTATTTATCATAAGCGCTTCTTAAATACCTGGGTGACCGAGCTTTGTTCGGCGTTAGGAAAAAAATTCCAGGGATGGTCTTTGTTAATCATGCATCATCATTATAATCCTCTCTAGATCATGCTCATTTAAAGTATAGGATAATTTATCAATTTAATTTTTTATTTGTTATAATAATAATAAAATAATCGTTTATTTCCAATCACAATAGCATATTTTGGCATTTTGGCACATTTTTTTACGTGGTAGAGCCATTCTGCAGCTATATTAATAGTATAGTTGTAGCAAGAATGGGTCGGCTCGACCGGGAAAGGACCACGCTCTCACAGAATACCAGCGTAAAATAGCAGCTTAATGTTGCTGTGTTTCGTATGGTGAATGTAGAGAACCGGAGACCCTTTTTACTGAAAAAGAGGCATTCTATCTTAGTCCTCACGGCTGACAACGCATCTGCATTTAAATTCGCAAACGAAGATAGATGTAGATGTATATGGCCCACAGCAACCACTTACCATCAGGTTGACTGTGTGCTCGTTTCTCACCCTTATTCTATTAAAAAAATGATAATTTTATACCATTGTGATTTATGACAGCGTATAAATTTAAACACTTATCTACTTAACTAATGATCAGACATTGTGAGAGAGCGGAGCCTGTACTAGGATACCCTGTGTTACAGTTTTCAGTAATTAAAAAAACCAACTGCGTAAAAAAGTTTACTGAAAAGAGAAAAAATGATACCCTATGTCACTCCCACAGTTAAGACGGATCTGACGACACCTTATATATTAAAATCCATTAAGCCGTTTAGGCTACAAAGCGTGTCAAAGAAATAGACATACATACATATAAACATGTTCTCGGAAATATTACCCTCCTTTTGGGAGGTCGGGTAAAAATATATTCTTCTCATCGTATCCCTTCAGCGCTGAGCACGTGTTAAATCAGCAATCATGATTAGTGTCGGCGGGGATAGAACACGAGTTCATCGCCTATTGCGAAATTTAAAGCGAGCGCTTTTTAGTCTTAAAGCTTTTTTAGTTCTTTGTTTCACTTAAAGTATAGATTATTGTTAAATTATTATTGTAAGGAAAAACTAAAGAGGAACGTAACGATAGAGTATCTTAAGACAATTACCAGCGTAAAACAGTAATACACCGGTGACACAGGCTTGCTCTGTTTCATTTCAGCAGCCAACGATATCCTCTTATGGAACCTTAAGTCGTTGAGTCGGATCAAATAGATCCAGTGTATCTAGACACGCTATCTGTTCCACATTCGATAACTTTCAGCGATACTGACAAGCGGTCTTGCAACGTAGCAGGGTTTTGTCATAATGGTCGATATTTGTTACTTTAAGACCGCCTGGATAATTTGATATTTATTAGCTATTGCTTCATCTTTACTTGAAGTTTCATTACATAATATTTTGTCGACATATATTTTCCGATTTTATTTTTCATGTGAATAAAAAATTTATGTGTTTTGCTATTGTACCTTGTTGGTTTGTCGTAACAAAAATGATGGACATATGCTCTACCACGTATGATCGGTACCTTTGTGCTTATTATATAAGTCTATAACGCTATGTCTTGGATTCGAATGCCAGCTAATATTTATGTAAGACTACAGCAATAATTTTTGATCTGACGCATTGCAAGTTCTTAGGTCTCTGACCCTAGCAATTCTTAGCATTCCTACGATACGGAAGATGCAGTAAGGTTAATAGCACTACAGTACATTCAGTGCAGATCAGGAGGATAAACATCATTCTCAATATTTGTAAATATAACTAAATATAAATCTAAGCTACGAACATTTTATAAAGAAACAAATTAATAATGTTTTCAGCAGATAAACATTTACATTTATTCGTCGTCCTTGTAGTGGATTGAACCTTAATTTAATGGCCTGGAATTACGACTTATATAATTTTGAGTTCGCCTTATGATTATTATAAGAAACTTATCTATTCATCCATAGTGCTTAAACCCATATAAACTCTTTGTTAATTATGTTACACTTTTAAGCATAGACTATCCCATATTTTAGTGCAGTTATGGAGTAATTAGTCTTCCGCTCTACGTGAGGTGGCGGACTCCACATGTCCTTTAAATGTTTTACAACATTGTGAGGAAATGTGCAGGCTTGCTCACAATGTTTTATTTCACTGTAAATGCTCGCAATTTTGCGGAAATCCATTATATTAAAGATGTATAAAATTAGTCTGATAAGATCCGCTTGATAAAATAAAATGTTGTGTCTTACCTAGTTTGAAGAGCACCACCTGCCCTTCCTCGATTGCGCGCACTATCTCCGTCACCACAAATCCCAGCACCACTACTGCCAATACCAGTACACTAAGAAAGACACGTCACCGTCAATAAAACTGCACGTGTATTGCCTCTAAATGAGGCATCCCCAGGTAAAGTAGATCCCCCAGGTTCCCACTGCTGGGAACAGGCCTCCTCTCATTTCTGAGATGTTTTTAGGGCAAGGAAATGTCCGCTGTGCACCTCAATGCATGTTGACGAACTTCACATGTCTTCGAAATATTTTCTGACTCCTATCTCAATTTTAGGAATTAAAACCGTTTCCACCCCTGATGACTAAGATAGAATAACTCATTACCCTTACAGAGTGCCCCCGGTTCTTGGCACTCACTGAACGAAACACAGCAGCATTATGCTGCAATTTTACACAAACTTCTGTACAATTTGTCCTTTCTCGGTGTAGACGACCAAGTTGTGCTGTAACCAACGTGCACCAGCCAGTAGCAGCTTCCGTAAAATTACGTAAAAATAATAATAATGTTCTCCACACAGGATTTCTGTCACGGCGGTTAACCGCCAACTTCCTGATTCCGGGTCACTACTGAGGATTTCTTGACAGAAAATACCCAATAACGAATTTTAGCTGCACCTGGGATTTGAACCCGAGACCTCATCAGAAATCGCATTTACGACCACTAGACCAATGAGGCAGTAGTAAACACATTGACGCGTTGCAGACGTGAAAAAATATCTTGAATTTGCAAAGACATTAAAATTTGTATCATCAAGTACATTTTTTCAATATCTATGTCTTCAACAAATTATAACAAAATGAACACCACCCCAGGTGGACTCGAACTACCAACCGAACGCGCTAGTCGATTGCACCATGTAGGTTTATTTCCGTAAGGTTTTTATCAGCTGCAATATAAGTCAGAAAATCACTTATACGTGGTAGAGCCATGCTGCAGATATATTATAGTTACGAATGGGTCGGCTCAAACGGGGAAGGACCATGCTCTCACAGAATACCAGCGGAAAATAGCAGCTTAATGCTAATGTGTTTCGTATGGTGAGTGTAGATAACCGGAGACCCCATTTACTGGAAACGAGGCATTCCATCTTAGTCCTCAGGGGTGACAACGCATTCTGTATTTTGATTTTTTATTGAGGTTATGTAGATGTATGCTCGTTTGTCACCTTTGTTCTTTATAAAAATCAGTTCTCCATGTATATTGGCGACATAAGAAAACGTGAGTGTCCTAAGAATTAATTATAGAGAAAAAAAGAAGAATGTAGTATAGAAATATATATAGTTACAGCTTTTTAGGTTATGGAGCAATTAACCCCCCCTACAAATATTTTAGGAGTTATGTCCACCTTTATCTGAATACATTATTCATCGTCATCATCATCATCATCATCATTGCTCATTGCTAGTCCACCGCTGATATACATACATACATACCCTATATATTGACACAAAGCACGGTTCTGAGCTTCCAGCTCTTTTTTGCAGTCAATTTTGTGTGGTCGTCACTTCATTTAGTGGGTATCACCCAGCACTGCGAATGCCAGTACTAGGCTGCCACTTCTTTCTTCTCCATTGTTTGTCGCTTCTTCGATCATATGTACCACCTAAATATATTTATTAACCTACTTTTACGCTCCGCCGCAGTCAGTAAAATAGTGTATTGTTAGGAATGAGAGTTGAAAAAGGAAGTGGTCTAAGTCGGCGTCGTGTTTATCAACGTGTGCCTTTCCGTCCTATTGGTTTGCATACTTCATCTATTTAGGTGTTATCTTATTTTCTGTTTCCTGAAATCTATGAGTATTTTGTAATATAAATTCGTTACCGAGAAATATTCCTTTTCTTTAAACAACTTAAGATTTACTTCTAACATCAGAGGTGGGATGATGTCTAATGGTATAATATCTTCTCTTTTTAATAAAGCGAATAGAACTTAGTGTCAAAAGTCAATGAATAATTGTAGCAGCAATTGAGCCTCACTAAACATCGGGTTAAAAATTTTGTTCAACGACATTTAGTTTTGTCAAACGCTCGATTATACTCGACGAATGATGAGCAGTTTGCTAAATGGAGTATTTTTCTACGGAATAGTCCAGCGACAAACAATCGGATTCATCATAATATACTGAAAGCACGTAGCGCTGCAAATGGTTTACAAAACGTTGTTAAACGTGAAAAATTGTTAACAATCTATTCCATTCTCTTACTCTAAACTTAATATTACATATTTGAAAAGCTCCATTGTATTTTATTGCTAAAGAAAACCCGCTATGTTTATTTAATTTAACAATTTATTACAATGATCGTTTGGCCTGAGGTTAGAGTACGTGGCTGCTACGCAAGAGAGCTACACCAGGCTGCTACGCCAAGATGCTACGACAGGACGCTGCACCGGGCTGCTACGCCAGGATGCTACACTAGGCTGCAACGCCGGTTCCATTTGGAATACAATATTACCCGTATAGTGGAATCTTAAACTCTAACTGGAATAAGAATATATGCAAAAACATTATTTCTTTTTCTAGTCCGCTGGTTTTGATGATTGTTCCCGTGTCCCTCACCCTACATTAAATCTAATCGCAAAAAATTGTACGACGCTGAAAATCTAGCAGCTAAACGTAAATAAACTCATTTGTTGCGTCATAATATTATTTGAACGCATTCTCTGAATTTTGCTATACTCAATTTTAGTAATTATTAATTTTCTCTCTGTGCTACTCGTAGCGTGCAGAATTAAATCACTAAATTTTTGAGGTTTTTTCTTTATTCGTGGTGTTTTCATGTGTAAAAATAATTTCTTTCTTCGTTTCTTCCTTCCTTTTTTCCCCTCCTTACTTTCTTTCTTTCATAAAAGATTTGTGATGTTTTTTTTATGTGGTAGAGCCATGCTGCAACTATATTGTGGTTGCAGCACGAATGGGTCTGCTCAGCCGGGGTATGACCACGCTCTCACGGAATACCAGCGTAAAATGTGTTTCGTATGGTGAGTATAGAGAACCGGAGACTCTTTTAACTGGAAACGAGGCATCCCATCTCAGTCCTCAGGGGTGACAACACATCTACATTTTAATTCTTAATTGAGGATAAATTTAGATGTTTATGCTCCATCATCCACTCACCATCAGGTGGATTGTGTGTTCGTTTGTTACCCTTATTTTATTTAAAAAAACCTTTTGATTACACGTGTACTTGAGGTACTATAATATTTCCTGCCCAATTGTAATTTTAGACAATTGGATATTCTTACATCGCCACTACACGGCTTACAGATTATAAAAGAATAAAAGTCCTGACTTCAGCATGTTAAATTAATTTATTCTTCTTAGTTCTTCAAAGTCGGCTTTAAATTTTTATTAAAAGTTAATATTTTTACCCTTTTGACTTATGAATATCACAATCTCAATTGCGTCTAAATAATAAAAAATGTATCCCATTTTTTTGCCTTTTTATATTCTATAACCTCATTCGGCTCACGATTGACGCTCACAAATAAAAAAGCAAAACAACCATATAGTTGAACCTCCTTTTTGACATGGGCATTTCAAAAAAAGGAGGAATCCTAAATTCTGGATAATATAATAAAATTCACAAATTTTTTTGACTGTAATGAAAATAATGATGACGATAAAAAAGACTTATTTTGTTAATGTTCAAAAACTACTAATTTGAATTTCTTATTTTTTTGGAATTTTAGTTTCAAGAAGACTGCTCTTATGTGGACTGTGTGTTTAAGACTCACCCTTTTTCTAAAATAAAACTTACCTTTTAATTATCAAATGCTTCATTAAAGTGAAATGTTGTAGAGTGTATTTATATGTGTCAGGTAAGCCGATATTTTTAATATTAATAATTTATGTTAGGCGAAGAAATATTTATTAATAATAATTATTGTATTGTTTATTTCGGACAACAAAAATCCATTATTAGTATACATGAAAAACTCATATTATCTATTTATATTAACCTAATTTATTTATTTAATGATTTATGTTGTTGTTGGTGTTATCACTTTCATACGCAAAAAAATAATACACATAACGTTGATGTAGAGTAATTCCCACCGGCAAGCGAGAGTTACACGATCGTACCGCTGGAGCAAATGTTTTAGGCCATACTTACACTTTTTCATGGGGGATTTAAACCTGCCTCTCTCAACGCACAACCAGACGTTTCCAAGCCTAAGTACATAACTATTATTTATATTATATACACGGCCTGTTTATTATAATAAAATATTTTTAGTTCTTTAAAAAAAAGTCATCAGAAATAACAGAAACATTTCTGAATCCAAAAACAACACAAACCAAACCAATCCTTTAGGTCGTCTCAATAATAAGGCTAATTCCTCTACAAGCCTAAGATTTGCAATCTTCCTTTAAGATAAGTAAACGAGAAAGTGAAGGGAGACAGAGAAAATAAACCCTTTTTTCTTTTATACGTTTTGGTTTAAATAAGGAATAATAGTAGTCTGAAAAGTATTTTTGCAATCAAATCGAGTAGTATGGAAAAGCGTTCAAATTCAAGTACAAATTTATTTTTATTTGAGGTTACAGATAATGAGACCGAATATATCTTTGAAAAAAATACATTAGCTCCATTCAACCCTTAGCTATTAAAGTATTATAGGTACAATTAAATCTACTACACTACTACAATTAAATTATTTCATTATATAATTTATATATTTTTATTAGAATGCTTCACACAAATTGTATATCATTATATATGTATACAATACTTCTATCCTTGTGCATTTGACTGAACTCGTCTTAAATGGCTGGACTGATATTGATAAAAAATTGTGTGTTTATGTTGATTCCAGAATGGTTTAGATTAACATTTGGACCCGGTAGGTGCCGCAGTTTTCAAGATCCAGAAATCACAGGTACGAGGCCTATGATTAAACTAAATTATATTATAATTACATATTTATTTACAATATTTAGTTGTAGTTCTCTTTTGTAGTTGATTGGATGAGAGCGTTTATATTTTTTTGATAGGTTATAGTGACGTATAGTAACGGCATAAGATAATCTCGTGTGTCGTTAGAACACCTCATAACTTCCCATAGGTTTCATAAAGGCTCGGCACACAGTTGACTCGCAGCCTGTACGTGTACAATGCACTTGGAAATTGGTTTCAAAATACAAGATTGCACGAAGTTCTCCGTAAGAAAAATCCGTTCCCGTATTGCTCAGAGAGATATAAATCGATTTCATATCTATTTTCTATTTTGGTAAATATTTAATAGTGTATACTTTTAGCTTGATTTCGTTGAATTTACACTTTTTAAAAACTTTAGAAAGAATTAAATTATGATATCAGCTAGTTGTATGTGCGTTTATTTCACTAAAGTCCTCTGGGGTGACAGCGCATCTTCGTTTTGATTTTTTATCGAGGACAGCAGAAGGATACAACATGTCAATGGGTCACTGAATCAACTTGCCATCAAGTGAACTGTGTACTCGTTTATCACCCTTAATGAAATTTGGTCTGTATGACATAATAATTATTACTAATTCTTTATTAAAAAAAAAAAAATAGCTCATTTCAATGGTAAAGAGTCAAATTTCATCTTCGTTTAATATTATCCAGTCCAAACAATAAGATAGTTATTATTAATTACTTAATGTATTAACTACAACTAACATGTTTATTGTTCACTCGCCTTTGTGTCGTCATACGTTAGATCTGATACAAAGTGCTCATATTGGAGCAAGCAAATTTAACTTTGCGAGTGAAGCGGAGCGGAAGATAAAGGTAATGTAAAGTTGTATTGACTGGTTGTTCTGGTAGAATGCAGGAAACTTATTTTTAAGTATTGTACTATTGTTAAGATGTTTCTGTTATGATCTGAACTTTATAAGTTTATTATTATAGCTAGCGAACCACCCCGGATTCGTCTGGATAGAATTTATGAGGCGTTTTTTAAATTTAATATAATCAATGACTTTATGAATTTTGAATTTTTAAATTCAAAATTCAAAAGTTCTCCTTAAGAAAAATCCGTTCCCGTATAGCTCAGAGAGATACAAATCGATTTCATATCTATTTTCTATTTTGGTAAATATTTAATTGTGAATACTTTTAGCTTGATTTCGTTGAATTTACACTTTTTAAATTAATCCCGGACGTCTGTCTGAGCGAGATTAGAATGGCTCTCCAGCACCTTAAAAACGGCAAGGCCCCAGGCGAGGATGGAATTACAGCGGAGCTTCAGAAAGCGGGTGGAAAACCGGTACTTGAAGTCCTTCAGAAGATCTTTAATTCCGTCCTCCATGGTGGCATTACACCGAGGCGCGGAGCAGAAGTGCGGTGGTCTTGTTCTTCAAGAAAGGCGACAACGCTCTTTGAAGAACTACAGACCGATTTCCTTCTGAGCCGCGTCTACGTGCTGTTTTCGAGAGTCATTACGAATCGTCTAGCATGCAGACTCGACGACTTCCAGCCTCCCGAACAAGCCGGTTTGAAAAGGCTTTAGCACCATAGACCACATACATACCCTTCGGCAAATTGTACAGAAGACCGACGAGTACAATCTGCCACGTTGCCTTGCGTATGTGGACTATGAGAAAGCCTTGATTCCGTCGAAATTTGGGCGTTGCTGCAGTCTCTTCAGCGGTTCCATGTTGACCGTCGTTATATCGAAGTGCTGAAGTGTTTGTACAGTAGGGCTACGATGGCTATCCGAGTACAGAACTAGAGTACGAAACCTATCCAACTGCAGAGAGGTGTAAGACAGGGTGACGTAATATCCCGAAACTCTTCACCGCTGCATTGGAAGACGTTTTCAAGCTACTGGACTGGAAAGGATACGGTATTAACATCAATGGCGAGTACATCACTCACCTTCGATTTGCCGACGATATAGTCCTTATGGCAGAATCGCTGGAAGACCTAAGCACTATGCTCAATGACCTCAATAGTGTCTCCCAACGGAGGTCTCAAGATGAACATAGACAAAACAAAAATCATGTTTAATGTCCATGTCACACTCATGCCGGTAGTTGTTGGGAGCACTAAGCTCGAAGTTGTTGACGAATATGTTTACCTGGGACAAATAGTCCGACTAGGTAAGTCCAACTTCGACCGAGAGGTCAATCGACGGATTCAACTCGGCTGGGCAGCGTTCGGGAGATTACGACCCATCTTCTCGTCAGGCATACCTCAAAACCTCAAAACTAAATTGTACAACCAGTGCGTGTTGCCAGTGATGACATACGGAACTGAGACGTGGTCCTTCACTGCTGGCCGTATGAGGAAGCTCAAGGTCGCTCAGCGAGCTATGGAGAGCTATGCTCGGGTTTCTCTGCGTGATAAACTTAGAAATGAGGATATCCGCAGTAGAACCAGAGTAACTGACATAGCCCAAAGGATTAGTAAGCTGAAGTGGCAATGGGCCGGCCATATAGCTCGAAGAACCGACCACCGATGGGGAAGAAAGGTTTTCGAGTGGCAGCCTCGTACCGGCAGGCGAGGTGACGTCCCCACTAGATGGAGTGACGACCTGGTAAGACATGCAGGAAGTCAGTGGATGCAGGTGGCTCGGGACCGTGCTTGGTGGCATTCCGTGGGAGAGGCCTATGTTCAGCAGTGGACTTGTGAAGGGCTGTAATGATGATGATGATGATGATGACACTTTTTAAGAACTTTAGAAAGAATTAAATTATGATATTAGCTAGTTGTATGTGCATTTATTTCATTAAAGTCCTCTGGGGTGACAGCGCATCTTCGTTTTGATTTTTTATCGAGGACAGGTGGAGGATACATGTCAATGGGTCACTGAATCAACTTGCCATCAAGTGAACTGTGTACTCGTTTATCACCCTTAATGAAATTTTATTTTTGGTAAAATATAACAGTCTACCGGATGGTGAGTGGCTACTGCAGCCCATGGACATCTGCAGCCAACTGCATATAAAGAAGGGCTACAGGTGTGTCACCTCTGAGGACTAAGATGGAATGCCTCACAGCCTGTAATTATGTTGGCTCTTTATACCCTTAAGATAAGAAAGGGGGAGGCATTTGTTCAGCAGTAGATTTTGATGGGCTATAAAGAAAAATGAAAATAAATGATGCAAAATGAAGAATAGTAAGTTCTCTAAATCCTGTAAATAATTATTATACTCTAGATATTATTCCTCAGAAATTGAAAGCTCGCCAGATATTTCTAGGTTGTAGGGCTCATCGCCTTAGGAGTGTTTCTGCTTACCTACGATAATAAGAATAATAATATCCTCCTGCCCAAATTCCAAAAACAAAATAGGCGCAGTATAGGATTATAGTGCCCAAGTGTATGCGCAACTCACTCTCACTCGCACTCATTCCCTCACTCTCATGGTCCGAAGGGACGGTAAAACGACAAGGACGGAGGGAGATCAGGCGCAGGACCAGTTTTACGTGCTTTCCGAGGTACGGGGTTGAGACACCACCTGTTCGTTACACCTTAAATGCTGCTGCTCTTAATATAAATAATATATGCTGCTTGAGGTAAAATGATAAATATATTTAAAAACTGCTAATAGCTGATAATGAGTACACGAACGCGGTGTGTGGCGATGCTATGTGAACCGACTCGATGAACAATGAAATAAGTGTATGAGGCAAAAATACTGATCGGGCGATATGTGCGGTTGCACAGTACACCACCAACTTCCTGACTGCGGGCAGCTACTGAGAATTTCTTGACGGAAATACACAATAACGGATTTTATTTTGACCTGACCTGGGATTGTAAATTCAAGACCAACTAGGTCCACTAAACCAACGAAGCCTACGTATATAATTACCTACGATATAAAATTTTTAAATATAATATCGTTTATGAGAGTGCTTACAAAAATATTTTTGTTAATAATGTGATGTTGTTGCTCATTAGGCATCGGAGATGATTTGTTCCCGGACACGCGATGCTGGCATTTGTTAATTGTAAATTAATTTGATTATGAGTTGAGTTTTTATAGATCTTTATTTATTCTGGCAAATATAATGACTAGGATATATTCCTTATGAATATTTATAATCAATAATAATGATGTAGGGTAAAATATTTGAATTATTTTGTATTTTTTTTTGCAAAAGCAAAATTTTCTATCAATTTCAATATAAAAATAAATATTATGTAGAAAATCCAGGACATTATTATAAGTTACAACGATGCGGTTGACTAGATAAATAATGGCCTTGTAATAAGACTGCATGACTACTTATCTGAGTCCTTGGTCCGGCTCGCAGCCATAGCATTTTTGTGCAAGAAATTAGTATGTACTTCCTTGGGTAGTACTTATACCTATTATTTAATCTGCCAATTTGTTGTACAAATTGTAGTAAATTCATGTGTTATTCAGTAAAAATGCCATGGAATGCCCGATAATTACAGCTTAGGTTTTCCATTTTAATACTCAGAAAGTACAACGCACCGGAAGCATTATTTATTTTAAGTTGGTTACAGGTGTCAATGGAGTAGACTGTTGTCTCCTACAAGAATTATATAATTCGAGCAATATTATATTATACCAAAATATATAATATAATAAACCCCATGAGCAACGACATTAATAAACGGCCCCCAGTCCACGGTGGCCCCGCTAATCCTTGCTACGGTGGCGACCATGGTAACGGCGGGGCACCCCCTGTTAAGAATCTCCGGTGGAGGTTCGCTTGCCACCTACAACGACTCGAGCTGGCAACTTATAACGCACGCACACTGAGAACTGACGAGAAGATCCTGGAGCAGGAAAAAGAGATAGATAAGTTGTGCTGGAATATTATAGGAATATCCGAGGTTCGAAGGGAGGGGGAGGACACGGTAATCCTTGAATCCGGCAACTTGTTCTATCACCAGGAGGACGACCATCTGTCCCAAGGAGGTGTCGGATTCATTGTCCACAAGTGTCTAGCGAGACGTTGTAAAGATTGGGAGTGTGTCGACGAGGTTTGCGTACCTTATACTCAGAATCACCAAACGGTATTCGCTGAAGGTCACATAGGTTTACGCACCAACCTCGGCACATCCTAATGAGGAGGTGGAGAAAATGTATGAGGATATCTCTAGAGTCATGCATTCCTCCAAAACCCACTATACGGTGTTAATGGGAGACTTCAACACAAAACTAGGCACAAGAGAGAACGGTGAGCTGAAGGTAGGGAAATACGGAATAGGTAAACGGAACCCAAAGGGCCACCACCTGGCCGACTTCATGGTGAAAGAGGAACTTTTTGTGATGAATTCTTTTTTCCACAAGCGACCCCACAGGAAGTAGTGCTGGTCCAGCCCCGACGGTTCGACAAAAAATGAGATTGACTTCATTATAACGACGAGACGACAACTGTTCAGTGATGTCTCAGTGATCGCGAGGGTGAAAACTGGTAGCAATCACCGAATGGCTAATCATTCGTTGATCGCTACCTACGCTAGAGATAAACTGAACCTAAACGTTAAGTTGGAGAGGTCTCGTCTAATGAAATCAACGCTCCGTCCCCCTCGTGCTCTAATCCAAAGTCCCGAAACCTTTCAGCTCGAGTTACTAAACCGTTTTCAGTGCCTATAAGATTGCAATGCAGTGGACGATATGAATGACAAGCTCGTGGAAACTATCCGTGCGGTCAGAGCTAGGTTTTGCAAGACCCGCCGCAGAAGAATACAAAAAATCTCCGATCACACTCTTAATCTCATGGCTGTTAGACGGGAAATGAAGCTGTAGTCTTCAGTAGATTTGATAGCATAAAGGCAACTGAACAGACAGATCTCCAAATGCATGTGGCGGGACTTACGCAACTTTAATACTGCTCGTATTAAAGAAACGATCGAGCAGAAACAGGGCTCCAAAGTCTTTGCCAGAGATCTGTCTGCCTGAAAGAGCCAACTATCGAAGCTGAAGACCGAGTGTGGCAGCGTCGTTTCCGGAACACCTGAGATTTTGAGTGAGATTGAGAGGTTCTATAGGCAGCTGTACACGTCATCGTTGGAGCCACACACAAGTGTGAATAACAATCCAAGAGCAAGTCTTATCCGACACTATTCAGATAATATCCCGAACGTCAGTCTGAGCGAGATTAGACACATTAAAAACGGCAAGTCCCCGGGTGAGAATGGAATTACAGTGGAGCTTCTGAAAGCTGGTGGAAAATCGGTACTTAAAATCCTTCAGAAGCTCTTTAATTCCGTCCTCCATGGTGGCATTACTCCGGAGGCGTGGATCAGAAGTGCGGTGGCCTTGTTCTTCAAGAAAGGCGAAAACGCTCTTTTGAAGAACTACAGACCGATTTCCCTTCTGAGCCGCGTCTACATCCTGTTTTTGAGAGTCATTACGTATCATCTCGCACGCAGACTCGACGACTTTCAGCCTCCCGAACAAGCCGGTTACCAAAAAGGCTTTAGCACCACAGGCCACATACATACCCTTCGGCAAATTATACAGAAGACCGAAGAGTTCGAAGTGCTGAAGTGTTTGTACAGTAGAGCTGCGATGGCTATCCGTGTACAGAACCAGAGCACGAAACCTATCCAACTGCAGAGAGGTGTAAGACAGGGTGACGTTATATCCCACGAAACTTTTCACCGTTGCATTGGAAGACGTTTTCATGCTGCTGGACTGGAATGGATACGGTATTAACGTCAATGGCGAGTACATCGCTCACCTTCAATTTGCCGACGATATAGTTCATATGGCAGAATCGCTGGAAGACCTAAGCACTATACTCAATGACCTCAATAGTGTCTCCCAACGGATAGGTCTTAAGATGAACATAGAAAAAACAAAAATCATGTTTAACGTCCATGTAACACCTATGCCGGTAGTTGTTAGGAGCACTAAATTCAAAATTGTTGACGAATATGTTTACCTAGGACAAATAGTCCGACTAGGTAAGTCCAACTTTGATCGAGAGTTCAATCGACGGATTCAACTTGGCTGGGCAGCGTTCGGAAGATTAAGACTCATCTTCTAGTCAGACATACCTCAAAACCTCAAAACTAGATTGTACAACCAGTGCGTGTTTCCAGTGATGACCTATGAAACTGAGACGTGGTCCTTCACTGCTGGCCGTATGGGAAGCTCAAAGTTGCTCAGCGAGCTATGGAGATGGCTATGCTTGGCGTTTCTCTGCGTGATAGACTTAAAAACGAAGATATTCGCAGTAGAACCAGAGTAACCGACATAGCCCCAAGAATTAGTATGCTGAAGTGGCAATGGGCCGGCCATATAGCTCGAAGAACCGACAAACGATGGGGAAGAAAGTTTCTCGAGTGGCAGTCTCGTACCGGCAGGCGAAATGTAGGGCGTCGCCCCACTAGATGGAGTGACGATCTGGTAAGACATGCAGGAAGTCAATGGATGTAGGTGGCTCGGGACCGTGCTTTTTGGCATTCCTTGGGGGAGGCCTATGTTCAGCAGTGGACTTGTGAAGGGCTATAATGATGATGATGATGATGATAAAATATATATAACTATAAAATAATTATTATTAAAATATATTTCCATTTAAAACTACGTTCAAACACCGCACTGAAGCTTACCGCGCGTGGCGTTCCCAGCGAGCATATGCAATCAAACTGTGAGTAGAGAGTGTATTATTATTTAAACTGGTAACTATTCTATGATTATATTGTGTTTTCTAAATATAGTGGGAGATTAAATAACTGTGGATTATAGAATATCATGTATAATATACTAATAATGATAAGTAAGCCTAACTTAGATCTAGAAATATCTCCAGATATTAAAATAAAAGTCAATAAAGAAGCTCTTCCCACTTCCTCAAATTAATTTTTTTTTCTATTCTAATCATATTATGTGTATCATGAATCAAAATATTGCCGGCTTTCTTAATAAATCTGATGTACTAACGGTTCATATTCAGGAATTATTAAGCAAACAAATAGATATAGATGTATTGTGTATTACCGAGCATTTCATATTGTCTGGCCATGAAAAATTTATACAAACATCTAATTACAAGCTAGCTTTGTGCTATTCGAGAAGAAATTTAAAACGCGGAGGATCTTGATAAAAAATGTCATGAGTTACCAGACATCATAAAATACTCTATAACAGGGATCATTAAATGTTGTGCTATAAAATTAGCAAAACAAAACACGATAATTTTATGAATGTGACGGTGCCTGCGCCATTGCATATGCGGTGGCACCAGTGTTGCTAGACAGAATTCTTTTAAACAACACGTGTACCGCACACCTGCGCCATTGCACTTGCAGAGGCGCCCGTGTCTAGCTACTTGGTTTGCTTGTATAAAACGAACGGAGCGGCCGCCGTGAAGGCAGTCTTGGCTCTGACGTGGAACGGTGCGCTTGTCGTTACTAGCTTATTTAGCTGGTCCTTAGTTATGTCTACGTAGCTTGCGTCAGCATAGTCTAGAATCGGAAGGAGAAGAGACTGTGCGAGCATAATTTTTGTAGGAATGGGAAGAAATGATCGAAGGCGACGCAGAAGGAATTTTCAATGTAAATACCAAGATTTTTGACATTTTCAAAGCAAGGGATTACAACTCCATCGAATACTATAGGTGGTACGGAGAACCAGTCAATCCTTGAGATAAAGCTCTGGCTACCAATAATGATAGCCTGAGACTTTTTAGGATTGACATTTAGGCCATATGATTTACTTCACTTATGAATAATATTTAGATCCTTATTCAATGTTGCGATTGCATTCGGCAAATTCTCAAGAGTTGACTGAGTGTAAATCTGGACATAATCCGCATACATTTGGTAGAGAGAAGATATTTTATGAGTGATTGAATTAATGAAAATGGAAAAGAGTAAAGGTGACAACAAACCGCCCTGCGGCACGCCTGCAGTAATATCACACCAAGATGAGTGAGTTTCATCGACACGAATACACTGCTGACGGCCACAGAGATAGCTTTGAAACCAGTTAATTACTGATAGAGATATGTTAAGGGAACACAACAGACTCAACAGTATATCGAAGTCAACAGTATTGAACGCATTACTGATCCAGGAAAGTCATGACTGTGAGTTTTTTATTATCCATATCCCACTGTATGTCATCAGTAACTTTGATTAAGGCAGTAGCCGTTCTATGACCAGGACGGAAACCGGATTGTAAGGAATTCAATAAATTGTGCTTATTAAGGAAAAGGGTCAGCTGTTGGTAAATAAGTTTTTCAAGGATTTTAGAAATGAAAGGTAAGATCGAGATGGGACGGAAATCAGAGAGGTTGACGGGATTAGATCTCTTCGGAAGGGGTATAATATGAGCACCCTTCCAGGCTTGAGGGAATTTAGAGGAAGAGACACATGCATTAAGTAAATAAGTGATAATGGGAGTGATAACATCAAGGAGAGGAACAATTATATTACGCTAATGTCGCTACCGACAGCATTTGAGGAGATGGATAATATAATCTTCTTAACATCACATTCAGTAAACTGACTAAAAACGAACGGAAGATAATTAGGACTCTGAGTTACAGAAAGAGAACGAAGTGTTTGCAGTTTATGTTCACTATCAAAAGAATTAGAAGGATTGCGTGGTAGAGCCATGCTACAGCTATATTAGTAGTATAGTTGTAGCACGAATGGGTCGGCTCGACCGGGGAAGGACCACGCTCTCACAGAATACCAGCGTAAAATAGCAGCTTAATGCTGCTGTGTTTCGTATGGTGAGTGTAGAGAACCGGAGACCCTTTTTATTGGAATAGGGGCATTCTATCTTAGTCCTCACGGCTGACAACGCATCTGCATTTAAATTCGCAAACGAAGATAGATGTAGATGTCTATGTGCTACAGCAACCACTTACCATCAGGTGGACTGTGTGCTCGCTTGTCACCCTTATTCTATAAAAAATTTGAAAAATGTTGATTTAATAGTTCAACATCAACACTAGGAGGTGAAGCATTTAGGGATATTCTACCAACTCCAACTGTTTTAAGAAACTTCCACACCCTAGATGAGTCGCCGTTCTCGACTGATGTATGAATATGGCGTCGTTGCGCATCTTTACATAATGTGTTGCAGCGATTTCTGATTTTGGCGTATTTCCTTAGGATTTCCTCTGTTTTATTCTTGTTAAGCTTTGACAATGCCGCATTCATCTTCTAAATTAGCGTTTTCAGTTCATCAGAGAGCCATGGAGCAGGTAAGTGTTTAAGTCTCACATAATGCATTGGCGCGTGAACGTCATAAAGCTGAGTAAGTAGGCAACAGAAAAGTTCCACTTTATCGTCAATGCATGGTGCTCTCTTAATCTCAGTGATTGAGAGAGCACCAGTCAATATTATAAGCATCTTCACAAAGTTGGTCAATATCCATTCCTCCAAAATTACGTCGCAGAACTAATTTAGGTTTGATTTTAGGAGGGCGTAGTTTATACGAAACGATAATTAAATCGTGATAAGAGAATGCATCAGCAGGGCACTGTCCGTGCTTGAAAACTAGATTTGAAGATGACACCATTATGAAGTCAAGGAGCGAAGGAGTACTGTTAGGAAAGTTATGAGTAGCAGAAAGGGGCAGGATTTGCATATTACACGCTTCAATTATAGACTCAAGTTTTATAGCCCGATTGTCGCCTTTAAACAAACAGGTGTTAAAGTAACCCATCAGAATAGTGTGACTATACGTAGAGACTAGTGATTCTAAAAAAGAGTCGAAAGAAGTAAAATATTTTATAGAAAGAGAGGGACTGTAGAAAACTCCAAGTAGGATTTTATTCTGAGACAGGGAGACCTCAACCAGCAAATGCTCAGCAGAATCAACAGGAGGTGGTTGACTTGAGGAACGAACAATTTTTGACCCACCACCCCTATTAGTGCGATCATTTCTAATTAGATGAAACCCAGGCAAAGAGTAAGAAGTAGAAGGCAGACAGGGTTTTAGCCAAGATTCTGAAATTAAAATGGCGTGAATATTTTGGGATTCAAAATGATGCAAGCATGTCAGGATAATGAGTCGGAATGCTTTGGGCGTTAATATGAATAGTCTGAGAAACAAGAAGTTAAGGTGATGTTGAGTGAAGGAGCAGCAGTTGTACTGTGATAACTAACATCACTAAGTGTCTCATCATCCGAAGGCAACGACAGAAACAAATCACTATCGTTACAAATGTTTGAGGATATCATAAATGCTATATTAAAATATACAAATAAATTCTTATATACACTAAAAAATAAAATATAAATATAAATGCAAGATCGAACGTTACCTACATTTTTACAACCACCAGCAGCATGAAAGAGAAAGCATATGACAAAACAACAACTTAAAGAAATAAAACAATCAGTTTAATATTAAAATTCACAAAAAATTGCAGTCTGACACCAATAAATTGTAAGACATTTTGAAACTATTAACGTCAGACTAGGCAGTATGGGTTAACATGCCTTTGCCAAACTATTAAAGTAAAAAAATAAAGAAATCTAAAAATGCCTCTGTGGTTACAGGGTTACTTTATCTTGCAACATATTTATTCATCTATGGTTACAGATAGCAACTGTCAGTATAATTATATGTAAATAATAAATATTATAAGAAATAAACAAAAATCAATTAATCTACCTGTAATATGCAATAATTAAAATAATTTGAGTAACAGTCATCAAACCAGTACAAACCTATTATGAAATTTATGTCATAGAAATGAATGGCAAAGAATTGTAATATTATATTACCTGATTAATCAAAAGTTACAAAAAATATATGAACTGAGCTGCTAGAGTAAATGAGTAAAAGCGAAACCACAAGAAAAACACGCCACTACCTCATTTTTTTGTCGTCTTCCTAGCCCTAGCAGTAGTAACACAGGACTTAGGAGCCGAAGATGCCGCCGCCGCCGTCGCCGCAGTCAAGAAAGAGGTAATAGGGACACCACCAGCTGCATCAGGAATGGCGATCACCTCAGCCACGGTGTGCACCCGGTGATTCGTGCCATCGGACCCAAGCACCACAACATATCTATCTCGTGAACAACACTAGGATACACCAAAGCGCTTCCGAGCAGCAACGAACGCCTCATGACGGCCCTTAGTCATGAACTCAGATAGAGTAACTCCGCTACCCTTTAGCTTGGTTTTGGAAAACCAAACTTTGTTACGGAGATCCTGATCTCGAAATTTCACGAGCAGTGCACGAGGCTTGTCGCCACGGGGGCGACAAATCTCACGGGGGCGTGAAATTTCGAGATTTCGTCTGGTAATAGAGCCCACACTTATTTCAGGGATGTTCAGCCGCTTCGATAATACCTTACTTGTGCAATGCACCGGGTTCTCATCTCGAGCTTCTGGCATTCCATGGACAAGCAACATCTTCCTCCTGGTCCTTACCTCCATTTCATCTTGCTGCCTAGAGAGAAGCTGGAGTTGAGTTGCAGATTCTCAAGTGCTGATAGGACGAATGCCCTAAAGGCATTAAATTATTCATTAATGTTGGAAGAAGGGTGAATGCAAATATGTATCTTCCTATAGAGAAATAAAATTGGGCGTACCACAGGGGAGTGTCCTTGGGCCACTGTTATTTTTACTTTATATAAACGACCTCAGATGTCAAATCCATCATCCAATGGTATTATTTGCTGACGACAGTACAGCTCTAATAAAATGCCTTTATTTAGATTCTTATGAAAATGAAGTTTCAGTTTATTATAGTTTAATTGTAAAAACTACAATTAAACTATAATAAACTGGTTGAATTATAATAATTTACTGATCAATATTCATAAAACTAAAATAATGCAGTTTTACCAGAAACTTCGCACTGAAGATCTAAATATAAATTACAATTGTCAAATAATAGAAAGAGTAGATGTCGCAAAATTTTTAGGTATTTTAATAGACAGCCAATTGACATGGAAGGCCCAAGCAGATGATATCTGTAAGAAACTAAGTGTGTCTGCATATGCACTATATAACTAAAAAAAAAGTCAGTATCAAAACGGTACTAGTAGCTTACCATGGCCTGGTAGTTTCCATTTTAAAATATGGTATTATATTTTGGGGCCACTGTGGCGACAGAGAAAACATTTTCAAATCCCAAAAGCGCTGCATAAGAGCAATCTTTAATTTAAAGATCACAGATAGTTGTGTTCCTATTTTCAAAGCCCATAAATAATTTACTTTTACGTGTATGTATATTTTAAAAAATAGCGTTATTTGTCAAAATTAATCACAATTTCTTTCCTACCTTAAATGAAACTCGAGTACGAACTGTATCTACGGTAACGCAATATAAAGACTTACTGTATTCAGGAAGATTTCAAACAGCTTTATTAAAGAAAAGTGTTATGGGCATGGCACCTGTCATTTATAACAAAATCCCAAATTTTGTAAAAAATCAGCCCATTCGAATATTTAAAAAGAGTCTTATTTCTTTGTTATTGGAAAGATGCTATGACTCAGTATAGGACTTCTTAAATGATACAATATTTAAATAACGTTCAGTTAATTAATTTTTTGTAATATGTTGTTTGTATTAATAATTTATAATGTAATGATTTCTTATATTTACGCGAACACTACACATTGAATTAAACTACTTTTACAGATTATATCACGTTTAATTAACTTATTTTATTAATTCCCGATGTTTCGGGCGCTTTACAGCACCCATGGTCACGGGGGACTGAGATGATTGACGTCCCGATGTCGAAGTTAATCCGGAGTACATTCAGCTTTTTTAATTATTAATTTTGGTCCGATCTACGCAGAATGAACTAACTGTGTCTTGAAGTCTTGCAGTGGTATGCTTGGGTTTAGTTTTAATTTTATTAATTACAGGATCCCAAGCAGGTGGTAGTACCCAGCCTCCCTCTCTATTGAAATTAGGATGTTTTTTAATTTCAATAGCCTCACGTATCATCCTTGGCAGGAATCGATGTTCTTTCGCGAGAATCTGTGGTTTATCAAATCTAATGTAATGGTGGGGGCCGTCTAGGATATGATCACAAACTGCAGACTTCCCGGAACGTTGGTGCTTCACGTCAGCTATGTGTTATTTTACGCGGGTTTTAATAGATCGTTTTGTTTGCTATATATAAGAGACCACATTCACAATCAAGCATACACTCCTGCATCTTGTAGAGGAATATTGCACTTGACGGATGGTAAGAACTGACTAATCTTCTTCGGCGGCTTGAAGAATGTTCTTGTAGAAGCTCGCTTCAAGATGTAGCCAATCTTGTCTGTGACACTTTTTACATATGGTAGTACAGCAGGCACACGCTCGACTGTGGCCGGCTTCACTCGGTCAATGTGACGTAGGCGCGGAACCCGAAGCTTGTTATCGTGCAGAACCTGCTTGTCGTGCTGAAGCTCGGCGGCCAGGTGTTTGCTGTCACAGATCCCTCGTGCTCTCTGTAACAAAGATTTGCCCACGGTAGCCAACTGTGAAGGATGATGGTGGGATTCACCATTTAAATATCTGTTGGTATGGGTCTTTTTTCTATACACGGTGTGACCTATGGTGTTGTTAAGATTTCGAATGACTAATACATCTAGGAAAGCTAAAGAATTATTTGCCTCTAACTCCATAGTAAATTGAATTTTAGAGTTTATGGAATTAAGATGTTCTAAAAATGCAGTTACTTTGTCTGATGGTAAAATTGTGAAAGTATCGTCTACATACCGCTTGTAGAACCTTGGAGTTACTGGTGCAGTAAGCAGGGCTTTCTCCTCAAAGTCCTCCATGAAAATATCGGCGACAATGGGAGATACCGGTGAGCCCATTACAACACCATCTACTTGCTTGTAAAACTCTTCCTTCCACAATAGATAGTCAGATGTAAGGCAATGTCTAAGCAATACTGCATATTCTGCTGGCATGTTGTTTTCCTCTAGTTTCCTAGTTACAATTGAGATGCAGTTTTCAACAGGTAGGCATGTAAATAGAGACTGAACATCAAAACTGACCATAGTTTCATTGTCAGTAAGAAACGTCGGGAATTAATAAAATAAGTTAATTAAACGCGATATAATCCGTAAAAGTAGTTAAATTCAATGTGTAGTGTTCGCTTAAATATAAGAAATCATTATGTAAACTAGTACGGACTGGAAATAGCAAATAAAATACGCCGACTAGAAGATCTCAAGACCAAGCGCGCAAGATACGTAACATCATTAAATTTCTTGAAGAGATGCAGAGACCATAATCTCATTCCTACGTGTGTCAAGATATCTACTAAAAAAGACATTCGAGGAAGCGCTTAGATCTTAAATCAGGCAAGCAAAAAGTTGTTAATAACGGTGATTCAGCAAAAACGTACCGACCTATGTTTCATAAACAAAACCATAGACAAATCGTCCAGTGATCTAAAGACAGTGTTATCGACATTTGATTATAAGAGTTGCATGGAAACATTAGATAAACGGGAAACAACTAAATACAATGAATGCAAAAATTATCATATAGATAAATACCAAAAACTAACAACTAAATCAAATGTCCAACACCAACGTCAACGTAAGAACGGAACACAACCATTGACAACAGACGCGAGTAATAAACAACGCGCGGTCTATAACCTGTCAAAACAATCTCTGGACGACGCGACAATAAAAGTTTTGGCCAAAGGTATGAATTTCGCAATAACACCGCAAAAAATCCCGTATGAAAACATTATCTGTAGTGTTGAGGACTGTCTGTATAAAAATAATATTGGTATGGAAGATTTAGAGGCCATACGTCAAGACATTTCGTCTTTGTTACGTCGAAGCTCAGTGCCGAAATTAAATCTTCCGAAGGATGAAATTAATGCATTGAAAAACTTACGCAACAGACCAGATTTAACGATTCTCCGCGCAGATAAAGGTAATGCTACGGTTATGGATATGTCGGATTACAATTTTAAAATACAACAACTTTTATCGGATGAAAGTACGTACGTAAAGGTCAAAACAGACCCTACAACTAATACGCTTAAAACAACTAGCGATCTAATTAAGAAATACTACGAGAAATTGAATCTAGACGTCAATTCGATAATACCTGCGTGTGCCAAACCACCGAAGTTGTATGGGTTACCAAAATACACAAACCGAACGCTCCATTACGTCCAATAGTGAGTCAGATCGATTCCCCAACTTACAGATTGGCTCAACTCTTAGCAAAAACACTATCACCACTCAGAGGACACACAAGAGCACACACTAAGGATTCATACCATTTTGTTAGTGAGATAAAAGACCTATGTATTACTGACAATGAAACTATGGTCAGTTTTGATGTTCAGTCTCTATTTACATGCCTACCTGTTGAAGATTGCATCTTAATTGTAACTAGGAAACTAGAGGAAAACAACATGCCAGCAGTATATGCAGTATTGCTTAGACATTGCCTTACATCTGACTATCTATTGTGGAAGGAAGAGTTTTACAAGCAAGTAGATGGTGTTGCAATGGGCTCACCGGTATCTCCCATTGTCGCCGATATTTTCATGGAGGACTTTGAGGAGAAAGCCCTGCTTACTGCACCAGTAACTCCAAGGTTCTACAAGCGGTACGTAGACGATACTTTCACAATTTTACCATCAGACAAAGTAACTGCATTTTTAGAACATCTTAATTCCATAAACTCTAAAATTCAATTTACTATGGAGTTAGAGGCAAATAATTCTTTAGCTTTCCTAGATGTATTAGTCATTCGAAATCCTAACAACACCATAGGTAACACCGTGTATAGAAAAAAGACCCATACAAACATATATTTAAATGGTGAATCCCACCATCATCTTTCACAGTTGGCTACCGTGGGCAAATCTTTGTTACAGAGAGCACGAGAGATCTGTGACAGCAAACACCTGGCTGCCGAGCTTCAGCACGTCAAGCAGGTTCTGCACGACAACAAGCTTCGGGTCCCGCGCCTACGTCACAGTGACCGAGTGAAGCCGGCCACAGTCGAGCGTGTGCCTGCTGTACTACCATATGTCAAAAGTGTCACAGACAAGATTGGCTACATCTTGAAGCGAGCTTCTATAAGAACATTCTTCAAGCCACCGAAGAAGATTAGTCAGTTCTTACCATCCGTCAAGTGCAATATTCCTCTACAAGATGCAGGAGTGTACAAGCTTGATTGTGAATGTGGTCTCTCATATATAGGGCAAACAAAACGATCTATTAAAACCCGCGTAAAAGAACACATAGCTGACGTGAAGCACCAACGTTCCGGAAGTCTGCAGTTTGTGATCATATCCTAGACGGCCCCAGCCATTACATCAGATTTGATAAACCACAGATTCTCGCGGAAGAACATCGATTCCTGCCAAGGATGATACGTGAGGCTATTGAAATTAAAAAACATCCTAACTTCAATAGAGAGGGCTGGGTACTACCACCTGCTTGGGATCCTGTAATTAATAAAATTAAAACTAAACCCAAGCATACCACTGCAAGACTTCAAGACACAGTTAGTTCATTCTGCGTAGATCGGACCAAAATTAATAATTAAAAAAGTTGAATGTACTCCGGATTAACTTTGACATCGGGACGTCAATCACCTCAGTCCCCCGTGACCATGGGTGCTGTAAAGCGCCCGAAACGTCGGGAATTAATAAAATAAGTTAATTAAACGCGATATAATCCGTAAAAGTAGTTTAATTCAATTTATAATGTGTTATGCTAACTGCATAAATAATTCAATAATCTAAATTTATGTAATAATAATGATGCAATACTTTGAATTATAATAATGTAATAACTATTTATACTCATAATTATAATTTTAAATCTATTTATAATTAATTACTAGTGTTGTATAGAAATAAATTTTAATTTTATATTTGCATGCCAAAATGGTAGAATGTACGGATCTTTTATGTACTCTGTCAACACCTTATTGTTAATACCTACATTCAATGCAAGTAAATCAATATTCTATTCTATATTCTATTCTAACTATTCATGATTAATTAGTAACAGTGTTAATAACATTTCATAATAACATAACATACATAAAACAAAAACATATTTACATTATACGTGATAGAGCCACGTTGCAGCTATAATGTGGTTGTAGCACGAATGGGTCGGCTCGACCGGGATAGGATCACATTCTCACATATTACTAGCGAGAAATAGCAGCTTAATGACGCTGTGTTTCGTATGGTGAGTGTAGAGAATCGGAGACACTCTTTACTAGAAACGAGGCATTCCAACTTAGTCCTCAGGGGCGACAACGCATCTGCATTTTGATTTTTAATCAAGGATAGATGTAGATGTGTATGGGCCATTATATCCACTTATCATAGGGTGAACTGTGTGCTCGTTTTTCACAGTATCCACTTACCATCAGGTAGACTATTTGCTGTTTTGTTTCACTCATATTTGATAAAGGAAGAGAATAATTTATAAAAGCTTCTGAATGAGATAGCTGTATAATTTACAGGAACTAAATAGCAATGTAGATGGATATCCGGATAAGCTTTATAAAAGTATGGAGCAATCTGTAAATATAAGTTCGGAATTCAGAATAAGTCCAATCCATTACAAGAACGCTGAATACGAAATAAATCGAAACGTGATGAGAATTCTGACAAAAGGAAAATATTACATCTTTCTTGTTCTTTCTTAATCCTGGCTTGAATTTTCTTTAACTTCTGATTTCGAATGAATTAATACGATCTTAATATTACGTATATTATTGGTCTTAATATTACGTATAGTTTTGTTAGAAATAATTGTTGCGTGGAAAAAATTATTCACTTTATTAATTATTTAATCACGGGCGTGTTGCTTTTACCAAACCACGCGCCAATTCCAAAAACTAAGTTGCGAAGACTGTTCCACCCATTCCGGATCGAACCTCAATTTCACTTTCTGTACACCTCAGAGCTTTTGTTTTTGGTCCCTATTCATTTATTTATTTATTTACAACAAAAATAAGATATAAAAATTAAAGCTATTTTAGCGTAAACTATAGAAGTTAACGACACTATACAAGCATATATAAAAATAAAACTATACTAAAATAAACAAGTCATCCGATTCTGCGCTATGTTTAAAATCAATAACTAAATTCGACCCGAACAGACGTACATAATTTTTTTCATAAGAGTAAGCATTATCGACTCAGCATTACCTCTCTCTCATCTCTCAAGACGAATTGTCGTAAAATTAAATTCAAATTAAAATTTATTTAATGTGAATACAGGTAATAGCTACAAATAGAATAGATCTTTGAAAAAAACCCGAAAAAATCCGTCCCATCTGACTATGAGAGTGAAGGAATAGAGAGTGCGCCTGTGCTTGCGCACACACTCGTGTACTATAATCCTCCTGCGCAGATGGCTAGCCTCCGTTGTTTAAACGCGGTAGAGCCTTCTGCAGATATTTTGTGCTTTTAGCACGAATGAGTCTGCTCGACCGGATAAGGGCCATGCTCTCACAGAATACCAGCGTAAAATAGCAGCTTTGTTAATTAATTAATGCTGCTGTGTTTCATATGGTGAGAGTAAAGAAATGGAGACCGTTTTAACTGGAAATAAGGCATTCTATCTTAATCTTCAGAGGTGACAACGCATTTGCATTTAGGCTCTTAATCGAGGACGGATGTAAATGTCTATGGGCCACAGCATCCATTTACCATTGGGTGGACCGTGTGCTCGTTCGGCAACCTTAATCTATACAAAGAAATGTAATATTCTCGAAGGCTTACGCAGTGAATAGGAAATGTAATGTTCAAATTATTCTAAAAAAGAAAAAAAACATATTCTACTTTAATCTATCCGAATAACCAAATGTATGGTAATTCGTATAGTTATAAAAATGTTTGTCTAATTCTCTATGACTTTCTGTAGCTTAGAAAGTATATTAAGATTATTTTAAGAGAAACACTGTCCATTATAGCATTTTTATCACTCTAGTTTCAAATAGCAACCTTTGGGTACAATATTCATGAGTATTCCTTCAGTTAATAGGAAACATGCAAATCTGTTTTTTTGCCGCAAAAATGCATTTGTCTTCAGAATTTATTATACGTCGAGGCACAAGCATCGGTACTTAATCAACTGAAAATTGATTTTTCGTTCTGCGATTTGCTTCAAAGGTGCTCCAAACTTGCTGCCTTTAATTATTATTAATATTCTACCTCCGGTTTCTTTTTTCACTTGTCATACCTTAGTATATTATGTTATATTATTGACCTTAAAAATGGATCCAAACTATCGGATAACTTTAATTTTCTTATTTTTTTATTTTAGTGGTGTAACTGTGATATTGTGATAACTCCATTGTTCTTTTCATAACTGTTCCAAAAAACCCTTATAAGTTTAGTTAGTGATTTATGTAGGGCAGTCATCAATAAACGTCTTGATCAAGCGCGCGTGTTTAATTCAAACCTCGAAATATTACATGGGGACCCTGCCAGGATTAGACACGGATGTTCAAAAACTTATTAGTAAATGTAAGATGTGTCAGAAAATAAAATATAGTAGGTATACCAAACAACAAATGACTATAACTACCACGGCGACGACTGAGTGAAAAGGTTTTTCTTTATCTTTTGGGTCCCTTGGACAAGGATGAGTACGGTAATTGCTATATTTTAACACTCCAATGTGAATTAACAAAATATATAGAGGCATACCCATTACCTAACAAAGAAACACTTACCTACTGATGCGGAAGCTTTTGTAAATAATTTTATCCTAAGATTCGGTATACCTAATTCCTTACCTACTGATAGGGAACTGAACTTGTTTCTCAAGTTATGGAACAGGTGTGTAGCTTATTAAATATATAAAAGTTGACGTAAACTGCATACCACCATCAATCAAGCGGTTCGCTTAAGATTGCTCATAAGTATTTGGGGACATTTTTAAGGACTTATAGCAGCAATACGGGCTATCCATGGTCTCATTGGATTCAATTCTGGTGTTTTAGTTATAATACTTGTGTAAGCACTCAGGCAAAATACACACCATTTGAACTTGTATTTGGAAGGTCATGTCGTTTGCCTAATAATTTGAAGCAAGACATGGTGGAACCACTTTATAATTCTGATAATTATTGTTTAGATTTAAATAAAAGTTACAGGTAGCCTTAAGAGATGGAAGACATAATTTGATAGCTTGTAAAGAAATAAGGAAAAACAAATATCATAAAACATGTAACCCTATATTCTATGATAAGGATGAACTTATTTTAACTAAAAATGAATGTGCTCGTAAATTAGATTGTATTTTTGATGGTCCTTTTAAAGTCTTGGAAGATTTAGGAGCAAATGTTAAGACTTTTAGAAATAATAAAGTATATATAGTACATAAGGATAGAACAAAAAAGTTCATTGAGTAGGTAATGTTTTAGAAATAAACTGTAACCTGTTTGTGATTATGTGTTAAGTAGGCTAAACTTTTTATTTCTCTCTTTTTTTATCCACCCCCAAGGTGAAGTAGTATTACAATGCTAGTATATAAGTTAAGTTACTGTTTTATGTAGGGCAGTCATCAATAAACTTCTTAATCAAGCGCGCGTGTTTAATTCAAACCTCAAAATATTACAACCTGCATAACATTTGTCCAGCAGCATTCGGGCGTACATTGACAGTGCTGAGTGTTTTTGATAAAATCACAACCGGCTGGTTGATAGCTTGAATGTTGGACGCAATTTATTAACCTCTGACATTAGTTTACTTTAGTTAAAAATATTTGTCACTATTTTGAAATGGGAATACTTTTGGTGAAAGAATAAGGGTGACAAATGAGTACACGGTCCACCTGATGGTAAGTGGATGCTGTGGCCCATAGACATCTACATCTATCCTCGATTAAAAATCAAATTGCAGATGCGTTGTTACCCCTGAGGGCTAAGATAGAAGGTCTCGCTTCCAGTAAAAAGGGTCTCAGGTTTTCTATTCTGTCAATACAAAACACAGCATACTGTTTATTTTATGCAATAAAATAATCGCTAAAGGTTAGGCTCGAACCAACATCCTTTCGGTTAGTGGTTCCAGCCCGATTGCACCGATTGCGACGCGGAGGCTTGTATGAATGTAATAAAAATTTCCAACCATAAGGAATCTTTTAAACCAATATTTGATGGTTTTAAGTTCTAACTACCTGTTCTAAACTGCTGAACGAAACGTTCTTTAAGTATAGGAATCGGGCTTAAGACGATAGAAAAAGCTTTCTATACCCACAGAATGAGATTGGGTAATCGATCATTATCATTACAACTCTTCACAAGTCCATTGCTGAATTGCCTCCTTGAAGGAAAGCAACATTATACCATACTAGCTTTTGCCCACGACTTCGACCGCGTGGAGTTCGGTTATATCGCGCCCATGTGTGAAAAAGAGTCTGCTGGTAAAAGCCACAATTATAACTGGATGTCGCGGGCAAATGCTAGTAAACTACAAA
The DNA here is from genome assembly GCA_029286625.1 of Parnassius orleans. Lineage (NCBI taxonomy): Eukaryota > Metazoa > Arthropoda > Insecta > Lepidoptera > Papilionidae > Parnassius > Parnassius orleans. The sequence continues at coordinate 151,621 of JAGSMP010000408.1, read as the reverse complement.
ACTTCTTTATACACCACATTTTTTGCTAATCTATTACTGTGTGCCAAAAATTATCAGACTACTGGGCGAGCTTACGCGTGAGCAAGCCACACACAATTGCCGGTGTGAAAAACAATTTTCTCTCAAGTCTATACCCGCAAATTTTAATGTGTGCCCTTGATATTTGTTTATGGTCATTGCAAAGCAGACTTTGAGGGGAAACTGTACTCGTTTGAATTCAAAGGGAAGATCATTCGGGATCAAGGGAATTATTGGTAAAAATACAGTTTTCCCTTGCGCACATCCAGTTATAATTGTGGCTTCGCTTTTTAATCTGGGTAACTTTTAGTCTGGTTCCGTTGCACAGTTGAGGAGGTTTTAAATTATGATTTATTATATTTACGCGAACACTACACATTGAATAAAACTATTTTTACGGATTATATCGCGTTTAATTAACTTTTTTATTAATTCCAGACGTTTCGGGTGCTTTACAGCACCCATGGTCACGGGGGACTGAGGTGATTGACGTCCCGACGTCAAAGTTAATCCGGAGTACATTCAGCTTTTTAATTATTAATTTTGGTCCGATCTACGCAGAATGAACTAACTGTGTCTTGAAGTCTTGCAATGGTATGCTTGGGTTTAGTTTTAATTTTATTAAAAGCAGGTGGTAGTACCCAGCCTCCCTCTCTATTGAAATTAGGATGATTTTTAATTGCAATAGCCTCACGTATCATCCTTGGCAGGAGTCGATGTTCTTTCGCGAGAATCCGTGGTTTATCAAATCTAATGTAATGGCGGGGGCCGTCTAGGATATGATCACAAACTGCAGACTTCCCGGAACGTTGGTGCTTCACGTCAGCTATGTGTTCTTTTACGCGGGTTTTAATAGATCGTTTTGTTTGCCTTATATATGAGAGACCACATTCACAATCAAGCTTGTACACTCCTGCATCTTCTAGAGGAATATTGCACTTGACGGATGGTAAGAACTGACTAATCTTCTTCGGCGGCTTGAAGAATGTTCTTATAGAAGCTCGCTTCAAGATGTAGCCAATCTTGTCTGTGACACTTTTGACATATGGTAGTACAGCAGGCACACGCTCGACTGTGGCCGGCTTCACTCGGTCACTGTGACGTAGGCGCGGAACCCGAAGCTTGTTATCGTGCAGAACCTGCTTGACGTGCTGAAGCTCGGCGGCCAGGTGTTTGCTGTCACAGATCCCTCGTGCTCTCTGTAACAAAGATTTGCCCACGGTAGCTAACTGTGAAGGATGATGGTGGGATTCACCATTTAAATATTGGTTTGTATGGGTCTTTTTTCTATACACAGTGTGACCTATGGTGTTGTTAGGATTTCAAATGACTAACACATCTAGGAAAGCTAAAGAATTATTTGCCTCTAACTCCATAGTAAATTGAATTTTAGAGTTTATGGAATTAAGATGTTCTAAAAATGCAGTTACTCCGTAAAAATAGTTTTATTCAATGTGTAGTGTTCGCGTAAATATAAGAAATCATTATGTATATCTTCTTTTATTTTTCTTTTTTTCATATTTTAATGTCGACGATACAGATTGATCTGTTCCGCTGGTTGGAGATGATATTTCACTGTTTACAAAAGATGTTCCATTTAAAAGGTCAAGCTCTGAAAAAGGATCGCGCTCTTCGACAGGTACCTCCATGCGACGCTGTGTAATTTTCTTCGCAACAATAGGCAGATAGGCGTCAAAATGTCCATTAGATATCTCATCGGTAAATCGTAATCACCTTACTGGACAGATATCTGTTCTGGACGCTGTGTATAGCAGACCGTTTCGATATACTTCAAACCGAAACGGAAATTTTAATCCTGCAGCTACCAATTCACAAATTCCACTGTAAGTTTCATTTTTTAACATATCGGCTGCATATTCATTTGCTGTTCAATAATTATCGCCATTTCTGTTGTGGGTCATAACTAAAAACCTAGGCCAATCATTTACCACAAATCTGAAAATTTGTGAACGCACCACCATCGCATTTTCTTGGGCTCCGTACATTAAAAACGAAAGAGCACGAAACAAACAGGCGCCGTCACCTATAATGGGGACGACAGTATGTTCTTCCATTTTTCTTTTAATATGAAGAATTTCTGTAGTAATTTTTTCAGTGAGAAAATAATACTTCTATCAACAGTACCTAATCACAAAGCAAATCGAATTCAAAGTTTTAATAGTGGTTGTAAGAAAGACAAAATCAAGCAACTACTCCGAAGCATGAAGCAAATCTTAAACCGTAAGCAAGCAAACAAAGTCGAAGTCTAGTCAAATATCCATTAACAGTGAATAGGTACCGTATGTGGTACAGGTTGAAGCGCTCATTCACCATTCACTTTATATTAGTTCGAAAAAACACAACGTTAACGCGTTCTAAAACGACATCAACGCCATCTATTGGATTGGAACTTGAAGATCAATACAAAATAGGTAGGTACCTATTTTGTATTGTATTTTTTAAGTTTTTGTAAGTATTTCTTTTGGTTTTGCCATTTTATTAATTTGAAAAAAAAAATTGGTTTGGTTGTTTATTTTCATTTGATTTTTAATTTTTATATTAGTATTTTTTTGTTCAGGTGTAATTTTGTGCAACTTTTTGTACAAATCTTCTTGTCTCTTTTGTTTTATGTTTTTGTGCAATAAAAGTATATTCCATTCTATTATATAAATCTAAGTTTAAAATATTTATCAATATCATTTACGTTATTTACTACCCAAAAACCTTAAAAATGACACCCAAGTCACCCAAATGTTGATGATTTTTACATACAAACATACATCTATCTATCCTTCCATCCATGTTGGTTTCAAACCAAAATCGATGCCATTTTCGTAATTAACGCCCCAAAAAACCATTAAACGACACCCATATTGACATTTCAACCACATCGCACCCCCACAGGGGATGATGGTAGGTATTTCCCGTCTGCTACGTTGGATTTTGAAATAGTTGTTGTTTTCGTAATCAGCGACCCGATAAACCATAAAAACAATACTCATGTTAATTATCAGAATTTGTCACCCCTTTTCCACCTTTTAGGGGTTGAATTCTGAAAGAGCCTGAAACACTTTTTTACTCATTTATTGATAGGAGTACTCGTGTGAAGTTTCGAATAAAATAGTTTAACTAATCTTGTTTCCCCATACAAATTTTCAACCCCCTTTTCACCCTCTTAGGGGTTGAATTTTCAAAAACCCTTGGATACGTAGTTGCTTGTTTCTAATTGTTAACCTAAAAACAAAGTTTCAGACTTCTAGTTCTAAAAATGATGGACTTCCATACAAACTCTTAACCCCTTTTTCACCCCCTTAGGGGGCAAATTTTCAAAAATCCTTTCTTAATGGTTGCCTATGTCATTACAAATGTATGTATGCTAAATTTCAGCGAAATCCGTTCAGTAGTTTCGGCTGTGCGTTGATAGATGAGTCAGTCAGGTTTGCCTTTTATATATATACATAGATTTATAAGTTTCAATCTTATTTTTTCTTTTTTTTCTTTTTGTTCTAAACATCCAGCAGGTCTCGTAACATGGCGTGTCTCTTTGATTACAGAATATTAAATTATCTACTTTTATGAAAAAAGTAAAAGATGTCTTCCCCATAGAATAGTCAAATATCATGTTAATATTGTATGTGTAATTATATATGTAGGTATTATTTAAATATATAGTATATATAACACTTATACACCTGTTAGCTAAGCTAGTCGACGTATATTTGTGTATTATCTATTTATTTACCTTATATACGTTAGCACTACTTTCTAACTTGTAATTGTTAATAGATAACTAGTAACTCGTAGTTGGAAGATCACACACCGACTTGTCTGTGAATTCACAAATCTCCAACTGAAAACCAGCGCTATCTTTGCAGCATTATGCTGATTTGAAGACCTATTTGTTGACATTTTTTTTTCATTATATATTAATGGTGTGCATGTACTGCTTCTCAATTGTTAATGCGTAAGCAGTTTCAGACTGGTACATTTTTTTGAAATGTGTGTAAAATGTTTATATCAAATAAATAGTTCTTTCTTTCTTTTTTTCTTTCTTTCTATACCTTTTAGGCATACAGTGATCTACGCGTCTAATATAACAACGCATTAAGGTGCTGCTGGGATTGTCGTGGCACTATAGTGCATGGTGCATGATCAATGAGCAATCATGCGAAAGCTATCCGTCTCCGTGCCAGCGCGCCTACGTGTTACTTCTAACAGAACTAGTTTATCTAGTTCACAGAACTAGTTTATCTAGTTCACAAAAGAAAGAATACTCCAAGTTTTTCGGATGAAATTTAGCATAGATCACTCGTGACTTACTCATTATTTGTTCGTGAAGTTTCAGCACAATCGGTGCAGCCATTCCGAAAATCAGGATATACAGACAGACAGACAGATAGATAGACGGACAAAAATTTTACCATTTTTTATTATATTATAATGGCATGTAAAGAACCCCCGGAGCGCGATAAAGGGCAGTTATTTCGATATTGCGGACAGGTACTTTATTATGCGTAGCTATGTGTAGATTTTTTATTATTTAAATAGGCTCACTCTTGACCTCCATCTGGCCCGAGGGCAAAGATGAGGTCTACGATGGAGCGAGTTTGCCCAGGTGGAGCCTGCTAACACCCACCTTGAAGAGGTTAAGGTTATATTCACTCGGAAAAACAGACACCAGCAGGGCATTCCACTCCTTGGCTGTGCGCATTATGAAAGATGACTTATAGCGCTTAGTGCGAATATTCGAAATATCAACAAATATCAACAAGTAACCTGCAGTGCGTCTGGTATTCCGATAGGAGAATGGAGATGGCGGTATGAGCTTATGAAGCTCATGGGCAAACTATCCGAAGTACAATCTGTAGAAGACCGACAAACAAGCAACTTAGCGGCGGTGAGCTAAGCTGTGAAGCTTAGATTCCACCAGCTTTTTGTCGCCGATAAGCCTCTTGGCTCTGTGTTGCACTGAGTCGAGTGCGGCAAGTTTATAATTTGCTGAGCCACCCCAAAGGTGACTACAATACTCCTTGCATGTTTGGATTTGAGCTTTGTATAAAGTAAGAAGCTGTCCAGGCGTGAATTATCGCTTCAATTTGTTTAAAATACCCAGTTTTTTGGCGGCAGTTTGTGCTTTCGACTCAATGTTGGCGCCAAAGTTGAGGTTAGCACTCAACTGTATGCCGAGAAGCTCGAGATGATCAGTAACCTCTACAGAAGTACCTCGGAAAGTAGGAGTCAAATTAAATGAACTCCATTTTGCGAAAAACAGACAGGCCCGCGTTTTGGCAACGTTGAAAGTGATTAGATTGTCATCACCCCATTGGGAGATGAGACTTAAGGTCACATTTATCCACTCCATCATGGCATCTCTGAGTGAACATATTACTGTAATATTTATATTAATTTCTTTTTTTAAAAGTGTTTACTAATATTTTATAATGTTTTAAGCTTTAAAAACAGAAGTCTAAAAGTGAAAACAGTGATTTGCGAAAGTCATGAACTTTCGCCAGTGATGTTACAAAAACATTTCAAACAACAAGAAGCACTTTGAGTGTTGGGAGTTTCACCGCAAGATGATTGAATAAAACAGGAATAAGCATTTATATTAACCGAGTTTCAAACGGGAGTCGGTGCCTGCAGTTCACATGAACGTTAAACTCTGCGAGAATGACTTCAATTAAATGTTCTCATTCGTAGACGTGTTGAAGCATATTATTAGAGTTAGACTGAAGGATATACTTATCTTTTTTATTATTATTAGTTGCCGTTTGCTTGTGGCGTAGAAGACTCCATCACCGCATTCGTCCCGTGGGTGTCATAATAGGCGGCTTTGAAAATACATGGTAGAGCCATACTGCAGCTACATTATAGTTGTAGCACTAATGGGTCAGGTTGACCGGGGTAAGAACTCGCTCTCACTCTCACTGTGTTTTGTATGGTGAGTCTAGAAAACCTGCGACCCATTTCACTGGAAACGAGGCATTTTATCTTCGTCCTCACGAGTTACAAACGCATCATTTTTTTTCGAACCACTGGTAAATAAACAAAAGAGTGACTTTCAATAAGTATTATTTATAATCTCTATTGAATAAAAAAGTTTCTGTTTCTGTTTCATGTGCATTTTGATTTATAACCGAGTATAGATGTAGATGTCTATGGGCCACAGCAACCGCTTACCATCAGGTGGACTGTGTGCTCGTTTGGCACTTTCAATGAATGGCTTTGGCGCGAATGGTTCGGCTCAATGGGGAAAGGACCACGATCATACAGAATACCAGAGTAAAGTAGCAGCATAATGCACTGTGTTTCGTATAGTAAGCATAGAAAACTAAAGACCCTATTTTTTTAACTAAAGGCCTTCGATTTATTCCACCTTAGTCCTCAGGGATCGCCTTTTCAATTGCGATTGTACGAAATTTAGCCACAACACGGTAATTTTATGTATATTTTTAAACAAATTATAAACCCTTATAAAACATGTTTTCTGTTTGCAATTTATGTGTCCCTATATACGAGTACCATACAAACGTCGTTCTTTCCTTTGAAAACTTTTGTCGTTTACGTCACAACAAAGCTTATTGTTGCGACTGGTACAGTGCTTACTGTTTGTGTTCACAGTCTGAGTTTGTAGACTGATATACTTGCAGGAAAATATAGTTATAGCAGTCCTGTTTCACTCCGCGCTTTAGGCATGAAAATATACCTTCGCTGCGCGGCCCCCTACAAGGGTCTAATTCCGTGAGGTTGTCACGCGCGCGCTCAAGCTGACGCCCGCCTTACGTTAACAAAAAAGTATTTTTTTCTTATTAAAATTATTTAGGCACTTTTGATATTTATTTTTGAGTTTTTATACAAGTATGGCCTCTCAAAATCCAAAAGGTACTGCATAGCATACGGGTGCTTAAATGACAAAAGAAATGTCGACATTTCATTCTTTACTGTTTCTAAGGATACCGAAAGGTAAGATATTATTATTTATGGGTAGATCTAGATAATTAGGTACCTAGTTACTGACGCCATAGTTACAGATTTATTATTTGATTAGAGACCCGACCAAAGCTTCGCAGTTTTCGACTTATTCGCCTATAATGCCAATGATCTTATAAAATCGTTCAGTGGGAGTAACCTCCCAGTACTAATGACAGCCTACTAATGCAAGATCAGCATATACTGGTTTACAGTTTAACAATTTGTCGATAAAAAAAAGAGATTGTAAACCAAGAAAAAAAAGAGATTGAAAAGCACTTCTCATTGCCACTCTTTCATTAATAATGCCGTCGCGTGTCGCATGTTTCTAAATAGCGTAAAATCTGAAACAGACAAGTGGTGAAATTAAAAATTTTGTACAACCGACTTCAATATAAATAAAATGAGAACATCATCAATGTAGTCGAAGTCAATTAAATATGCATTATTAAGGATAACTCCAAAACTACTGGTAAGATCTTGATCAAATTTATATGGGACTACATGAGAAGCAGCAAATTTCAAATAGAAAAAGAATCATCAAAATCGGTTCACCTAGAAAAAAGTTCTGAGGTATCACACAAAAAAATACAGTCGATTTAAGTACCTCCTCCTTTTTTGAAGTCGGTTAAAAAAGGTAAGTAGGTAAATTATCTGAGTTTCAAAGACCTTCACGTTATAATCTTAATTTTTCTCGATGTTGCATATTAACCATCCTCGCATTGAACAATAATGTTCTAATTATTAATAGCAAATTACTAATACATTGCATAACACCTCGGTGTATTCTACAACCAACTAATATCAAAGGATTTCATTTGTTTTCTCACAACACCTAACCCTACAGTAGGAGCGGCCTTAACAAAGGCACGTAACGGGCTAAGTGATACAGACTCTCGCACGCGGACGTAAGGTGCATTTTGATTTAATACGTATGCCGCAACAATCAGTAAGCAATTTTAACGAAGGTCGCATCCGAGGCGTGCAAAGTATTATGAACATTAGCGATGTTGTAACTAGGTTTAACTCGCAAGTTTGCTATCAGAGAGCGATCCTTCTGTTCTTGTACTATTTTTTATTCTGTGGTTATAGTTAAATAATAACTTATAGCTTTACTCATGAAAATCCAAGTCATTTTAATAATGTTTAAAGTTGGTCTTTCTTTTTTGGTGGCACCAAATGACAATAGAAAGAGACAGGAAGAGCGATACTTATGTTTTTTTTTGCTATTATAAGCCAAAGCTTGAGTACTATCCTACCTGGTGGTAAGTGGTGGTGCAACCGAAGATGGTAAAGCGCACTGACTTAGCTTAGTAAAACAATATTCACTCTTTTCTTGAAGTCACCCACATAATCGGATGGAAAAACAGATGCTGGCAACTTATTCAACTCCTTTGCTGTACGCGTTATGAACGTCGAAGCAAACTGTTTGGTTTGAATGCGCGATATGTCGACAACAAAGGGACGGAGAACAGCCGTTCGTTTGGTCGTCTGATGATGGAATGGAGAGGGAAGAATTAATTCATGTAATTCCTGCGCACACTCTCCGAAATATATGCGGTAAAAATAATTTTCCTTCTACTGGCTTTGTCAGTTCACAGCCCGTTTGGTCCTAACAGCATGGCGTCACCCCAATTCCTTATAGTCTTCGACAGAACAGTTGTTGGTACCTGTCAATATTGCGTAAATACACAATCTTCATACGGCTTGCGCCTAGCTTTTGAAGTATAATACTTTATACTTCACACTCACCTTATGCAAAGCAATCAATGCAATTTTTTTTAACACATTACTTTGTAATGTAATTGAACTATCACGTTGAAGAGAAATATTATGTAAAATTTCGGCAAACCGATTGAGGTTTCTTACATAACAAACTCATTCTAATTTTAAATAGAAAAACATTTTTTATATTTTATTTTAAATAACATTATTTATTGCCAGACTAAATAAATAAACGACTGAAATTGTCATTAATCTTAGATGAAACTACTGCGAAAATATATTGATAAATAAGAAACCAAAAAAAAACGTCTGCTCTTTTACAGGCATTTTATTAATATGGCACTTTCATAGCGAGACATTTCATGTCAGTCCTGAAAGTTAGTAACGCATATGATTTTTGATTATTATTCGAACCTAGTTATAATAATAATAATAGCCATTTAATTTCCAATTTTCATACAAAAGTCAATATTAGTCAAATCATTTACAATTTACAATATTATTATGATTCATGCCATTTTGTTTTCTTTACTAAGTGTCATGTCAATATCAGTGTTAATTTTAAATAAAAAGTTCAAATTTAATTTACAAGATTAACTTTTGATTATAAATAATGTTTCAGTAAATAACCATTTTATATTTAAGTAATTGTTAATTTTTTTTTTCTTATAGTTGATTTTCGTCGCATAATATATAATTAAAAATAATAAAATTTAAGTTAATATTAATCAACTGAATTTGACTACATACTTACAATAGTGACATAATTAATAATTTATTATAATAATTATTAGTATTATTGGGATACCCATTTCCGGGTGAAGGCCTCCTCCATCCTTTTCCATGAGGTTCTGTCTGCCGCTAGCCTGGTCCACGTTGCTCCTGCCACCTCTACAATGTCGTCGCACCAGCGCGCCCGCGGCCGGCCGCGCGAGCGCGTCGCATCACGCGGGTACCAATGAAGCACCCGTTCAGTCCATCTCCCATCATTGAGTCTTGCCACATGTCCCGCCCATCTCCACTTCAATTGGCACGCCAATTTGGCTGCGTCTATGATGTTTGTTCTTTTTCGTATATCACTGTTTCTATGTCGGTGTCTTAGTTTTATGTTAAGCATGCTGCGTTCCGTTGCTCGTTGAAAAACTTGTAGTTTAGATATTATTTTCTTTGTGAGAGCCCAATTTTGACATCCGTATAATAAAGTGGGGAGTACAGTAGTATCCATCGCATTCTTTTTTAATTTAATTAGTAGTTTTGCCTTGAAAATATGTTTTAATGACCAATATTTGCTCCATGCCAATTTAATTCTTCTATTTACTTCCGTAATTGTTAAGTTATGAAAGGAAACATTTTGCCCAAGATAAATATATTCGTTTACATATCTGATTTGTTGGTTTTGAACCTGAACAAGCATTTTTGTGCTATTTGTCAATATACAAGTTTTATCTGGGTTCATTTATAGGCCACATTTTCTGCTTTCTGTGTCTAAAGACTGAACCATATATATAAGATCTTCGTGATTTTCGCTCAATATGATAATGTCATCTGCAAAACGTAGATGACTCAAAATTTCTCCGTTAATGTTAATGCCTCGTCTGTCCCAGTCTAGTTTTGAGAAAATGTACTCTAATACACAAGTAAATAGATTAGGTGAGATTGGGTCCCCCTGTCTCACCTCTCGCTCAATTTTAAATGGCTGTCCTGGTCTCTCCATTTTTATTGTTGCTGTAGTTCGACTATAAATTTCTTTCAGTATTTTTATATATTGGTTATGTATACCATGAGATTCCAATGCCAACCAAAGTGAATCATGGTAAATAGAGTCGAAAGCTTTTGAGTAATCAATAAATGCGAACCTAGTTAGTAGGCCACAAAATTCACATACAAAAAGGTGGAATGCATAAAAAACTAGAAAATACCTGTGTTCAACAGTGGAAAACGCTTTTGATATGATGTGACGTGAACCTAAAATAAAACAATGGTCCCAAGAACAACTTATATAAATCATTCTTTCCAATATTGGTTGACACGCCTACAATGGAAACAAGTCATGTAGCGAGTGTCACAATGTACAGCGAGGACACTGTCGCTGTACTAACTGTTCTAAACTAAATATGTACAATTATTGAAAAACTTTAAATGTTTGGAGTGAAAACTTGTAGTTTCGTGTGACACTCTGAATATTTATTTACCGTATTGCATTTCTGGTTAGCTATGTAATGACTACGGATATTCGGTGTTGTGTAACGTAACCTATGAGTATCTGATGATGAGGGTTCGAATCCCAGGTCTAGCCAAAATCAGTTATTAAGTTTTTCTGTACAGAAATTCTTACCGTATGGGGATTGCTTTCACTGAATATCAGCGTTAAATAGCAGCTTAATACTGCTGTGTTTCATATGGTGAATACAGAGAACTGGAGACCTTTTTACCTCCACCTCCACCTGATGATAAGTGGATGCAGTGGCCCATAGACATCTACATTTATTTTCAATTAAGAATCAAAATGCAGATGCGTTGTCACCCCGGAGAACTAAGATAAAATGCCTCGTTTCCGGTAAAAAGGGTCTCCGGTTCTTTACATTCACAATACGAAGCACAGCAGCATTAAGCTGGTATTTTACCCTGATATTCTGTGAGAGCGTGGTCCTAGCTTGGTCGAGCCGACCTATTTGTGCTACAACCATAATATAGCCGCAACGTAACTCTACAAACGGCAAACTATGGGGACTTATAAATGCTGTAATGAATGAATATTGTTTTAGTTAAATAACGAAAGACTCTATTGTGCTTAGTATTAGCTCTATCTCATTAATCTTTGCTCTGTAGTAAAGTTTTCCCGCAGTAAGCCGTGCTTTAGCTGCCGAGACAGTTTGAAGATAGATCGCGCTTATTACTGGCTGACGTGGCGTGGTATTAAATCAATAAACTGTTTGTAAATAAACTGTTTCTTTGTTGAGATTCTTTGTTTGAAATGCAATAAACTCCAGTGAAGATTACGGGAACGTAAAATGACTTTTAATAAATATGTAAATTCTATTTTATTTTTAATTACAAATTAGTTCTAAATTATTTCTGAAGTGAAAACTACTTTAAGCACGTTTGGGATGGGGAAATGGCACTGAACTCGCGTGACCGTCGCGTGTTCAGTTCATATATAAAATTGATGAAAGTAATGTTGAAAATTCAATTGATTAAATATTATAAAATTGATATGTATTTATAAATTTGTTGTATTATATAGAAAATAATTATTATTTTTCATGTAAAACAGTGCAACAAATAGAAATTTTATTACAATATTAATACATCCTAAAAAATATTTCTTAACAAACCAAAAGTAATGTTTATAACTTTGTGAAGCTAAGAATCTTTCACTTCTGACAAGCATCTGTCACATCATGCAACCAAAAGTTCTGACTCTGGGCACTGCCTAATGCCTATGCAACCTCCTTTAGGTACAAACCCTAATAACCCTATGGTCTTGTGGTTGCATAACTCTCTTGTCTCTTACGAGTAATTTCAGGTAAAATTTGTCACTGAATGCTTTAAAAATGATAAATTATGTGTTATATTACTGTTGTGTGGCGTTGTTAGTTTTCATTATAAGATGGAGAGATTTACTCTTGTAGATGAGGAGATGTTATAATTCTCCTTACACCGCTAGTAAAATTAGAATAATAAAATATTTCATAAAGTTAAAAAAATCTAATAATATTTAATCTTTATAGAATTGAAATATAAAATAGTATAAATAGTATAAATAATTTTTAATCTATATTGACGGCTCCGTGTGCAGTAGCTTAGCAACTGTGACCTACAAATAATTGTTCCGGGTCTAGGTATCTGTCCTTGTGCAATCCTAGTGTCGTAGTCTCTTTAATAGAATTGAATAGTAACAAGACAGATCTGAAGGTTCTATGATTGTTAATAAAGCCTTCTAAATATTATAAGCCAGTCTATGTTTTATTAAAAGGTGCATTTATCATAGATTGAAATTGTTTGAAGGCCTTTTACTTAGCCTGTGAGTTACAAGACCTTTTATAATGTAAAGCAAACCTACATTCGTGTATGAATGAAAAGAATTTCAATAACAAATTGTTTCCTTTCATGCGTTCCGCCCCTGTTTAATTTATCTTAACGTCAATAATAACTTATACGGCAGACTGTTCCTTCATATAAAATTATATACCCACGTACATAACTAACACATTGTAACATATTTTGAATTCTGAATCACGAATGGGTCGACTCAACCAGGGTGGGCCACGTTCGAACAAAGTACCAACGCAAATTATCCATTTAACTTGGCCCATATATATCTATATCTATCATCGATTAAGAATTAAGATTCTTAGTCAAAATGCAGACACGTTGTCAACGTATGTATCTACTATTTTTATAACAATGTCAGGGCTTGAGAACTGTCATCTACCTCATCGTGAGAAATTCCATTTAAAGTTGAAGAAGGAGCATTCCAACTTTGTCCTAAATGGTGACAACAGAAACACATCAGTGCACGCTCTGCTGCTTGGCGGCACAAATAGGTAAGAGCGTGTTTCCTTCCCAGACGCACTTCTAGGATGAAAATGAGTCCAACCTTTTTTTCGAATCCCTATCGAATGCATTCTTTATCGTTAACTATCTACTGGATGACTAGTTCGCTATTCATTTTATTACCTATACATATACTAGAGACATTAACAGTCTCACGCCTTTGAGATGACATGTCTACCGACGCCAACAGATTGACCTATCTTAATTTTGCTATCAACTTGAAATTTATGCCTTTGATGCTCTGATATATTTATGTACTTGTACAGAAGGAAGACAGTAACTAGGAAAAAAAAATTTCGTATTCATCAATCTATTTTAAGCATTTTTAAAATTAAACATTATAGTGTGAATGACAAACGAATACACAGTTCACCTGATGGTAAGTGGATGCTGTGGCAGAGATAGATATCACTACAATACATCTGTCTCGACTAAGAATCAAAAAACACATGCGTCGTCACTACTGCGGACTAAGATGGAATGCTTCGTTATCAGTAAAATTAGTAATTCCACAATTTTTTTTTAGAAGAATAAACGGGCCTACGGCTCACCTGATGGTAAGTGATATTTATTCTGATATTTCTTCTCCTGTCGAACCGACCCATTCCTGCTGCAGCTATAATAGGCTGTAGTGTGGCTCGACCACGTGTTATATATATTATATTTATGTTTTCTTTTCAATGTATTTTATATTTTATGGAGTGTAATAAAAATCAAAATAAATAAATAACCAATATCATCCAATTTTATTCCATAAGAACAGCGTTGCCTGTGTGGTACGTCCTCAGAATAAATAACTTATTTCTGCCAGTTTAGTCAACTGCCTTCCCTCGAGGTGTGCTAATCTCATGTAGTAGCAACGACAAAGAGAGAGAGAAAAAGAGAGAAAGATGAAATCCTCTACCTATATAATCCCGTGGGTATCGTAAGAAGCGATACAGGGAAACTGAAGCAGGAGATGGGCAGCAGCATCTTCGCGATAACAGTTAAATAGTCGCAGGGAGGATTTGTCTTAATGAGATGTTTGGTAAGCAGCCTGGTGATCCTTGCATTTTTTTTTAATGTAACACATTCCAAAGTAAGAAAATTTACAATATCAAGAAAACATTGAATACTTGGTTTATTTAAACTGAATTCTAGTCAAAACAAACACTAACTCGCGCTGAACGTTGTAAACAACGCAGTAACAGATTTCCCCCAGAGAGCGGCTCATGCCATTTTGTATTCAGAAACCAATCTCAGCGTTGTAACATTGAAGTTGCAAGGCAAATTTCGCACGTATTGATCCGAGAGTACGATGCAATTTACGTAATATCTGATAGCAAGTTAATATCTTGCGAATATTTAGCCAGCTAGTATAAATGCAGGTTGTGAGACTATCCATCTTAGTCCTCAAATGTGACAATGTAGCCGTTTTTGTGTTAGCTTTGTATTGGTTTTCATGGATTGCAGTAGCCACTTACCTTGGTGAACTTTAAATTCCTTTGTCTATTCAGTTTCATAAAAAAGCTTAAAACAAAATGAAAATCTTAAATAAAACAAAAATCCAAAACGAAATGAAATAAAATCGTTTTATTTCATTGTATGTATGTATGTATGTACAAATATAAAATACGACAAGCTTGTCATAAATGAAAAAAACAAAACCTTTGTAAATAACAAAATAATGGTTTCAACTTCGCCTGAAAACAAAACCACAAAAGGAGCCGAAACAAATACACAGGCTTACAAGAAAAATAAATCACAAACACAACTAAGAAGAACTTCAAGCCTATCGGAAGGTATTTTAAAACCGGGCATGTTGAATTACCTGATTAACAGGAACACGAACAATTCCATCAGATCTGCAGCAAAATAATAACGTTAATATTTAACAATTACCGCCCCCCTCCCACAACGTCAACATACAACAACCACTATCAGAACACCAAACTCATCTTCCAAGCCGGCTGGTCACCGTGGAAGATCACGACCAAAACCCTCCAAACAACCCTCCGAAAAATGAAACAACCCCACAAAAAACGTTATACATTATGACATACAACGTTAAAACACTTCATCATATGATCGTTTGATGAAGCTAAACGAAGCTCTCAAAGAAATTAAATACGACATATTAGGATTAGCTGAAACAAGACGTATTGGAAACAAAATCGAAGAGCATGAAAACTTTATCTTCTGCTATACAGGCCACACACCTGGAAGGCATGGCATAGGTTTTATAGTTAAATGCCATCTTACAAATAATATAGAAAGCTACCTCGGACTTTCTGAAAGAGTAGCCATATTGAACCTGAAATTCGAGAGTACCAGCTTATACATCATTCAAGTCTACGCCCCTACTTCACAAGCAAGTGACGATGAAATCGATAACTTTTATGCGACAGTAAATAGGGCAATTGAACTAGCATACAAAGACTTCATACTGATGGGCGACCTAAATGCTAAAATTGGGATACCAAAAACTGAGGAAAATTTAATCACGAAAGCACACTGATATGGAATCAGAAATGACAGAGGACAAAGACTAATCGAATAAGCCAGTGAAAACAAACTGTCAATTTCGAACACTTTCTTCAAAAAAAAAAACCAAAAAAAAAATGGACCTGGCGATCACCGGATGGAGTCAACAAAAATGAAATCGACTTTGTGCTGTCAAATCGACCTCATCTGTTTAAAAACATAGAAGTACAGAACATTAATTACCCTTCGGATCACAGGCCAGTAAGAGCTACAATATCTATGATACGCATTTCAAAAAAAATAGAACAAAGTTTACTAACTGTCAACATAGCACAATAACAAGCGATAAAGAAATCACCAAGTTCAAAGAATATCTAAACTCCTACATATCGAAAGATCAAATGTTCGACGAGACTATTATCCCAGTCCAGAAATATTACGATAACTTAATAACAATCATCACTTCAAGCTTGCAAAACTCCCAAGTAGCCCAAAACCAAAAGAAAGTTCAAAAAATACTTTCGGAGCATACATTAAAACTTCTTAAAAGAAGACAAGACCTGCAAAAAAGTTCAAATAAAACTAGAGCAACAAGGAACGAAATCTCGGCGCTTTACAAACTTGTCAACAAATGCATAAAAAAAGATTACGCCAACTACAGATATAAAACTATTGAAAAACACCTACGCCAAACTGGAAGCACGAAAAACACCCTTTACAAATTTATTCAACTCTATCCTCAAATCTGGAGAGACACCCACTCATTGGTGTGAATCTAACATAATTCTGCTATATAAACAAGGTGACTATAGACTGATATTGGGAACTATAGACCTATAAATCTGCTGCCGAGTACATATAAGCTATTTTCTACAATCCTGACCAGAAAAATAAGCTCTACCTTAGAAACAAGACAACCCGTCGAACAGGTAGGGTTTAGAAAAGACTTATCTACCATCGACCATATTCACACACTAGAGCTTCTCATCGAGAAATATCAAGAAAAATGTAGACCATTATACTTGGTATATATCGACTACAAAAAAGCATTCGATTCGGTGTCACACAGCTATATATGGGAAACTCTAGCAACACAAAATGTGGAAAACGAATATATAAGAGTAATCAAAAGCATATACAGGAAGAACAAAAGTAGAGTTAAACTAGAAACAGCCGGTTCTTGGTTCCCTGTAAAGAGAGGCGTAAGACAGGGGGACCCACTGTCACCTATACTATTTAAGCAGTTAAGCTTGTTTATAATCAATAATAAGCAAGCTTAACTGGAGTGAATGCGGTATAAAAGTAAAAAATAAGTATTTAAGCCACTTACGTTTTGCCGACGACTTGGTGCTGCTATCAGAGAAAGGAAAGGAATTACAGCATGGTAGAGTCACTAAACAAAGCTAGCAAGCTCGCCGCGCTAGAAATGAACCTCTCTAAAACTATGGTAATGACCAACAGCACCAAGCTACAAATATTCGTCGATAACGAACCTATCCAATATACCGAAGAATACATTTACCTAGGTAAGCAAATAAGCTTCGATAGACTAAACAACTACCATGAAATTGAGCGCAGGGCCCAGCTAACATGGAATAAGTACTGGAGCTTTAAAGAAATATTTAAGAGCAACATGCCAATCAAACTGAAGACTAAGGTTATGAATTCTTGCCTTATACCATGCCTGACCTATGCTTGTCAGACATGGAATTTTAATGAAAATATCAAAAATAAAATTATAACGTGCCAACGAGGAATGGAGCGGAGTATGCTAAACATAAAAAGAATAAATAAAATAAGGCATACAAAAATCCGCAACATCACAAAAGCAACAGACGCCTTAGCACAAGTTTCCTCACATTAAAATGGAAGTTGGCTGGACACATAGCACGCCTGCAAGATCAAAGGTGGACAAAAAGAGTGACAGAATGGAGGGGGCCAGTGCGCAAAAGAAACAAAGGGAGACCTCGCAACAGATGGGAGGATGAAATTAAACGCATAGCGGGTCCAAACTGGATACAAACAGCGCAATCCAGAGAAAACTGGCTCAATTTGGAGAAGGCCAACATATCAAAAATTGTTTTTATAATTGTTTTTAATACTAACAAAACTAATTAACTTTGTAACTTTGTAAACTAACATTTCTGGAAGAAATAAAAGGCTTTTTTATTTTTATTTTATTTTATTTATTTATTAAGTATGTGTGTATGTTACGCGATATCTTCGTGAATTGTGAACCGATTTTGATATCTCTTTTCTCCTTATTAGGTTACACACAGAGGTACACATCAGAGGTTTTCAGCAAAAATTCAACTTCTAAAGGTGGCACAATAAGGGATGAAATTTTTAATGGAATTATTTACACGCTGTCAAGATCGTGATATTCCTTAGTCCAAAGTAATTCAAAATATTCCATAAATATTTTTGGCATTTTCCATTGTCGTCCTTTCCAGCCACGAGTCGAAATGAAGTGATGGATTTACTTTCACCACCACCATATTTTATTTTTTATAGATTAAGGCATGGTCCTTCCCGTTGCACCGCGCCATTTGTGCTACAGTCATAATATAGCTGCAGCATGACTCTACCATCTATATGTTTGCCACGCAAGGAAAACATTAACAAATTATATATTATATTCACTAAAATTTTGCAAAAAAAACAACTCTTTTTTTTCCATAGTTTTAGAACAGGAAAAAGAAAATACGGAAGAAAAGCCGCAATTCATTTCCAATGAGGCAATTCATACGTGGGCGAGCCATACTGCAGCTGTATTAGAAGTATAGTTGTAGCCGGTTGTAATGGAATTCCCCCTCTTTTCTTTGTAGAATGTGCGGAGTCGTTGGCAGCTCCCATAACAGTAATATTTAATAGATGTTTTAAAGAAGGATACCTTCCAAAATTTGGAAAACCGCCAATATTGTACCAATTTTAAAAGGAACAAAATTGCCATTGAGAATTATAGGCCAATATCAATACTGAATGTATTAAGTAAAGTAATGGAAAGAATAGTCCATAAACAAATATACCCATTAGTTATTCGAAATATTCCCTCTCAACAACATGGTTTTGTACGTGGTCGCTCAACTAGCACTAATCTTTCCATCTTTAGCAATGATGTTCTTAGAGGAATGGATAATGGTCTCCAAATTGATGCTGTATATACGGATTTTGAAAAGGCTTTTGACCGCGTTGATCATATCATCCTTCTTAAAAAGCTCCAGGAGTTAGGAATACGTGGTAACCTTCTCCGATGGATGGAATCGTATCTGCGTAATCGCTCACAGGCAGTCGTAGTGGCTGGGTACCGCTCGAATGTTGTGGACGTTCCATCAGGAGTCCCACAGGGTTCGATATTGGGGCCCTTGTTGTATGCGGTATACTTATACGATGTGGGCAAATGTTTCCATTTTGCTAAGTTTCTGATGTACGCTGATGACATGAAAATTTACGCCTACAAAAAATCTGAATCAGATACTTATAAGCTACAAAACGACTTATATCAGTTTTGCAGTTACTGCCGTGATAATCGTATTGGCGTGAATGTATCTAAATGTTTCCAAATTAGCTTTACTCGAAAAAGGAATAAAATTATATCTCAATACTATTTGAATAACGTACCTTTAGAAAACACTGACAAAACCTACGAAATAGTTAAACACTGACAAAACCTACGTAACAAAACCTCGGAGTAGTTTTTGATTCAAAATGATGATGTCTGATCATATCTCGGCAATAGTTACAAAGGCTTATAAAATCTTGGTTTTATTACGGGTTTGTCAACCTTTTCAGACATAGAATGTATAAAGTTTTATATTATTCTTACGTCCGTAGTGTCCTGGAATATTGCAGTGTTGTGTGGAACCCAAATTATATATAACATACATACACGAAATAGAACAAATACAGAAAAATTTATTAAAGCCTTGAATTTTCGATCTGAAAATTAAACATTAAAAATTATAAAGAATCATGTAACTTTCATAAATTAATGCAGTTGAAAGATCGCCGAACTTTACTACAGATGCTATTCACATGATATCTGCAGTAACAAAATTGATAGCCCGAATTAATTTCCTGCACTTTACAACTACGAGCACCTACTAAGCGCACTAGACATACTTCGTTATTTCACGTTCCTTCAGGTCACTCAAATTATACAGAATTCTGTAATATGTCGCATACTTAAAGTTATAATAAAGAATTTTTCGACTGACATATTCCATCAAAGCAAATCAATCTTTAAGAAGAAATTATTTTATCACTAAGCAGGAGATAACCAAACACACACACACACACATACACACACACACTCACACACACACACACACACACACACACACACACACACACACACACACACACACATGTGTATAATTGATATGTAATATAAATTTCATTTCTGTTAATTATTAATTGTATAGTCAGACAGTATTATTGTATAATATTCTCTTTTCATTTTATTTTTCTCTTTGCTTATTGCCTGTTTTATGTTTAAACTTATTTTTTAAGATAAATTTATAAACCTAAGCACTATATAATTTATATAATTAATATCATTAATTTGTCAGTTAAGAAGCGATAGTATATATATTATGTTTATAAAGTAAGAACCTGTAATTGGCATTAAGGATGATCTGAGACCTTCTGTGTATATTTATAACGTGCTGTTGGTTCTATAAACAATAAAAAAAAAGCAGGAATGGGTCGGCTCGAGCGGGGAAGGACCACGCTCTCACAGAATACCAGCGTAAAATAGCAGCTTAATGTTGGTGTTTCCTATGGTGAGTATAGAGAACCGGAGACCCTTTTTACTGGAAAAGAGGCATTCCATCTTAGTCCTCACGAGTGATAACGCATCCGCATTTAGATTTTTTATTGAGGATAGATGTAGATGTCTATGGGTCACAGCAACCACTTACCATCAGGTGGACTGTGTACTCGTTTGTCACCCTTATCCTATAAAAAAATCGTTTTGAGCCGATGTATTTCCGAGGTCGTAGCGGATTGAGCAATTGATTTATTTTGAGATCATTCGTTTCTTTTCTCTCGTAACCCGTATAATAGTCTACTTTGTATTGTGTTTTTCAACTGGAGCTAAGGTGTAAGTTAGTCAATCTCATCTATACGCGGTGCAATTTGATGAATGAGGCACTGACGATCTATTAAATAAGGGAGTGTCTATCGTCATATGGCCGTGTAATGGCGGTGTAAGAAAATTCACTCCATAGTGTAGTGGTAGGGGTGTCGTAAGAGGCGACAGGGGAAAAACCTGGAGATGTGCAGTAGCATCTTAACTGTAAAAATGTGTTTAGTGAAACGCGTAATATGCTACGTACCGGAGCTTTATCGTGTGGTCCACAAAGTTTTGTGAACGAGGTGGATACGGGAGAAGACGAGAACTTCTATAACATTAAGTTGTCGGCTAAAGGTACCAAACCATATTTCATTATAATTAATGTTGACGGTCATCGCCCAGAATGTGAGGTCGATACGGGCAGCCGTATTTCGGCTATCAGTGCAGATTCTTATAAACAGAACTTTTCAAATAAATCCTTAAATGTCGATAACCTAATTTTACGTTGCTACTCAGGCTCCCACATCGAATCACTAGATTACATTTATGTCGATGTACAACTGGGTGAGACTCGAGCTAAAAATTTACAACTGTATGTTATTAAAAAGGGAGGCCGTCCTTTGTTTCATATAACAACTAGGAAATGAAAACCTGCGGTTGCCAACCCCAGGCGAGTTGACAACCACAGTTTGGCAATTCCCCCTTGGCAATGTTAAATATTCCCCTTATGATAGTACACACAAAGAAGACACTAAAAGGAGGCCTATGTTTAGTAGCCATCAAGCAACACGTCTCTTCTTTGAAACACCAATTCTTTTAAAACCCCAACCCCATCTCGTGGGTGTCATAAGTGACAACTATAGGAAATGTAAAAAATCATTGACTTTTACTTTTAAAAAGTTATTTTTACCGTTTTGAGTGAACTAAGGAATATTACAATCTCAATGACGTCTAAATAGTTATATAAAAAAATTCATACTTCATTTAGGTACACTTAAGTGTAAAAAAATCAGTAAAATCGGTTCTCAGTTGATGAAAATATCACGTATCATACAAAAAACACACAGTCAAATTATAAACCTCGTCTTACTTTTTGAAGTAGAGATGAAAAGTAAAAGTAGACCGCCTCCCTTTCAATTTTGAAAGGGTTACGGAGCAGTTCCCTAGTGCGATAAAACATTTTATTGCTCAACCATACAGGTTTCCTCATCGTGTTATCCTTCCTCGCCAAGCACTTGGCGATCCAGAACTTAAAGTTGTAGTAAATTTTTTAATTAATGTTGACGAAATCAAATTTGGGTTTCTCGAAGAAACTTAAGGTGAGAGCTCAAGAGCTGACCCTTGAGCTCTCATGGCTCATAAAAAAATTATGCGTGTAATTGTGTACACACGCACGAAGTGAAACTTCTTTAAGACATATAATTCTTCTTTTATTTTATATTTTACATAAGTAGGTTAAATAATAGTATACTCATGCAGCCCCGACGGTGAAAATTACAAGGAAACGTGGCGTTTTTTTGATTTTTAATACCGTACTAATTTTTCCACTACGTCGATAAAGAAGTTTCACTTCAAAAATATATTAATAAGAAATTAAACGTTAAATATGCATTTAGCGTAAACTTTAAAATTCTTTCAAAAGTTTAAGGTTATTATTCCGCTCGTCCGAGTTTTAATAAAATCATAACATCTCTAACAACTGACTGTTGAATGAGAACAATTTTGTCCAAAACCTACGTGACTGGAATTTCACTCGGAAGTTTGAGCGAGCCGACCCTAAAATCATATTTACTTTCAGATAACGATTAATTAGCTCGAAGAACTGACAACTGATGGGGAAAAAAGTTTCTCGAGTGGCAGCCTCGTACCAGTAGGCGAAGTGTAGGGCGGCCTCTCACTAGATGGAGTGACGACCTGGTAAGACATGCAGGAAGTGGATAGATGCAGGTGGCTCAGCACCGTGCTTTGTGGAATTCATTAGGAGAGGCCTGTTTTCAGCAGTGAGCTTGTGATGTTATGATGATGATGAACGTGTAATTCATGATTAAATGAGCTTTATTACGAGCATATACAAGAGTCGATGCAATTAACCTGAGTAAGTTTTCTTCTTATAATTCTTAAAAGAAAGTGCTACCCTTACATTAGGCTTTTCTCTCGTACTGTGGTGGCGTTTTATATACATGCACATGGACAAACATCCGAAACCAGACCCGGAACAATTATTTCTTAGTCACGCAAACACTAATTGTACTATGGCCAGTACGGTATACTTGTACTCGGACACATACATACACACACGCACGCACGACAACACGCTGATATAGCGAGATTATTATACTATTATCTATCGGAAGCCATTAGATTTTTCTAGCTTTGTCCATATTCAGCTTTTACGACACCCACAAGACAAAATGGGGTGTAGATTCTCTAAAATAGGGGAAGCCGGGACTACAATTAACGGAGGTAAGTATTAACAAGCGAATTTCTCTAAAACTATACATACTAAACCTACAGCGCGTGTTTTAAAACGCTGATTAGATCACGCCGCATGACTCTGGATTGGTCAATTGTGCTCCGCGGATCGTGCGAATGAGTTGTATACAGGACTACTTTTTTACGCAAGTAACGAAAATTTTTAACTTTACAATTTCTTGATTTATGCTCATTATGAACGTTGTTATGATTATGTTTTTTGTTTCCTCAGAAGCATATTTTATACTTAATAACGCTTCATTGTTTGTTTAACTAACTTGTTAACCAATATTTTGTTATGTTATTTAAAACCAAAAATGTGCCTTTGTGGCTATAATTAACAAATCGGCAGGGTTAGTATTAATGTATTAATACCAACCCCGGATGTGAGGGCTAGTATTTACAAGGTAACTGACTGTTTGTGTATAAGTAATAATTTTATGTTTTTTTATGGCAGCATGAGAACGAGTAAACGAGTTACTGTGCTAGAAGTGATGGACAAAAACAGAAATTACAGATATGTAGTCAAAGAATTTGAGCTCTGCCACGTTTCACTTTTAAATTTTGTAAAAAAAAAGAAAGCGGGTGCACCTGTGAAAATGGGTTACAAAAAAACCTAGAACTAAGCTAAAAAGATGCTAGTTATTTCATGGAAACTGAAAAAACTAAAACCTCTGCCAAAAGCTCCACTGCGAGCTCAATTTAATCGTAAGTGGTCTAAAAATCTGCCATTCTCACCAATACTTTAGAAAAGAAAGCTTTATAAAAACAACATCCTATCAAAGAACTGAAAAAGAGGAAAATGACAGTCAAAACAAAAGGAACAAAAAAGCTAAAGCAAAAGGGAAAGGTAAAAGCAAGGAAAAAGCAGATAGAAAAATAAATAAAGACAAGAAAGTAGAAAAAGTAAAGAAAAATATATTACAAGAAAGCAGTGACTCTGTAGAAAATTAATATTTGGCGTCTGGTATAATGAAGATTTATCAGATGGTGACTGGGCCCAAGCTGGTGGAATCAAAAGTGACATCACACGACTCACTTGCCTGAATTGTAGTTCGGATGATGAGTACGAATAGATATCCTTACTTAATTTAGGTCCTAATCGTTGATACTTTTATTTAATATTTGTTGATTTTATAAAAAAGTACATTTTATCCATGTAGTGTAAGTTTAAGGTAAATACCATTTTCTACCTCATCTCATGATGATATATAAGTTGTTTGCCTAATTGTTTAATTCTTGGCATAGAAACTATTACTGATGACCGGTGAAAAATTGATAAATTTTAAGAAAAAGTGACCACAAATAATAATATCTAAAATAGTTTAACGAATTATTAAACGGATTTCTTTTTGTTATTATATTTTGTGATTTGTAATGTCTGAATTTATATAAAAATGATGCTCTAAACACGTCTGTATAAATAGCACTTTCATTAATAAAAAAATAATTCCATACATAAATGTATTTTCTTCTTTAATAGTTGGCATAACATAATGTTAATACTTACCTTAGAGCTGTTAATTCTAGCCCCGATTATAAGGTAAGTATTAACAACTGACTTTTGAGAAATAATGTTCTATTTAAGACATCATTTATTTTATGTTTGATTTATGTTAATAACATGATACCTGAATAGTGAAAGCATCATGTCACATAAAAATAAAGTCTTAATTTTTAATAATTTCGAAGGTACAACTAAAAATCCAATTTTTGGTAATTGTGGCCCCGGTCTCCTTTATTCGAAGATAAACATACAAACTAACCGTGTAGTGGCGGTGTAATAAACAAACCCATATCGTTCCGTGTGTGTCGTAAGGGGCGACAGAGGTAAACAAATCACGAGATGGGCAGGAACGTCTTCCTGATTACAACTGGAAAATAAAAAAAGCCTGTCAAGCGTGGCAACTATGGCAAATATCTTCTTTATGTGACAATCTATGGGACGGCCTATCTTTAGCAGTGGACTCTGATACGCTCTAATGGAGGGAGGAATTAATTTTACATTAAAACTGTTATAATTTTAGTTACATTTAAATAATTATAGTTAGATAGACTCATTTTAATTTCGTACTTGAACAAATGTTTATTTAACACCGAGCATTCGAGAGTCTTAATTAATTTTCTTATTGCAGTGTTACTGCATATACGATAGAACAAAGCGGAAGCAGGTTTCCAATTACATTGACGGTTCAGTTTTAACAATTAAAATTAAGAACTAAAGTTGTTTTAACTAAGAAATAAATGTTGATTCCATGATATAATAAAATTCTGATGTATATACATATAATAAGATCGGGGAAAAAGTTTCTTTGTATAAAGTATACATATTCAAGATTTTTTTTGTCAAGTATAATTAAATTTAATTATAATATATAATATGTGCCATTTTGTTCGATAACTTGTTGCCATCTTGTAGGTACATAATCCCTTTGCTGTAGAAATCTTGGGATTTTCGATCAAAAATATGCGACTAGTAGTTTTGACAGTCCTCTCTTGATATTAACCTAACACTACCCAAAGAATTTTGAAGAGACCGAAACAGGTGAAAATCTGAAGGCGCAAGGACAGGACTATATGGTGGATGCATTAACACTTTCCAACCAAGCTCTCTCATTTTTGATGAGTGGTCAAAGATGTGTGTGGTCTGGCGTTATCATGATGAAAGACCTCTCCTTTTCTGTTGATCAATTCCGGCCTTATTTTCTCAATTTCTTGCCTGAGTCTCATAAGTTTTTGGCAGTAGAGATCCGCATCGATAGTTTTTCCCGGCGGTAAAAGCTCATAATAAACGATGCCCTTTTAATCCCACCATACACACAGCATCAAATTATTGCGTGTTAATCCAGGTTTCGCTATAGTCTGTGGAACTTGACTACCCTTTGACCATGATATTTTTCGCACGTTCCAGTCGTAGGTGATCTACTTTTTATCACCAGTTATCAATCTTTTCAAAAATGGTTCAGTTTCATTACATTTCAATAGAGAATCCCAAATGAGTGCATGATTCATTAGGTTTCTTTCAGTGAGCTCGTGTGGTACCCAAATATCGAGCTTTTTTGTATAGCCAGACTTTTTCATATAGGTCAAAACTGTTTTATGGTCAATCTTCAATTTCTTGGCTATGTCGTAACTACTAATATGCTGATCTAGCTCCATTTTTAAAAATGGCATTGACTTTATCAGTATGAGGGCGACCAGAGCGAGCTGCATGTTCGACATCAAAATTCCCGAACAGAAAACGATTGAACCAACATTGTGTACTAACACTGACACTGCATTAGGTCCATAAACGTCACAATTATTTTTTCGCGGCTTGAGTCTTATTTTCCCTTTTTTGTAATAAAACTTCAGAATGTATCGAATTTCTTTGTTAGATCCACTCATTCTGATGGACATAAAAACAATTGAAAAATGGCGGGAAAGTGTACTTTACATTTTACTTTTCTTTTCTTTCTCTTAATATGTTATATGTATTGATATTAAAACCAGCCAGACAAACAGTACAACCAAAAAGATTTTCTTCACTTTTATATCAACAAATGCGAAGAAACTTTTTCCCCAAACAAATATTACAAAATGACAGTCGTGGGAGTAAATTAATAAATATAAACAGTTTTCTCAACTTGTATAGGCTCCTCCAATATTATATCCCACCAAAAGTTTAATGCTGAACATAAGGCTCCCAAATAGATAGCCTCCTATGGGGATATTTGCTATAGCAGCTACGCTTGACAGGCGGATGGCAACCGCAGCTTTTTATTTTCAGGTTGTAATTAGGAAGACGCTGCTGCCAATCTCCTGGTTTGTTTTCCTTTGTCATCACTTATGATGACTATGGAAATTCTTATATCGCCACAACACGGTAAGTCAAAGCTAGCAAGGGCTAACGAAATTTTTCTGAATAATATAATCCGTAAAAGTAAATCCACAGTTGAACAAATCCAGCTGACAGCGCCTTCTAGGCCTTGAAATGTCATTAACTGATTGGGAAGAATGGTTCTCGGTAATGGTGCCCGAAAGCGCGTAGATGGGCGACCTCCCTCACACTAGGAGACGATCAGATAAGGCATAAAAAGTTGATGGATGAAAGTAGCTCAAAACTATGCTTTGTGGCCATTTGATATGTAATTTGATTATTTTCATTATGATTATAACTTTA
The DNA here is from genome assembly GCA_029286625.1 of Parnassius orleans. Lineage (NCBI taxonomy): Eukaryota > Metazoa > Arthropoda > Insecta > Lepidoptera > Papilionidae > Parnassius > Parnassius orleans. The sequence goes on along the minus strand of JAGSMP010000408.1, from coordinate 124,178 downwards.
TTAATTTTTAACGTCTTTTTAACCGACATAAAAAAGGAGGAGGTTCTCAATCGGATGTGTATATTTTTTATGTATGTTCGGGCATAACTCCGTCATATATAAACGGATTTGCAAAATTCCCATTTAAATTTTATAAAACCTGATGGTGAGTTTCGGAGACAGACAACGTAACTCTTTAATAAATGCCAGCAAATTAACCGTGATTGCTGCTATCGCATTGTTTACACAATCACACAACATAACATCACGCCTGTACCCTCTAAAGGGCTACGCAGATGTGTTCAGTATACCACAGTACACCCTGATTTGTGTATTTTTTAATTTTACCACTGGTTGAAAGGTATGTTTATTATTATTATTAATCTTAAAATTCTGGAATACTTTTTTCTATACTATATTTTAAGCGTATTTTAAGTTTGATAACAAACGACCTACGTCTACCAAACTAACAAGTGTAATACTAGTTCAATGTATTATATTAGGATCAATTAGCATTAAGTAGCAGAAGGAACGTCCTTTCTACCGCATTCGGCTTAGTGGAGGAAATGCGATCTAGAGCTCGCTGCGAGTTAGCCCGGTTACAAAGATAAGAGTCTGTTTCTACAGTGTTTCTGTAATTGGTCTTACGTCGCTGCGAATATTGCTACAGCCAACGCAGGCTTGTATATAGAATTTAAAAAGCCTGCTATATCTATTTTATAAAAAAAAATGTAGAATTTTTTTTTATAAAATAAGGGTAACAAACGAGCTCACAGTCCAAGTTACAAGAATATAGTTCTTATGGCAGAATTGATGGAGGACCTAAGCATTATGCTCAATGGCCTCAATAGTGTCTGCCAACGGATAGGTCTTAAGATAAAATGGACAAAACGAAAGTCATGTGTAAAGTCCATGCCACACCTATTCCGTTAGTTTTTGGGAGCACTAAGCTCGAAGGTGTTGACGAGTATGTTTACCTAGGACAAATAGTCCGTCTAGGTAAGTCAAACTTCGACCAAGAGGTCAATCAATGGATTCAACTCGGCTGGGCAGCGTTCGGAAGATTACAACACATCTTCTCGTCAGACATACCTCAAAACCAGAAAACAAGATTGTATAACCAGTGCGTGTTGCCAGTGATGACCTATGGATCTGAGACGTGGTCCTTCACTGCTGACCGTATGAGGAAGCTCAAGGTCGCTCAATATGCTATGGAGAGGGTTATGCATGGTCTTTCTCTGCGTGATAGACTCAAAAACGAGGAAATCCACAGTAGAACCAGAATAACTGATATAGCCAAACGGATTAGTAAGCTGAAGTGGCAATCGGCCAGCAATATAGTTCTCGAGTGGCAGTCTCGTACCAGCAGGCGAAGTGTAGGGCGTCCCCCCAGGTAGATGGAGTGATGACCTGGTAAAACATGCAGGAAATCGATGGTTGCAGGTTGCTCAGGACCGTTTTTTTGACATTCCTTGGGGAAGGCCTATGTTCAGCAGTGGACTTGTGAAGGGCTGTAATGATGATGATGATAATGATGATGAAATTTTTCTCAAAGCGTTTCTTTTGGAGCTAAGTTACAAATTCCTCTTATGGGTCTCTTCTGCAAAAACAAAGATTTTCGACGAGTTTCAACGTCAGTCGCATTACCCCATAGCAAGATTCCAATTGACATTATGCTATAGAATTTTTTTTTACAGGATAGGCTAACAAACGAGCACACAGTCCACCTGATGGTAAGTGGTTGCTGTAACTCATAGACATCTACATCTATCCTCAATAAATAATCAAAATGCAGATGCGTTGTCACCCGTGAGGACTAAGATGGAATCAGCTGGATTATAAATGCTGAAGAAGAAATAGAAATATTGTTTACGTTACCATTTAAGGGTATTTTTTTAATTCATTTTAGTTGAATTTCGCTCTATTTTTACTCTGCTACTTATCCATATATGTACATCAAAGTCAAAGTGAAATAATTTTAGTCGAAATTGACTTTTACAAAGCACTTTTTTAAAGTCGAAAGCTACGTCATCATTCTACAGGAAATACAGAATATAATAATATATTTAGTCCCTTGACAAAGTTTATCGCCTGTTCGAACTGCAGATACAGTCTCGCATTTCAAAGTGGCGTAGTTTTAAACGCTTATTTTGTTTTATTCAGATCTTGTGGTAAGAGTTTTACACAGAAAGTATGCTTTGTTGCAATTACTGCGCAGGGTTTCGCTTTAAGTTTACGAAAAAGTTTAATATAATATTTATCGGGTTGTCAGATCATATATTTTATTAAAAGTCGGTTTTATAAATTTAGGTTATTTTAGGCATTAGTTAGGAGAGATGCAAGCTCGTCCTTCTATCCCTGAAATATGTGAAAGCCTACTTTTGTCAACGATTCATCGAATCTAGTCACAATCTAGTAGTCCTTGTGCTGGCAACTTATTTTCTGTAACTTATTGAAGTGAAACTTATTTATCGACATATAGAAGCAATTTATTATGTTATTAAGAAATAAAAACGTCACGTTTTCTCGTAACGCTTCACCGCCGGGGCTGTATGAGTATACTTTTAGTTCATTTACTTATGTAAAAAATAAAATAAATAAGAATCTTACGTCGTAGAGTAGTTTCACTTCGTACGTGTGTACACAATTATACGCACAATTTTTTCGGATTACGTTGCTCTATACGAAGTCAGCTTGCCCAGCTCTAAGATCTAACAGTCCAAAATAACCAACTTAATTAAAATTAGCTAATGTAATTGCCGTTATTGCTCCATTCATCACTATTGAACATAGGTCTACACCATAGATTGCCTCATAGGTCGTCTATGGTGTAGACCTATGTTCTTTTTAATTCTTCATTATTTATTGCATATATTTGTCCGTGTTCATAAATAAAATCTATGAGTGGTCTAGGACATATGGACTTTTTATAAGCCCAAAAAATCACAAGCAATGACTGTAGGTACCAGATTTACTCGTAGCTTACTTAATTTCACTTCACTCCCATCACTGCAAATTAATGGCACTGTACTAAGCATTTCAGAAACTGTTAAGAATCTGGGCATCATTATGGATTGCAAGTTGACATGGAATGCACATATCACAGAAATTAGCAGGATAATAAATTATACTTTTCATTCCTTAAAGTTTTTTAACTTTTATTCCTTAAAATGCCTTCAAAGCTTTCTGCGGTTATCAACGACGATTTATCTTGTCCAAACGCTTATTTTCCCGATTCCTGATTATGCTGATATCTGTTATTTGGATGCGCTGGGAAGCACTTATACAAACTTAACCGCTTGTAAAACTTATGTACTAGTTATATTTTCGAGCTGAAAAAGTATGCCACGTCTCTTCCTATCACAAACAGCTCCCAATCCGACTTCGCAGGAATACCCGAATCCTTTGCCTCCGCTTTAACAAAACAATCCAACATCACCGCCTTATCTACTTGATCGATTTCGCTTTGTTCATTCCCCCGATGCAGTTGGCAGATCACATTTAAAAACCCTCCTAAATTTCCCTTGCTCCAGAAGTAAGTTCTATTCTCACTCTTTTACAGTACATGCAGTAAGGTTATGGAATTCTCTTCCTGCTGCAAGTCGTGAAGCTCAAACAGTTTCATTGTTTAAATGGCGAGTTAAAGAACACTGCGTTTCTTTGTGGTCCCAATGTTTTAATGCATGATCTGTATGTATATATGTGTGTCTACATGTATTTATGTATATGTATTATAATATTTATTATGAGAGTACACACTAAATCTGCTTCACTTTGAATCTGTCCTGTATAGGGCCTGCTGAAAGAAATTTCAATATGAAATAAGCAGTGCCTTTGTACCAAAAATCTTTTTTTTTCCATTGTAAAATTACTTTGTGTGTACATAAATTGTTAAATAAATAAACAACAATATGACTTTATTTATATTGTTACATGTAATCGAGTATATATATATATCTGTTAAGTTATGTTATGTTTAAGTACTATTATAGTTTTGCGATAAATTTCCTTCTTTGCTATTGCTATTGTGACTTTGCTTTGTCTTAATTTAATATCTTCCCTGTCCGCGAAAAAGACACAACAGTTATACAAAAGAAATGTTCATATATAACTCACGAGACAGTGAAATGGTAAATGTATATTGTAATGATATGTCATCTATAAGGGTGCACCCATCAGTCCCTAGATTAAGCCTACTTTCAGTACACACACACACTCACTCCTGCGGCTTAGTGACCTCGAGGTGAGTCCTGAACTCCGACGCGAGAACACGCCACTTCTCCAAGTCCCACGCAAGCTCTTGCCAGTTGTCACTTGTCAGCTGTCAGCAGTTACAATAAAAATGTAACAAGGTGTGTGCAGCCTATGAATAAATACATAAATAAATATTAGATGTAATATATTGTCACATGTGAACTTTACCGTTGTGCATTAATTAACACAGTAATGGCCGCCCTGCGTGCGAACACGCCTACAGTATCTGATTGTAATAACAATTACAAGCGGACATTGATATGTATTGCCGTAAGATATCCAAGTAGCGTAATAGAGTGACAGAAAGCATCTCAAATAGCCATTGTTAATTTATATGATAATACTGATTGATTTTATATACAAGTAAGGGTGACAAAGGAGCATATAGTGTACCTACACCACCAATATACACCCTATCACAAATCCATACATAAACAACATAGGATGGGATGCACATATCACATCTACAACACATCTACAACCTGCGTGTTTTGTTAGGTCGTCACTCCATCTCGTGTCGCCCAACACTGCGCTTGCCGGCATGAGGATGTCGCTCGAGAAACTTTATTTTCCATGCGTTGTCGGTTTTTCGAGCAACATGCCTAGCTATAGCTACTGATCTGTTACTTTTTCATACTTGAATAATTTTCTTAAATTATGTTTGAAATTCAGATGAGCGATAACGAAAACAAACGCTTTGTCTGTTTAATGTAGCTGTCACTCACTGCAAGTAGTCTCCCCAATTGATACTACATAATACTTAAGTTTTCGACAGGTTAGGTTTGCTTATATCAGATTGAAATATTTGACGGTTTCGCCTCACGGTATCATCAGGGTTTATAAGATATTAAAATAGTGACCATAAAAACTGATCGGTTTTTATAGTTAGTCACTACTAGGAGACAGAAACAAGTAAGAGAGAAAAGGAGTTCTAACTAATAGATCACATTTTAAGCTAAAATAAGTATAAGAATAGGGAGAAGTGGATAAAACTGGAGGAAGCCTATACTCGTAGGGAGGTCCTTAACAACAATTAGGTAATTATTAATTTGATATTTGTTGTGTCAAGAAGGTACTTATTATTAATTTGATGATTTTTTTTCTTTCATGAATATATAATGTTTCTTTATGTTATAATATTTTTGTTACAAATTATTTAATGCAATTAATAATTAATGAAATGTATTTTAATATCGTTAAGGAAATAAATAGCTTTATAATAGTGATAATAAGTATATTAATGTATCAAAATACGAAATATGCCCAATAAGGATATAATGGAAAAATTAGAGTAAGACTAATATTTTTTCCAATTCGCAGGAATTGCTGTGCAATCCAAAACAAAGAGACAATTTGCACCTGCAACTGCGCTCGAGAAACGAACCGGAACGTAATTGGTTTCAAAGTTACTCCGATTGAATGAGTTTGCGCGCTAGTTTACAAGGGAAAAATATTAGTATAAATAGTCAAGATTGCATTGAATAAAACTATTTAAAATTCTTAATTAAATTATTTTTATTTCCCGATGTTTCGTAAAAATAAGTAAAATTAAACGCGATAAATAATAATAATAATATTTTTATTCAGACTCAGTCCATAGATACGTTAGTATAACAATAATAAAAAAAAACTTAAAACTAGTTTTAATATTTAACTTCTTCTTTTTCATATTTTTAAATTAACAAATTAAACATCCCGCGTACATTACATAATTATATCTTTATTTTTTTTATTTTTATTTAATTTTACATGTAGACTTCACCAGTGCCTCATAATGGCAGACCTATCAGCAATTGTGGGTAGAATGCTGTTGGTAGAGTTACGCAGACGACTCAGTAACGAACCAGACCTTTAACGTATAACGGCATGAAAGCCATCCGTGTGTGCCTCAGCAAACATGGCAGAGGAACTACAATAAAGCGGCAATTCCAACAGTATAAATAGTTTATTCAATGTGTAGTGTTCACATAATCATCATCATCATTACAGCCATTCACAAGTCCACTGCTGAACATAGGCCTCATCTAGTGGGGGGTCACCCTACACTTCGCCTACCAGTACGAGGCTGCCACTCGAGAACCTTTTTTCCCCATCGGTTGTCGGTTCTTCGAGCTATATGGCCGGCCCATTGCCACTTCAGCTTACTAATCCGTTGAGCTATGTCGGTTACTCTGGTTCTACTGCGGATATCCTCATTTCTAAGTTTATCACGCAGAGAAACTCCGAGCATAACCCTCTCCATAACTCGCTGGCCAGCAGTGAAGGGTGGTCCTTCACTCAGATCCATAAGTCATCACTGGCAACACGCACTGGTTGTACAATCTAGTTTTCAGGTTTTGAGGTATCCCTAGTGTTCGCATAAATATAAGAAATCATTAGTCAAGAAGGCGTTTGGAATGTTCAAGCTTTTATAAGCTTGACCTGTATGTATGAGTGTAATGGGATTTTGAATCAACTTTAGCGCACTTCTGGACTTCTAAATAATCTAAAATATTGCAGACGTATAATTTGTATTAGGACCAATGACCGCATACGTATGTATGTAATTACTATAAGCCAATGACAAAACATTAATTTTCATGACTATAACCCAGTGGTATGATAATGTGAGCCCCGATTTTGAAGATTTTTTCTCTTATTAAATAGGTTATATTTGAGGGGGCCACCATATAAAAAGGGATTTACATGGGACCACCATATAAATTTGGAACAAAAATTCTACTGCTAAGGGTGGCAAAATTGGGATGAAGTTTTTAACGTAACCACGAGTATATAGAGCTTAGATAATATTGTGATCGTGTTAGTCTTCAGTCATAGATAGCTACAAAACATAAAACATATTATTGTTGATTGATAAGATAATTTATTATTTTATTAATTACATTATACCTCTGCGGTGATTTCATTTAAATTTGGGGAAAAATTGCACTCCTAAGAGTAAAAGTTGGAGTTGAAATATTTGTTTGTATAATACGAGTATATAACTATTGTAATTATTTAGACGACATTCTAGATAATAGACCATAAAAAAATCAAAAGGATCATACGATTAAACTTTATAAAAATACAGGCCGGCTCCAAAAAAAAACTAAAAGTAGTAAAATAACTTCCACATAATTTAGTAAATACTGAAGTCGGTACTAATACAGAGTGTATCCAAGAATTAAAGCGTTGACTTCAGAATCTAACCAGTGTGGATTTTATTTTATTCTGTTTAGTTTTTATTTTGTTTTTACTTTTTTTAAGTGTATTTATATCTTACATAAGTGGTAATACTGACAAAGGTGTTTTTACACTAATAGATAAAAAATACAAGTGTCAAAAATTTGTATAAAAACATTTTAATAAATAATATGCAAATGTAAACCTAAATGTACAATGTACTCTGATATCTCTTGCGAATAAAATTTTTACATAACAATGAAGCATTCTGCGACCACAATAAAAGAAATGCTTTTGAAATGTCCATGTTTATGCAAAGTGTGACTGTTATGGTCCCAAGGAATGTACAAATGTACAGCATATATGAAAACTTGAGGATAGTTGTTAGCCTCTATCTCTAAAGTAACTTGTTCTGTGAGATAACTAGGTACTGGACTGCATTCTACAAGTTCACTTAAAAAGTAACACACACACACACACACACACACACACACACACACACACACACACACACACACACACACACACACACACACACACACACACACACACACACACACACACACACACACACACACACACACACACACATACACACACACACACACACACACACACACACACACACACACACACAGAGAGAGAGAGAGAGAGAGAGAGAGAGAGAGAGAGAGAGAGAGAGAGACGCGTGCGCACACTTACACATACGCACGCACGATTAGCTTAATAAAAGTACCCTCAACCTCATCGGCACGTACTACGCGCCAAAATTAACTTCACTTGACTCGGATGACGTCAGAGCGCACTGAGAGTCCCTACTGAGGCGATGAGGGAGGGGCAGCGCATTCCAGGCGAGTCTCAATACAGGTCCGTTAAGGGTGCAATGTTTTTGTTTGTGATTTTAATGATATAATTTGAATTTCGGATGAATTTTCTTGATAATTAGGTATTGTTTGTTACCGTTACAGCCTATCAAACGCTTAACATAAACCTTCCCTATACATTGCCTCATAGGGAGGATAATTGCCACAGTTGTCACGCTTGACAGGCGAGTTGGCAACCGCAGTATTTTAATTTTTAGTTGTTTTTAGGAAGTCACTGCTGCCCATCTTCTGGTTTGTTTTCCTCTTACTACACCCACTGGACGATATGGGGTAGTGGATATTCTTACACCGCCACGACACGGTAAGTGTTATTTGTCTGAGCAACAATTAAAGTTATCTTCCTTTCTATTCCAGACAGAATCCTATACTGAAAAGTCCACTTAGTACATAATAAGTATTGTGTCGTAATTGATCCGAGTACTTAATTTTGACCTACCTGATATATATTCTCAGAAACACTACATCGCAGACGGGTATATTTAAAATGGCGAGCGTCTTTGTGAAACAGATAAGCCGCGGCAGAATATCCTTGTGTGTGATATTTTATTAAATTGCTCGTGACCTTATTTGGAGATTAGTGCGATCGAAATCGTCTAGTAGGAACATCACCATTTACACACACAATTTAAAGTGTGCTTACACCAAGATACGATTTTATAAGTATACGATACGACTTTATCAGTATACTATACGACCTTATAAGTTAACAACCATCATTATTTTCTTCGGCGGGTAGGTTTTGAATAAGTACAGTTACAAAAGTGCTCTCGTAATATTTTATGATCTAAATATAATTTTGAATATAATTTTTAGTATTTGTGCTAATATAATAACTAGTTATTTGTTTTTAATTCAGTGTTTAATAAGTATGACAATTTAAATCGTTAAATACTCACAATTCACCTCCCATCATAACCTCAATTCGTAACAGTGTTCACTTGTTAACATAGTAAATAACTTTCGTGGTATCAGTATTTGAATAATGGCAAATGCCATGGATGTTGAGAATATGCAGAGAGATTTAGAAGATTGCTGGAGTCAGAAAATGGCCGTATTTGAGAAACGCTTGAAGGATGCATCCACTCCAATAAACCCAACACTGGCACAACTACATGAAGAATTTTACTCCTTAAGGATCTTGTTTTCAAAATGCTAAATCTTTACGGCAGCAGGTTCATGAGTGCATGAAGAATGTTGATACTATTAACATGTGGCATCGTCGAAAGGCTATTGTTTTAATGGCATCCCAGAGGCATCTGTGACTAATATAACAGATGAAATACTACAACTGTTGCACAATAAATTGGGTTTAAAACATATAAGTGCCATTAGCTTGGAAAACTGCTATAGACTTGTGCAGCAAAGTAACCACATTAGGCCTGTTATGGTATATTTTCGTGATCACCACACAAAACAGGAAGTGTGGAAAGTTAAATCAAAATTGAAAGGCTTGCTAATCTCTGTTTCCGAATTCCTTACTAAAACCAGGCAATCAATACATAAAGAGCTGAAAACATTTTGGAATAAAAATGTGGACTTTGGATGGTGTTATCTATGTTAAACATCCTGGTGGTTATGATAAGATCCTTGCGATGGAGCAGTTAGATGCTTTGATGGCCAAATATCCACAACAAGTACTCCAATCAGGTCAGACGCTGCTTTAATACCTCGGATATTACAAATAATTCAAAGTCATCACAAGGTTCATCTAGTACTAAACGTGCAAGAAACAGCCCGTCATACTATTACAGCAGTGACCAATCGTGATGATACCAAGAGATCTCGGCGGCCTGTAGTAAAAAATAGAATTCATTCTTCTGTTCCACTACGCTAATGTGATTGGTGATGTATCTCTGGTGAATATCTTTACTTAGCAAATTTTGAACATGTTATTGCATTCAATGTAATTTTTAATATAGTCATATTTAGTCTTATAACTACTGCTTGCTGTGCTTCAACTTTTATGTATTTTTTTTTGTTTCATTGTTAAAGCTCATTTGAGTGGCACTGTAATTTTAATATTAGTTATGTTATCAGTGTGTTTATGATGCAATCCTGTTAAGTATGAAGTGATTTGGTAATGTTCTTATTATCTGATATTTTAGTTACTTAAATTTACTTTTTCATTTACTATGATGTGATCCTGCTCTTTGAATTATCGTTATTGTTTTCTAATATTATAAATACTATTTCAGATGAGATAATTCACTACGTTTATTGTATTAATTGACAAAGACTTTTTAATTTTTTGTACTTTTGCAACTTTGCATATATAAAATTCATGCTTTTGTTCTTACTACGCTAATGTAATTGGTGATGTAACCTTTACTTAGCAAATCTTGAACATATTGCATTCAATGTAATTTTTAATATAGTCATATTTAGCCTTATAACTAATACTTGTTGTGCTTCAATTTTTATGTATAAATGTTTGTTTAATTGTTGAAGTTTCTTGGAGTGGCACTGTAATTTTAATATTAGTTATTTTATCAGTGTATTTATAGTGTAATCCTGATAAGTATGAAGTGATCTGGTATTGTTATAAGTATCTGGTATTTTTAATAACTTAAATTTACTTTTTTTTTTGTGATCCTGCTCTTAGAATAATCGCTATCGTTTTCTATTAATATTTCAGATGAAATAATACACAACGTTAATAGTAATCCTGCAACTATACATATAATTTGTTTACTTTAGAGTAAGAAGAAGTTAACGTAGGTAAATAAATATGTAGCAATTAAGATAAAGTTAATCTGTCATTGTCATCATTCATCATTACAATTATTATATGCCATAGACATTATATCCCTTATCCCTGTAGAGTTTATAAACTCTGATTGTATTTCACAAAAGGCACAGATGTCTAAAACTTACTGCCTATTAATGTATAAGTTAAATATGAATAAATTGTATAAGTTGTTATCGCCGTCATTTGCATGCAACATTTTATGTTTTACTTATTTAGTGAAAAGTTATTATTGTTTCTTAGTTAACTTTTTATAATTTTCTTTTGTTTCCCATCAAAATATTACCAGTGTGTTAATTTGGGCGGTTTTCAATTGTAATATTAATAATTATATAACATGTTGGTGAAGCAGTGTAGCCCAGTATGAGTATGTAACTAATTAATCATTAAGTAATCATTAAGATGTTTAATTTTTCATGCTGTGTAAACAGTCAACTGGTGGGATGGTATTTTATGAGATTCCTAAATAGTTTAAATTTTTTAGCTATTAGTATTATAGCAAATTTATTTAAAATTTTATGTATATATAAATATATGTATATGATATAAATTATTTATTAATCTATTGCATATAATAATGTCTGATACCGATTCATTTCATTCATTTAACAGTTCTGATTCTTCATTCTTATCGTGTAACGATTCTATAAACATTTCTAATACCTTATATACAGTTAAAAGAAACTTTTCAATCTAACAATAAATCTTTAATATCTGTCATATTAACGCCAAAGTATTCCGAGTCACTTTACTGAGCGAAGCGTCTTTAACCCGAACTTGATACAAGCTATTCTAATCTCCCGAAAGTTGGCTGAAGCCAAGTCTTCACTCGGCGTTGTATCCACTTCCGGGTTTTGTACTAATTAGAAATGACCGTATTGGTAAAAGCGGGGAGGCGGTGTTGCTATTTACCTACACTCGTCATTTTCGTATGAAATTATTTTAGCTTCACCTTCCTTTATTCAGGTTCTCCGAGTTCTTGTTCTTAAAAGTCAGTGTCAGAGGCGTAAAGGTGATTCTTGGAATAGTGTATTGTCCTCCTTCCATTGACTATTTCGACACTTTAGAATCGGCTCGAAAGAATTGTTCTGAGTGTGCACACTGCATAATCATGGGTGATTTTAACACCGACCTTTGATAAATTCTAACCGTTCCCAAAAACTTCGTACAATCATTGAGTCAGTCAATCTCCACATTCTTCCTTCAGGGGCAACACATCATAATTTCGATTCCAAGGACTCTTTGATTGACCTTATTATTACAGCTTCTCCTGATCATGTGATATCACATGGTCAGTGTTCCGCCCCAGGATTCTCGCGTCACGACCTCATTTATGTTGCATACAAGCTAAAATCTAAATCGTTGCCTACATTTATTCACTTGCGCAACTTTTCTAAAATAAATTTGGATAAACTAAAAAGTGATGCTTCTAATTTAAATTTTGATCAATTAAAATTATCAACGACTGTCGATGATATGTTATCCATCTTTAATAATAAAATAATTAGTTTATATAACACCCATGCTCCTGTACGTAAAGTTGGACTTAAACATCAACCCTCTCCTTGGATGACTGAGGGAGTTCGGATGGCGATGACAAGGCGGAACAGGACTTTTCAGCGTTTCAAAAGAGTGCGTACGGAAGAGAATTGGATATGTTTTAAGAAAGCTAGGAACAGATGCAATCAGATGGTGCGTAACGCCAAACGCCGTTATATCCAAAATAATATAATTAATTCTTCGCCAGCTAATGTCTGGAAGTTTCTTAGGTCAATTGGCGTGGGTGAGATGGAGTCTACTCTGGAGTGCGCCTCTTACTTGTCTTATGATGACATTAATCTCCACTTTGCTTCTGCTCCTGTTCTGGACACTACTGTACGATCTCAAACGATAGCCTATTTAGCTTCTATCCAATCTCCTCAAATTCCTTCTTTTCAATTTTCGTCAGTTCATCAGGATGACATTAAAAATTATTATAGCCATTAAATCCAAGGCTGTGGGTTGTGATGAAATCAGTAGAACTATGATAGTCAATACTGAGTATGTACTACCTGCACTTACTCATTATTAACTTTTCGCTGGATTCAGGTCAGTACCCAAATGTCTGGAAAAAGGCTTTCATATGCTCTATTCCCAAAATATCGAATCCCACATTACCTAATCACCTTCGTCCTGTATCTATATTGCCCTTTTATCCAAGGTTCTGGAAGGCTGCGTACATAAGCAAGTCTCCAATTTTGTATTTAAAAATAATCTACTCAGCGATTATCAGTCTGGGTTTCGTCTCGGTCACAGCACCACTACAGCATTACTCAAAGTTACGGAAGACATCAGACAAGGTATGGAAAAGAAGAAAGTTACTGTAATGGTGCTTGTTGACTTTTCTAATGCTTTTAACGCAGTGGACCATGATATCCTTTTATCTATCCTGTCCTATTTAAGATTCGCACCCTCAGTCTTGGATTGGTTCTCTTCATATCTTCGCGGGCGTCAGCAGTCTGTCCATTTGGGACAGAAGAGTTCCAAGTGGGCTAGTCTTGATGCTGGCGTCCCGCAAGGCGGTATACTTTCTCCATTAATTTTCTCAGTTTTTATAAACTTGATCACATCTATTATGAACTGTTCGTACCATCTGTATGCTGAGAGCTCCATGACGCTATAAGAATGATCAATCTGAACTTGGAAGCTGTAAAAGAATGGTCTAGGCGTTTTGGAATATCAGTTAATCCAACGAAGTGTCAAGCTATAATCGTAGGTAGCTCGAGAATGTTGTCCAAAATTGATGTGGCAAGCCTACCTGCTGTCTATTACGGTGATATACTGATACCGTTCTCTTCCTCTGTAAAAAATCTTGGCCTGTATATGGATAACACAATGAACTGGTGTACGCATGTCACCGAAATTAGCCGCAAAGTCTTTGCCACCTTACGATCCCTCTATCGCCTGAAGAACTTTCTTCCAATTAAGACTAAGCTAACACTTGCGCAAACACTTATAATGCCCTTAATTGATTACGCAGATGTGTGCTACCCAGATTTGAACCAAAATCTTCTTAACGAACTAGAGCGTCTTCTCAATAACTGTATTAGATATATATTTAGTCTCCGAAAATATGATCACATCTCTCATTATCGTGAACGCCTGAAATGGCTTACTATCCGACAGACGAAACTCTAGAATTCTGCTTGTTCTTTTTTCAATTTTGAATAATCCAACTTCTCCAACATATCTCAAGGACAAATTCCAATATCTCTTTTCAACTCATGATAAGGTTCTTCGCTCCTCATCTAATCATAAGATCAGTATTCCATCTCATTTCACTGATTCACCAACACCCTTTACTATTCAGGCAACACTACTCTGGAACTCCTTGCCCGAAAACATAAGAAGAGCGCCAAGTAAGGACTGTTTTAAAAGTTGGTACATGGCTTTTGAAACGAAGCGATGTTATATGTTAAGAATGATGATGATATATTTTGATACATTTAGATGTTTTATTATTTGCAATTTCAATATATGTATTTTATTATTATATGTAACGTATATATTATATCTATGTATGATACATATTTTGTTCATATATTTACATACACTATATGTAAAGTTTTGTATATTATATGTATATCTTAGTATGTATGTATATATATATATATGTATTTGCACCTGCCACAAAATCTCGTCACTCCACGGGTTGACTGGCAGAGAATGCCGTTAGGCATTAAGTTCGCCCTTTGTTACCCTTGTTGTTAAGGTGTCAACATACAAGATTAAATAAATAAATAAATAAATTATTACAGCCTATCAAATTCCACTACTTTGGCCTCCCCAGTACATTTACCTCAAAGGTGGGATATTTACCATGGTTGTCACACTGTGCAAGCGGCTAGCAATCGTTGTTACCATATGGTAAAGAACACTTGCGTAAAATAAAAACTGCTGTATTGCGTATGGTGAGCGATGAGATCCTTTATACATGAAAAAACGCATTAGCATTTTTGTTTTCTTGCGAGTGGGAATTGGTGGTCTCCTAACTGTTTTATTACTACAATGTTACAAAAAAGGAGTTAATTTATTACGTAATACTAAAATAATGCAACAATAATAATCTTAACATTTTTTATAGTTCTTCAATATATTTAAGTTTCAAAAGTTCACTGCTTATGTATTTGAATATATGATATTTTTGATAAAAAGCAAGTCTCATTCTAACCCGGTTTTACGTAAAATTGCCACACATACGACGCATAATGCCACATTCAAGCCGCACACTACGTGCCAGCACTCGCAAACAGTTATAGACACCGGAGACAGCGCGCGAAAAAACTTACAATCACTGAAACATTATTTGTGAACGCGGACTGCGGGTAACTCATAATTGTGTGAATGCTGAATTTAAATGAGATACGTGATGAAAAATTTCACCAGATTTATTTTTCAGATCTGCAGTTGTTTTGTGACCAAAAAATTGAAAAATGAAAAAAAAATTTGCTGAATATTAATAATGAATACTTTTATGTTTTGGGACGTAACCGGCATTTTTAAGGGCACTGCCGAATATTTATAAAAAAAAAATATACAAATGAGCAAAGAATCCATCTGTTGGTAAGTGGTACTATGACCTATAAACACCTTAAAAAAATGCAGATGCGTTGTCATCTCTTCGGCTAAGATGAAACGGCTAGCTAAAAAGAATTCCTGATTCTCTTCACTCACTATACGAAACTCAGCAGATTAATGCAGTTATATGGCACAGGTATTCTTTATATGAACGAAATATATAGTCAATGAATATGCTATGGAATAAAGTTTAGTCAACGGTTAGTACTAAAAAGTAATTACATGCAATAACATTTAATTTTATTTATAACATAATATGTTACGCAACTTACAAAATGATTTGCAAAATTTTACTAGAAGGGTGCTAACCATCTGAGCCGTGGTAGCTCAGATGGTTAGCGCTCGCTGTAAGTTGCACAATACGCGAGCAACCCGGGTTCAATCCCCGCCAGCACCAATGAAATTGTTAATTGCAATTTTAAGTGCTGATTTACCACGTACTCGGCGGTGAAGGAAAACATCGTGAGGACCTGCATGTCTGAGAAATCAAAAGAAAAATATTTCGAAGAGATGTGATGTTCGCCGCCAAGACGCATTGGGACATTTCCCTTGCCCTAAAACCGTCTCAGAAATGAGACGAGGCCTGTGCCCAGCAGTGGGACGTATATAGGCTGTAACTTTACTTTTTTTTTACTTTACTAGAAGGGTAAGTATATTATGTAATTATAATCAAATTATATGTTCTGTTTATATATATTTCTCTATTGCTCCTCCTGCGTTAAATATTCACCACTGTATGGTCACACTCAATGACTGATAGAGAAAGTCTAAAGGCATTAAAAGGACCCTTTATAAAGAATAGGTAAAAATAAAATATTTGTAATAAGAATGTGTTTTTGTGATATGAAGATTTGAAACAATAAAGTTAGTCTGTTCCATGAAATGAATAATATTATAGTAAAAGATCCATACATCTTATTATGTCTTTTATGTCTAATCTATATGTTGAAGAATGATCAATCAATAATCAATCAATATACATTAGAACGAGACAAAATGAAATAAATATATACAAGGTACAATAGGCGGTCTTATCGCTCTGGAAGCATTTCTTCCAGACGACCCTTATTTAGCAAGGAACTGTTGTTTACAGCAAATTACAAATACACACCTTCCCGTACATAAATTTGACAATAATGAATGAATTAATGAATGAATGAAAAATGAAGAATATTTAATTCTTTTCCTATTATAAAAGTTGACTAAATATTTTTTACAATATTAACACTCATATGGTATAATCCCGCTCTATCATTGTATTCTCGTCCCTGCATCCCGTGGGTGTTGTAAGCAACAATACAGAGAAACTGTAACGGGAGATAGACAGCAGCATCTTCCAGTTAAGAGCTTAAATACTAAAAAACTTGCGGTTACCAATACGCCTGCCTAGCTTGGTAACTATGGCAAATATCCCCTAAGTTCAATCAATGGGGGAGGGATATGTTGAATGCCTATGGACTATGTTGGAGATGGCTATAATGAATATTTGAAGGAAGATAAAATCAATGAAGATTAGGCGGGCGTATGGTAGTGCCATACGAGAATCCTTCATCTCATCTCTTGATAATGGGTCGGGAGTGTAGAAAACCTGGGACCCTTTTTATTGGAAACGAGGTATGCCATCTTAATCCTCAATGGTGACAACGCATCTGCATTTTAATACTTAATCGAGGATAAATGTAAATGTCTATAGGCCACAGTATCCACTTACCCACAGGTGGACAGTGAGCTCGTTTGTCACTCCCATTCTATAATATTTTTGTTATATAAAATAATTAAATATCGTTGTAGACGTTGTAAAAGCTGACTATGATAAATGCCAGAATTATCTCAAGGCTTTCGATACAGAATTAACATTTTAAGCAACAGCGTCAAATGTTGCAAGCGTTGCGATTAAAGCCAATCCTTCCTAATTGGGGAGGCTTATATCTAACAGTGAACTTATTTTTAATAAAACTGAAGTAACAAACGAACTTATAGATCAAACGATGGTTAGAAGCTACTGTAGTCCAAAGAAAAGGGAGACCTAAGCCCTCCAACGCGTACACTTATAATTCGTTAAGTTTAGTAATACTCGTAAGACCAAGTTTGGTCTAGCGAGCCATATCAGGAGGAGTACAGTCCAGAGACGTATGCAGCGAACTTCTAACAAAGAAGGCTACACAGGCTCACAGCCTGTTATTATACTGACTCTCTGCAGAGAGTCAGTATAATAATATGATGGGTGTACCCTTCAGAACGGAACACATCAGTACACGCGCGGCTATTTAGCAACAGAAATAGGTAAATAGTATCTCCTAGACGAACTTCTATGCAAAAAAGTGTCCTACCACCTAGTAGGCCACTTTTAAGAGCTGATCAAGATAAAGAAGTTAAATGCAATATTTAATTATCATGTGCAAGTCATAAGTGCCACTTTTTAGATAGTTAGTTATTTAATCTGAATTATCTTAACGACAGAGTATAGTTCAGAGCTAGTGAGTTCACTTATATTTTTAAGAAACTATTTGGAAAGGAAGAGAAAACCAACGATTATCTTCAGAAAATCATTTAAAATTGTATATTAATGTATAATGGCCCGTGTAGTGGCGGGTTAGAATACCCACTACCCCATATCTTCCGTGGGTGTCGTAAGAGGCGACAGAGGAAACTGAGGCAGAAGATGGGCAGCAGCATCTTCTGATAACAGCAATAACAATAAAAACTGCGGTTGCCAACCCGCTCGCCAAGCGTGGCAACTACGGCAATATCCCCAATGAAGAAAGTTACGAAGAGACGGCCCCCAGTCCCGGCGGCCCCGCTATTCCTGGCTACGGTGGCGACCATGGTAACGGCGGGGCAGGGGTGCTAAGAATCTCCGGTGGAGGTTCGGTTGCCACCACGACGACTGACCTGGCAACTTATAACGCACGCACTCTGAGGACTGACGAGAAGATCCTGGAGCTGGAAGAAGAGATAGCCGTTGCGCTGGAATATTATAGGATTATCAGAGGTCCGAAGAGAGGGGAGGACACGGTAATCCTCGAATCCGGCAACTTGTTCTATCACCGAGGGCGACCATCTGTCCCAAGGAGGTGTCGGATTTATCGTCCACAAGTCTCTCGTTAACAACGTTAAAATTGGGAGTGTGTCGACGAGGGTTGCGTACCTTATACTCAGAATCACCAAACGGTATTCGCTGAAGGTCATACAGGTTTACGCACCAACTTCGGCACACCCCGATGAGGAGGTAGAGGAAATGTATGAGGATATCTCTAGAGCCATGCATTCCTCTAAAACCCACTATACGGTGTTAATGGAGACTTCAACGCAAAGCTAGGCACAAGAGAGAACGGTGAGCTGAAAGTAGGAAATTCGGATTAGGGCAACGGAACCCAAGGGCCAGCAGCTGGCCGACTTCATGGAGAAAGAGGACTCTTATGATGAACTCTTTCTTCCAGAAGCGGCCCCATGGAAGTGGACCTGGTCGAGCCCCGACGGTTCGACAAAAATGAGATTGACTTCATTATGACGACTAGACGCCAACTGTTCAGTGATGTCTCAGTGATCGCGAGGGTGAAAACTGTAGCGATCACCGAATGGTTAGAGGCACACTGAACTTAAACGTTGTTGGAGAGGTGTCGTCAATGAAGTCAACGCCCGTCCCCTCGTGCTCTAATCCAAAGTCCCGAAACCTTTCAGCTCGAGTTACAAAACCGTTTTCAGTGCTAGAAGATTGCAATGCAGTGGACGATATGAATGACAAGCTTGTGGAAACTGTCCATGCGGTCGGAGCTAAGCTTTGTAAGACCCGCCGCAGAAGAACACAAAAACTCTCCGATCACACTCTTAATCTCATGGCTGTTAGACGGGAAATGAAGCTGCAATCTTCAGTAGATTTGATAGCATACAGGCAACTGAACAGACAGATCTCCAAATGCATGCGGCGGGACTTGCGCAACTTCAATACAGCTCGTATTGAAGAAGCGATCGAGCGGAACCAGGGCTCCAAAGTCTTTGCCAGAGATCTGTCTGCCAGAAAGAACCAACTGTCGAAGCTGAAGACCGAGTGTGGCAGTATCGTTTCTGGGACACCTGAGATTTTGAGGAGATTGAGAGGTTCTATGGGCAGCTGTACATCATCGTTGGAGCCACACGCAAGTGTGAGTAACGATCCAAGAGCGAGTCTTATCCGACACTATTCCGATGATATCCCGGACGTCAGTCTGAGCGAGATTAGAATGGCTCTCCAGCACCTTAAAAACGGCAAGGCCCCAGGCGAGGATGGAATTACGGCGGAGCTTCTGAAAGCGGGTGGAAACCGGTACTTGAAGTCCTTCAGAAGCTCTTTAATTCCGTCCTACATGGTGGCACTACACCGGAGGCGTGGAGCAGAAGTGTGGTGGTCTTGTTCTTCAAGAAAGGCGACAACGCTCTCTTGAAGAACTACAGACCGATTTCCCTTCTGAGCCGCGTCTACGTGCTGTTTTCGAGAGTCATTACGAATCGTCTCGCACGCAGATTCGACGACTTCCAGCCTCCCGAACAAGTTGAGCCCGAAAAGTTTTTTAGCGACCATAGACCACATACATACCCTTCGGCAAATTGTACAGAAGTCCGAGGAGTACAATTTGCCACTATGTCTGGCGTATGGACTACGAGAAAGCCTTTGATTCCCTCGAAATTTGGCGGTGCTGCAGTCCCTTCAGCGGTGCCAAGTTGACTGTCGGTATATCGAAGTGTTGAAGTGTTTGTACAGTAGGGCTACGATGGCTATCCGAGTACAGAACCAGAGTACAAAACCTATCCAACTGCAGAGAGGTGTAAGACAGGGTGACGTTATATCCCCGAAACTCTTCACCGCTGCATTGGAAGACGTTTTCAAGCTTCTGGACTGGAAAGGATACGGCATTAACATCAATGGCGAGTACATCACTCACCTTCGATTTGCCGACGATATAGTCCTTATGGCAGAATCGCTGGAGGACCTAAGCACTATGCTCAATGACCTCAATAGTGCCTCCCAACGGATAGGTCTTAAGATGAACATGGACAAAACAAAGATCATGTTTAATGTCCATGTCACACCTATGCCGGTAGTTGTTGGGAGCACTAAGCTCGAAGTTGTTGACGAATATGTTTACCTGGGACAAATAGTCCGACTAGGTAAGTCCAACTTCGACCGAGAGGTCAATCGACGGATTCAACTCGGCTGGGCAGCGTTCGGGAAATTACGGCATCTTCTCGTCAGGTATACCTCAAAACTTGAAAACGAGGCTGTACAACCAGTGCGTGTTGCCAGTGATGACCTACGGAACTGAGACGTGGTCCTTCACTGCTGGCCGGATGAGGAAGCTCAAGGTCGCTCAGCGAGCTATGGAGAGGGCTATGCTTGGAGTCTCACTGCGTGATAAACTTAGAAATGAGGATATCCGCAGTAGAACCAGAGTGACCGACATAGCCCAACAGATTAGTAAGCTGAAGTGGCAATGGGCCGGCCATATAGCTAGAAGAACCGACAACCGATGGGGAAAAAGGTTCTCAGTGGCGGCCTCGTACCGGCGGACGAAGTGTAGGCGTCCCCCACTAGATGGAGTGACGACCTGGTAAGACATGCAGGAAGTCGATGGATGCGGGTGGCTCAGGACCGTGCTTTGTGGCATTCCTTGGGGAGGCCTATGTTCAGCAGTGGACTTGATGGGCTGTAATGATGATGATGATGATGATGATTAATGTATTGACTTAGGTAAAATAACCCTTCCTTGGTAGTCAGGTAAAAAGGCCATTTACTCTTGACTTGAAGGCGTACATTGTAATCGGATAGAAAAATGGATGCTGGTTAATTATTCCACTCCAAAATAAACTTATTGAAACTGAAACTGGTTAGAGCCAATCTCACCAGTTTCAAGCACATGCATAACTTAATCAGCCTTGAATACCGATAGGCTGATTAAGTTGTGCATTTCAGTGTTCTACAAGATACATTTCGGAGAGATTAGACAAATGCACTCGAGAACAGTCTCCACCCCTTTATAAAAAATATTAACATTCGAACTAAACAGTTTCCCTCGTTTTACGTAATGCGTATTGCAATGAAATGGAATAATTTGCCAGCATCTGTCTTTCCAATCGATTGCAATGTGCGTCTTTATAAAAGAGATATACATGCGTTCACGATTAAGGTGATATGTCTTCTAACCTATTAAACTGTTCTAATAGTTCATCAGTACGTACGTAGACGCCGGACCTTACACACGTACCTAGCGCAAACTAGTTCGCAATTACTCATTAACGCGATTCTCAAACTTTTTTTCCACCTTGTTAGTGAGCTATTAAAATATGTTCAAGTGTACGCGTTGTGACGGAGATTTCAGAGTTGGGGTAAAGTGTTCCGTTTGCCAAGAACGGTTTGACATTCCATGAGCTGGATTAACGGAAGCTGGCTACCGTAGGTTAGGCAAGGATAGAAGAAATAACTGGAGATGCACATCTTGCAAGAGCGCCAAAGCTCTTAGTCCGCTAAACCTACCTTCAAAAAATACACCTTCTGTTAAGTCTCTTTTACCTGTGGACATGGAGATGATTGCTTCGGAGCTTAAAAGCTTATCTTCACAGATGAACTCACTCCTACCTTAATAGCAAGCGTCAAGGCTATAAGCTGATGGCTGACCTAAAGTCCATAAAGGCCGATATGGAAGATCTTAAGCTTATGAAGCCGGAGGTGGCTGATATGAGGACCTCATTGGAATTTGTTCAGTGCTCTGTTGAATCATTGAATAGTAGGATCACGGAAATAAATCAAGAAATCCAGACTTTGCTGAAGACTAAAGAAGATGTAGTTCAATTGAAGCAACGTTTTGAGAACTTTGAAGACTCCATGCGGGAATTTGAACAAAGGTCTCGTATGAATAACATCGAGATCAAAGGAGTACCGATGTCTCCATCAGAAAACCTTTTCGAGATATTTAGTAAGCTTGGAGATCATATTAATTGTGTCATCCCTAAAAATCAAATTAATTACATTGCGAGGATTCCTATGCGAAATGATAAACTAAATAAAACAATTATCATCTCAGTGCATAATAGATACCTTAAGGAGGACTTCGTAGCTGCAGCGAAGAAGCGCACCATTGTTCCAGCGGACCTGGGTTTAAGAGGTGACAATAGAATATTTGTTAATGACCATCTTACTCTGGAAAACAAGATGTTGCTAAATAAAGCCAAAAAACGAGCCAAGGAGCAGGGGTTTGCCTTTGTTTGGGTAAAGGGATGCAAAATATTTGCAAGAAAAAACCCAACGTCTCATATAATTACAATAAAATCGGACTCCGATTTAAAAAAGTTTTCCTAGTTATTACAATTAGCGCTTTGATATTGTTAAAATCATCTTCCTGTTTTAACTGTGTTTTAGTTAGTTTGAGAAACGCTTGCTCTCTAACATTTAAGTTTGTTTACCTGCTTGATATCGTTATGCATTCACGTACTCCCGCTGCACACTTGTTTACTCAATCATATTATATCGCTCCACCGTCTATTTGCTTTTGCATTTTTGTATCTATTGTTTACGCTTATAGCCTTATTCTATTATTAGTTTTTTTAAATGTTGCTTACAAATTTAACATTTTTTTACGCATCTTTTCAAACATATTGCTTTATTCCGCCTTTCTACACTTATTACTTGTTATTATAATTAATTATGTACTAGTTTTATGGTTCAAAAATGGCGATTAATATATATTACCAAAACGTACGTGGTTTACGTACAAAAACTTCGGCCTTCTATAGAAATATTAACATGAATTCTTATGATGTTATATGTTTATCAGAAACTTGGTTGAATGAAAGCGTTAAAGATAGCGAATTATTCGATGATAGGTACATAGTTTGGCGACGGATCGAGATTACAAAAGATTTAATCAAACATTGGGGGTGGAGTGTTAATTGCTGTTCGCCGGGACCTCTCAGCAGAAGTTCGTAGCGATTGGTGTTCGAATGCCGAGGACTTATGGGTAACATTGACACTTAAATGCCGGAGTCCTAAGGTAGTGTATAAACTGCATATTTGTACGGTATATATATGTAACCAAAGCGTATTTTGTTCACTAACAACTCAGTTAGCCGCATACTCCGAAAAACTTAGTGATAAAATATTAAAACATCCTTGCGATAAATTTATAATTCTTGGCGACTTTAATATGCCTAACATAATTTGGAAGTTGTGTGATGAAAACATTTCATATATTCCCGAGAACATACAGGGCTCTAGTCAATTTGATTTATTTGATAACATTAATATATGCAATTTATCGCAATACAATTATATACATAACATAAATAATAGAATTTTAGACTTAATATTTTCTAACAGCACGGTAGCTGTTAACCACTGCGGAAACCCGCTAATACCCGAAGATACTCATCATCCAGCTCTGTGTGTGTCTGCAGAATTTATTCAAATTCACACTCTTAAAAGTCGTCCCTATACTAAATTTCTATATCAATCTGGTGATTACAATTGTATTATTTCAAAACTTGAAGCCTTTGATTGGAATCAAGAACTTAACTCTAAGCCGTTAGAAGATGCCTTGTTATTGTTTTATAATAAATTAGCTGACCTCCGTCAAACTTATATCCCTACTAAGACTTTTACACCAAGGTTTAAATATCCATTATGGTATAAGAAACCCCTAATTAAAATTTTGAAAGAAAAACATAAATATCATTTGAAATATAAGAAATACGGGAATCAATCTGACCTTCAATCATTTATTAGACTCAGAGAACAAGCCAAGACTCTGGAAAAACAAATGTTTAATACATATATTTCTAACGTAGAAAAAAATATTTGTAATAATCCTAAAGCGTTTTGGTCTTATATAAAAACAAAAAACAAAGTTAATTCATATCCCGCTGTATTACGTTTTGGAGAGAAATCGTCAAATTGTGGCGCAGAAATTTGCAATTTATTTAGCGATTATTTTCAGTCAACTTTTTTGAATACTACCCATACGCACATTAACCCAGATGTCACCTCTCAAATGAACTATAATATACCATCTGATATAGGGGATATAGAGGTCACATTTGACGGAGTATTTAAGCTCTTGAAATCACTTGACTTAAGTAAATCAGCTGGGCCTGACAACATACCGGCTGTTTTTATCGTGAGATGCGCCAAGAGCCTTGCGTTTCCTTTGACTGTATTATATCGGCGTTCTTTGTCAGAAGGTTTAATGCCTAGAATATGGAAATCGGCTTATGTCACACCAATTTACAAAAAAGGACCAAAAGATCAAGTTGACAACTACCGACCTATTTCCAAATTATGTCTATTTGCAAAAGTACTTGAGAGAATTGTCTATGATCAACTATATGCTGCCCTAAAACATACACTTAGCTTTCAACAACACGGTTTCGTCAAGGGTCGGTCAACAACTACTAATCTTATATTATGTAGTGACTACTTATCGGAACATATGTCAGAGCCCTCACAAGTCGATGTGGTTTACACAGACTATAGTAAATGCTTTGATCGAATAGACCATTTGCTACTATTACACAAAATTCAATCAGTAGGAATACGAGGTAATTTATATCGGTGGTTCACCTCCACGTCCAAAATCGAGTCAGACAGTTGCCTTAAATGGTTACACCTCTAAGGCCATGCCAATACCATCTGGTGTCCCACAGGCTCCTTGCTAGGCCTTTACTCTTTAATATTTTTGTTAATGATATCATCACATGTTTCAAGTACTCAAAATCCTACTTTACGCCGATGATATGAAAGAAGGCGCATAACGGATCTATCGTTTCTAATTAATATAGCAAATAGCACGATCGACTGTCCCGAACTATTGGAGCAAATACGTTTACAAGTTCCATACGCATCTTCACGCAAGCCGTGCAAACTATATGTGCCGGGAGTAAATACAAACTACAGGCAAAATTCTTATTTAATAAGAGTGAGCAGGTGTTTCAATGACGTGGCAAAAACACAAAATGTAGACTTATTTAACACCTCTAGCAGGCAACTTAAGCGTCTACTGAGTAATAAGTTTTTCGTTTATTGATGTGTATTGCATATACCATGCATTGTTATTTATTTCATTTTAGTTCTTAAATCATCTTTTATTGTGTAATTAAGTCTACGTCTACGTTACTTGTGCAATTTTTCTCTGTACTTTATCTATAAGTGGGAACTTTTAATTGGCCTTCAGTACATTTATTTTTTATTGTTCATACATTATAACTAGCTGTAAGTTCTCCTAAAATCATAATAAATAAATAAAATAAATAGGTAATTATGTATCTATTTTATGCTGGTATTGTGTGAGAGTATGTTCTTTTTTCAGTTAGGTTATTCGTGGTAAAGCCAAAACACAAAATGGTAGATCTACAACGTGCAAAGCTTGCTAATCAGAAAAATCTGGCGAAGCATGAGTGCATCCCCTGAAAGATTTGCCGAAAAACAAATACCTTTGTACTTTTAATACGGGTGCCCATCACGGGTCTATGGGATTATTGTTTAGAATATTCAGAAGCATTTTTCAATATAAGTCGATAACTTAGACTTAGTGGAGGTTTACATTAAGCGAAAAAAATTTCGTATTCTAACTGACGTTTACAAGGAAGGTTTCCTAGGCGTCCGTCGGGATACCCCCCCTCTTACCTATTTCTGCCACCAAACACAGCAGTTCCTCAATTGCTGTGTTTGGCGACTGTGACCCATAGACATTTATATCTATCCTCGATTAAGAATTAAAATGCAGATGCGTTGTCATCCCTGATTAATACAATGGAATGCCTCATTTCTACGACACTCAACACAGGAAACATAGCAGTATTAAGCTGTTTTACGCTGGTATTTTGTGAGTGCGTGTTATTGTTACTTCATTTTGGTATTTTGTGTTAAACTATTAAAGTGACGTGATTAAATTAAAACACGATGTCTATCATAACGTGACGTGTACCAAACCATGTAGTGGCGGTGTAAAATATCAACTATCCCCCCCCCACCCCCCCACCCCCCATCATCCCGTGGGTGTCATCAGAATCGATACAGTGAAACTAAAAAAGAAGATGGGCAGAAGCATCTTGCTAAAACAACTAAAAATAACAAACTGCAGTTGCCATCGCGCCTGCCAACAGTGGCAACTATAGCAAATATCCTACCCTTGAGTTAGTTTATGAGGAGGCCTATAGGACTTTTGATATACTGTGACGGTAACTAGAGCGTGGTCCTTCCCCGATTTTTTTTAAATTTTTTTCTGTATTCTGTGTTATGCTAATAATGTTATGTGGATAAAATAATACGCGATATTTATCACGTCATGCCTTTAACGTTACCTAACGTTTATCTGATAGTTTTATCTTACGTTAGGGAAATCTCATTTAACTTTGTAAATCTTCCGTGTCCTAAGATGAAAGATATAAAGGAAAGTTTAATTACATCTTTGTTCCCGCATATTAGTTTTAAGCTGTGTTTAAAAATCCCGGTATTGATACAGTTAACTATACAAAATGAAGATTAATTTTTATAGTATTAGGGTGACAAGCGAGAACACAGTCCATCCGATGGTAAGTGGATGCTGTGGCCCATAGTCATTGACATCTATCCTCTATTAAGAATCAAAATGCAGATGCGTTGTCGACCTTGAGGGCTGAGATGGAATACCTCTTTATCAGTAAAAAGGGTCTCCGGTTTTCTACACTCACCATACGAAACACAGCAGCATCAAGCTGCTATTTGACGCTGGTATTCTGTGAGAGCGTGGCCTTTCCCCGCTCGATTTGACCCGTTTGTGCTGCAGAAATAAAATAGCAGCAGCATGGATCTACCACGTAAAAAGTAATCAAGTGCATATTCAAATGTTATAGAACTATCACTCAGTGGAATGTAAGTTCGAATGTCGCAAAAATTAAAAAAAAACACATGCTATAGTATTTTTAAATTAGGATTGAATTTCACTTAAGCTCAGCTCGAATAATCTTTATTTAATTTTGTCAATAATAGCAGGCAAGATGATGTCATTTTCTAGGTCTCATATTATTACTTTTTTCATTTTCTTTAAATGCGTTACAAGGATTTTTTCGTTATCGTAAAAGCAGTTTACAATCATAAATTGCACAAGGACAAACATCCAAACACAGAACATATTTCCATTATAAACTGGCAGCTCATGCGGTACCTTATGGATCACCAGCTAATTAGGCCTTCAATCGGGTTTGGCAATTAGATCACCAGCTTTCTTGCAGATCGGAGCATCAAGGTCATTGTAGACGGTGCATCCTCCGATTATCAGCCTATTAATGCTGGTGTTCCACAAGGCTGCTTACTATCACCAACGCTGTTTCTTCTGCGTATCAATGATATGTTGCAAACCGGTAACATGCATTGCTATGCGCATGACAGCACTGGTGATGCTCTATACACCTGCCGTGCCAATATTTCTCGGGAAAACGTCGCCGAGTACCGGAACAAACTTGTGTCTGAAGTCGAGTCTTTGCTGAACAAAGTCTCGGATTGGGGGCGACTAAATCTAGTCCAGCTTAATCCTCAGAAGACACAAGTTTGCGCATTTACCGCTAAAAAGAACCCCTTTGTCGTATCTCCTCAGTTTCAAGGCACTACCCTTGTTGCCTCAGCTAGTATCGGAATCCTCGGCGTCGACATATCGAGTGACGTGCAGTTTCGTGGTCACTTGGAAGAGAAGGCCAAATTGGCCTCTAAAAAACTGGGCTTGCTCAGCAGAGCGGGACAGTATTTCATGCCAGCACACCGCTTGCAACTTTACAAGGCGCAGGTTCGGCCTCACATGGAATAATTTTCCCATCTCTGGGCTGGGGCTCCCCAGCGGCTCGAATCGTCGACGACCGAGTCCTTTCGATCGGCTCGATTCACTGGCGCTGCGAAGAGATCCCTTTGCAATTTCTTTTGCATCTATCACGGGGAGGAATCGTGCGGATAAATCCCAGCCGCCAAATTTCACGAACGCACATTGCGGTTAAACTCCCGATACCATCCACACCATCTACATGCTTGGCGTATCGCCACTGTACGTTTCATTAGGAGTTTGTATGTATGCTCGCTTGACCCCTCTCCTATAAAAAATTGTTCCGTGCGGGATTTGAACACGCAGCCCCAGTACTTATTGCTCAGTCCTTGCGCCACAGAGACGTCGGATTTTCGTCGGAGTTATAGAAACCTAATTTACGTTTTTTTTGCTCGTAACAAATAAATACTGTTTATTTTCTTTTTCAGAATGTGGTTTCTCTACTCCCAGGCGTCTTTTACATAAAACGCTTGCGTAAAACTAACATAAATGTTTACACGGTCCACAATTGTAACGGCATAAAAGACGTCACGTAGTCGGCTCTACAATGGAAATGCGCCATACAGTTTCCATCTCTTATTTGAAATGAAAACTACGTTGTTGTATATTCATTTGTTTGATAAACTCTAATGCTAGGGTATGAGTACGTATTTATACTCTGTTTTCTCTAGATTTCAAAAGGGAACAAGTTTTAGCTACGTAATGGTTACGAATATGTGTGCACCAATGGGCACATAATGTATCCTTGTTTCAATGAAGAATCAAAATGCCTCGTCGCCTGTAAAACGATCCCCGATTCTCGTTACTAAGCAAAGATAGCAAAGCAGCATTATACTGATATTCTAAGCTGGTATTTTTTTATATGATAAGGGTGACAAGCGACCACATAGTTCACCTAAAGGTAAGTGGTGACTGTGTCCCATAAACATCTACATTTATCCTCGTTTGCGAATCATAATGCAGCTTTGCCAGCCGTGAGGACTAAGATGGAATGCCTCTTTTCCAGTAAAAAGTGTTTCCGGTTCTCTACACTCACCATACGAAACTACTATTTTACGCTGGTATTCTGTGATAGCGTGGTCCTTCGCCGGTTGAGCCAACCCATTCGTGCTACAACTATACAATCAATATAGCTGCAGCATGGCTCTACCATGTCGAACTTCGCGTATAGTGGCGGTGTAAGTATATCCACTACCCCATATCGTCCCGTGGCTGTCGTAAGAGGCGACAGAGATAAGCTGAAACAGGAAATGAGCAGCAGCATCTTCTTTATAAAAACTGAAAAATATAAAAACACTTCGGTTTACAACCCGCCTTCTGTGCGTGGCAACTATAGCAAAATTCCCACTAACAGGAAATCCTTACATGAGGACTATGTTCAGCAGTGGACTTTTATATACTGTAATGGTATGATGGTCTTCCCAGGTCAAGCCAAACCATTCGGTAAATATCCGTTGTCTGCCAACCATGGCAACATCTGCTATAGGTGCCACGCTTGGCTGGCGAATTGGCAACCGCAGTTTTTATTATTTTATTAGTAGTTATTAGGAAGACACAAGGGGCGACTGTGCGCCATCTGCGTCATCTCACGCTGTTGTTTCAGCGACAGCATCAGCCGAGTAAGGTTTGTTTGTCTAACGTGCCACAACACATGAAGAAAGAATTTCATATACACTTATAATTTGTAAATATACGAGTACATACTTTTGTTATAACTGTTGAAGTTGTTGCTTTTTCAATTTTATTATACCTATATTTATTGATGTGTTTTTAAATATTTAAATTTAAGTACCTTATTAAGTGTATGGCGTCGTTACAATAAATGTTTCTTTCTTTCTTTCTTTCTTTTCTATTGATATTTCCGTGTCATTGCAGTACTTGTGCAAACTTTCTCACACACCTGTCGTTTCGTACTCACAACTTATGCCGCGGTCTATACATTCATTGCACCTGAAGTCGACGTACATTCAGGTAATATGAAGCTTTTAGTCGGAGGAAATATAACCGCGTGTTAATAAAGACGCTTCTCTCCCGCGTAATAACCTTTGATACTGCCGAGATGTTGGCTAATAAACTAAATATTTTATAGCGCTCTATGGTTTTTATTACTGAACAGGTATGAAACTATTAATGTGGAAAGTGAGATTGTGAAACCATCGTGCTCTATTCATCGACACATGAGCCAACCAATTGAAACGAAGATATAAAAAATAAACTTTATTTGCTGTTCACAGACATAAGAAAATAAATCGATAAACAATCAATCGAATTATCGAATTATATATTATAATATATTATGCGATTGGAAATAAAAAAAAAAGAACCTAAAGCATCTTTCTTTGCTAATCGTCACAATCTTACTCAATAAAGGCAGATATATTAATTAAGTAATATATTAATTAAGACGAAAATAGCAGCACGTAATGTGGACATGAATTCGTGTCCACGGTACTCAACGGTCACGTAAATCTGGACATGAATTCATGTCCACGGTGCCAGTAACATAACAGACTGTAAGTATATGAAGTCCTCGGAGGTGACCATGCATTAGCGGCCTCCTTTGTTTGAAGTTGGATGCAGGTGCCACCCTTATTCTATAAAAAATCTTTTGCAGAAAATAATTAGAAGACAATTATTAATGTGATAGTAATTTTGAGAATTTCGAGTAAAAGATAATTTAAATAAATAACCTTTCTGACTTTTATTCAATTTACCTTTATCTTTTAAAATTTTGTGTAAAGCAATATTCATCAGTATATTTCGTTTTAGTGTTAAACTGCTATTTGTTTGTATTTGTTTTCAAGACTCGTAGTTGGGATAAAACTTTACTGTAGCTAGTTGTTGTGCGTGTTATAATTTTATAAAATCTAAGGTAGTCTTTAACCTTTTCCAACATTTTACCTTTAATATTTAGTACTTAGTGAGGCAAGGCTTATTAAATTTTATTTTTATTATGAAAGTGACGTCGACTAGAAAACACCTTTATTATCAGTGTTCAATATCAAAATCAAAAATTTCGACATAGAATTGTAGAAACGCAGTCATTGATTCGGACATACTCCATGTTAGGGGTGATAATAAATTGTAAGATGAGAGAAAAGTGTGATTTGCAAGAAGATATTGTGAAGAACAGTTCGGCGGTTTGTCATGGAAAAAATTACGAGGAAAGAGTGACAAAGAAAATTTATGTTGCAGAAGATAGTGGCAAAGTCGGCACTAGACGGGGGACGCTCTAGACGAAAGTCTGTCTATCAAATATATGACATGTTGAGGATGCGGCAAATCAAGTGTATACTTAACCGATGAGCATATATTATGGTGATTTATTTCGTGGATTAGGCGATAGGTGTGTGTCAGGATCATTTTTAATGGATGTCCATTGTATCTGTTTACCCTCTGGATAACAGGCGTGAGTTTCTTTTAATGAATAACGGTAACAAACGAGCACACAGTCCATTTGATGGTAAGTGGATGCTGTGACCCAAAGACATTTACATTTACATTTATCCTCAATTAAGAATCAAAATGCAGATGCTTTGTCATATCTGAAGACTAAGTTGAAATGCCTTATTTCCAGTAAAAAGGGTCTTCAGTTTTCTACACTAACCATACGATACACATCAGTATTAAGTTGCTATTTTCCGCTGGTGAGTGAGTGTTCATGTTACTTCATAATTAAAAAAAAAACATAAACACTCACGCCTGTCACCCAGAGGGGTAGGCAAAGACTACGGACTTCCATTTGGCACGATCCTCACACACTTCTCTCGCCTCCTTTACATCCATATATCTACGGTTAAGGGTACTCCTAATCTGGCCCATTTTCAATATATCGCCAATTTAGTCGATAAACCTTCGTCTAGGGCGTCCCTTCCCGACTCTTCCGTTCACTTCTGCAACATAAATTTACTTTGTCACTCTTTCCTCGTTCATTCTTTTTACATTACCAAACTACCGAAGCATTCCTTTCTTAATCCTGGTCAAAACGTAATCTTCATAATTAAAATAGTTGAATTTTCTTGAATTAATGTGACAAGTGAACACTGCATCCCATGGATAAAAGCAACAAATTTCAAACAAAGTATACCCCTAAATAGTTGTTCTCATCTTTGGGCCGGGGCACCCCAATGCCAGGTCATTACACTTGATCGCATCCAGCGCGGAGCAGCTGGAATCGTCGAAGACCGAATTCTTTCTGATCGGATTGTCTCACTGGCGCTGCGAAGAGATGTTACATCACTGCATATTTATTTATTTATTTATTTACTTTATTGGAGACAAAACAGAAACAAAAGATATGAAAAAGAAACATACAAAGTAAAATAAGACAATGGTAATTACAATTGTTCCCTACAAACTGTCTCACTGAGAACATACATATCAATATTATGAAGCAGATCGTAATTGGTATCGTCTGCACAACAAGCAGGGTAACAAGTCTATATTTAAATAAAAAGAAAACAATCATTGAAAACTAAAATGTACAATACTAAATATCCTTATATATCTAATTCATAATTGTTACTAAAATACTTTTTTATTTAGTTTTGAAAGCTGAACGGGAGATAGAGAACATGGAGAACACACATTCTGTGTACTGGTGCTCTTTTACCAATATTGGTCCTGGTTTTTGGTATATGAAATAAATTTTTTGATCATGTGTTTTTGGGTGGTATTCGAAACCTTACCTCGGACAATAACTGTGAACACTTAATCTGACCAACACAGACATTCCTAAAAGTGGTGGCGTCGATTAAAGAGCGTCGGGCTTTTAATGATAGCATTTGATATTTTGTTAAGAGATTTTCATACGAATCGCGAGGTGAATGCATTCGATAGTTAACAATGCGTAAGAATTTCTTTTGGACCTTTTCTGTTTTATGTTCATAAACCGAGTAGAATGGATTCCAAACGGGGGACACATATTCTAGATGAGATCTCACCAATGACTGATAAAGGCAGGTAAGAGTATCTTTGTGTTTAAATGATTTTGTTACACGTGTAACGAAGCCTAGCATTCGGTAGGATTTATTCAATATTTCTTCGATGTGCCTATATAGTGTGAATTTGGTATCTAAATATACTCCAATATATCCCCATTTCTAAGTTTATCACGCAGAGAAACTCCGAACATAGCCCTCTCCATAGCTCGCTGAGCGACCTTGAGCTTTCTCATCCGGCCAGCAGTGAAGGACCACGTCTCAGTTCCATAGGTCATCACTGGCAACACACACTGGTTGTACAGTCTCGTTTTCAAGTTTTATATACCTGACGAGAAGATGTGCCGTAATTTCCCGAACGCTGCCCAGCCGAGTTGAATCCGTCGATTGACTTCTCGGTCGAAGTTGGACTTACCTAATCGGACTATTTGTCCAAGTAAACATACTCGTCAACTACTTCGAGCTTAGTGCTCCCAAGAATTACCGGCATAGGTGTGACATGGACGTTATACATGATCTTTGTTTTGTCTATGTTCATCTTAAGACCTATTCGTTGGGAGGCACTATTGAGGTCATTGAGTATAGTGCTTAGGTCCTCCAGCGATTCTGCCATAAGGACTATATCGTCGGCAAATCGAAAGTAAGCGATGTAATCGCCGTTGATGTTAATACCGTATCCTTTCCAGTCCATAAGCTTGAAAACGTTTTCCAATGCAGCGGTGAAGAGTTTCGGGGATATAACGTCGCCCTGTCTTACACCTCTCTGTAGTTGGATAGGTTTCGTACTCTGGTTCTGTACTCGGATAGCCATCGTAGCCCTAATGTACTCTTCAGCCCTTTGTATATCTTTCCATTATATTGAAAAATAAAGTTATATTTGTCCCGTACACATTCTTATTCCATTAATCTGGTTATAATGTGCGCTGTGCTGTGCTGTACAATGACTGTGTGCTTGTTTGTCATACTTATTCTATAAAATAGATATATTCGTTTTCTACGCATTCCAATAAAATATAGAGTATTTGCACATTAGGTGCAATCTTCATTCCCTCACTTTCATAGTTTGATGGGACAGGAATTCGAACCGAGGACACATGATCAGCAGTTGCGCTTATGACCACTTGACCAACGAGGCACTCAAGTCAAGTGTGAATGTTTACACACATACACAAGTATGTGTGTGCGTGCGTGCGAGATTGCTTGCGTGAGTACGTGCGAGCACGTGTTCAAAATTGTCAACAGGCAGATTAATAGTAGAGTATTGCCACCAGACCAAATTTCGGTAACGGTGCTCAGTCTCAACGGAGACTAGCTATATGCGCAGGGCAAGATTATAGTAACCGTTTGTATGCGCAACCACAAGTGAACTCTTACAGCCCTCTCACGGAGGGTAATTCGACACGGACGGAGAGAAATTAGGCGCAGGACCAATGGCTTTACTCACTTTACATTTATAAAAAATATCGCTTACCAAGCGTGATAATTACGGCAAATCCATCAATTGACATTCCCTTAACAAGCCGTGGTCTTTTAGAGACTAATGATAACGAAGAAAGGTGTCATTATGCATTATACTCTCATTACCAGCAAAATGCCTAATAATATATTATGACTGCACACATAAAAAAATTAAAATTTCCAAGCCGTGCAACATGCAATAAAATAAAATACTTCCTATTTCAATAAAGAGACTTCGAAGACAACAATCTCGGAGCTATTTTCTTTTTATAAGTAAAGTAAAAGTAAAGTTACAGCCTATAATACGTCCCACTGTTGGCACAGGCCTCCTCTCATTTCTGAGAGGGTTTTAGGGCGAAATGTCCGCCTGCTGCCCCAATGCGTGTTGACGAACTTCACATGTCTTCGAAATATATATTTTTGATTTCAGACATGCAGGTTTCCTCACGATGTTTTCCTTCACCGCCGAGCACGTGGTAAATCAGCACTAAAATTGCAATTAACAATTTCATTGGTGCCGGCGGGATCGAACCCGGGTTGCTCGCCTACTGTGTAACTTACAGCGAGCGCTAACCATCTGAGCTACCACGGCTCTACACATTCTACATTTTCTGTTTATGCCACACTCTACATTTTCTTTTTATGCGTTTCATGAATACGTTTAAATACTGCAGCAAAATAAAGTTGATACAGTGGATATACTCTGTGGAAATTATTTAAAAAAATATATATATCTTTATCTTGTAGTGAGACCACAAGTAAGTTTTATAAAAATATATATTTTTTATAAAACTTATAAAAATATATATTTTTTATAAAACTTACTTGACAAACGAACTTACAGCCTACTTGATGGTAAGTTGTTACTGCAATTCATGCACACCTGCAGCCAACTTCAAACGAAGTTTACGCATGCGTTGTCACCCCTGCGGACCATACTCTACTCTGTGGACGAATAATGCAATATATACGACAAATACCGAATACCTCCAATATCGCTATCCCTCAGCAGACAAATACAAAATAGAAATCCATAATTCAATAGAATACTTACAAAATTATGCAGTATATGTTATGTAACAGGTCTCACTAGGCGGTAGGACTCCTTTTATTCGGATGCATAGGTGGTAGACCCAGCATGGCTCCAGATGGGCCACGCTCTTTCTTCTCAATTATTATAATTAGTTTTTATTTCATTTATATTTTCTAAATTGGACTATTTTTACTAGTAACGCGGCATTCCAAATCAGTCCTCATGGGTAACATCGTATCTTTATTTTGATTCTTAATCGAGAACGAGTAAAGGCTTGTACAGGCCACAGCATTCACTTACCATAATTTAGACTATTTCTCGTTTGTCATACTTACATGACCACATAATATTTTGAATACGTTAACTGAAAACAAAGGCTTTCTGATGAAAATACAAGCAAACCAGCGCATGTATTAAAAGTAAAATGACGCCAGGGATGCTTTGCCAAACAAAATAAAACGTATATAAAACTTTTATTTTTACGGCCTCATCTATTCGAGGTGGTGGATGCTTACCACCGCTTGTAAACTTCGTGTCAAGGACCTAATTTCGGAGTTCATAACGCCGCCCTCTCCCTGCATCTTGCAATTGTCGAGTTAAACATCGTGTGCTGTTACGTTTTTTAGTCATTCGATCCAAACGAATTGATAAGGCGTGACGTATATTCGTCAGCTCGTAAAAGTCCACTTAATAGTGTAGCGAGTAGGCAAGTATTAAGAATTTTCTTAAACTCAAGTTAATAGCTTGTCATCTCAACGTTCGTTTTAATATCTCTGCTTTACTAGTCAGTACAACACCTAACTTCGGTAGGAACCGGGTTCGATCCCTGGTTGAACATTGAAGCACGTAAGCGATCCTGGTGTACCCATCCAGGTCGTTTCAATAGTAATGACTTTCCCGACGCAGAGAAGGATTGATATTGCTGCCAGAATTTTTTTACTGAGTAAGGGTGCAAATGAGCACACAGTCCACCTGATGGTATATGTATGCTGTGACCCATGGCAACATCTATTCGTGATTAAGAATCAAAATACAGATGCGTTGCCACCTCTAATATGGAATGCCTCGTTTCCAGTAAAAAGGGTCGCCAGTTCTCTGCACTCACCATACCAAACAGAGCAGCATGAATTTGTTAATTTACGCTGGTATTCCGTGTGAGTGTAGTCTTTCCCTGTTTGAGCCGAATTATTCGTGCTATCATCGTATACAACGTATTACTCATATAGACTGCCTCGTTGGTCTAGTAGTTGCAATAATGCGACTGCTGATCATGAGGTCCCGGGTTCGAATCACGAGTCGGGCCAAAAAAAATCAGTTATTGAGTTTTTTTCATCAAGAAATTCTCAGTAGCTGCCCGGAGTCAGGAAGCTGGCGGTGTCTCACCCCCGTGCCTTGGAAAGCACGTAAAGCCGTTGGTCCTGCGCCTGATCTCTCACCGGTCGTGTTGGTTTACCGTCCCATCGGACTGTGAAAGTGAGAGAATAGACATTGCACCTGTGTTTGCGCATACACATTGGCACTATAATCCTGTCCTGCGCCGATGGCTAGTCTTCGTTGAGACCGGCCGCAGTGATCGAAATTCGGTCTGGAGGACATTATTATTACTCATATGATTAATTGTCAGGGTGACCGAGCTTCATTCGGCGTTAGAAAAAGAAACGTTTTTCTGAGGGATGACCTATTTAAATTAGTTTGACCTGACCTATCGAAATTAATTTGGAAAGTAAAACATTGGCTAAATATGAAATTTTATCTCTAAATTTGAGTCCTATCCGAGAAACAAACGCATTCATTGTTTTAAACGTGAACATCATTTACTTTACGTAAATATCCAACATAAGTACAAAGTACACATGTTGTTATTATTATAATGCCGTTTCATCATTTAATATACTTCAATTTGTTCTCTTTCTTATTTATTATGAACGTTACAAGGAAGCACAAGAACAATCAGCCAGTCCGACCATTTATTTATGCAGATCTGTATTTATTTGATGAATGAGGAGGCGACGAGTTTTAGTTTTAAATATCTTACGGTAATGGCAATTTCAACATTATTCAATCAGTCTGGATAGAGGGCGTTGCGACTGTTGTTGACTCTAGGGTAAAATTTCGTGCACTCACTCTGCATAATGAAAATAGCTTTGGCTGAGTCGTCAACACGACAGCAGGTGTAAAGTGTGATAACGTCAAGGATGAAAAAAAACCAAAGGACAATGTCCAAAATCACCTTGTGCAATAAAAGCATTGGACATACACGATAATTAATTGTCTATTTTATTATATTAGTTTAAAATACTTTTATAACACGGACTAGCTGCATGCCAAAATGAACATCAAAAGTATTCTACTCGACTAACAACATTAATCGCCGCCATCTTCGCCAAAAATCATGTGGTGTCGAAAAATGATTAGGGATGCCCAATCGATTTTAATTTCTTTATATTCTTTTAAATTATTCCCTATAAGTATAATTTAAAAAACCTACTATACCTAATGAATGAGGTCATACTCTATTTTAAACAGGTACCTTGTTAGAATAATGCTGAAAAAATATTCATAAAGATAGTAATTCAGGATTTTCTAATGATCGTTTAGAAAGGTGTGTACTTTACTTCTTACTAAACGATAACTTACGAATTTACGACAATTAATATTTAAGAAAAAACACTTATCGTTACTGCATTAATTAAAAATGTGTTGTTTAAAAAGAGCTGTATTGCAGACTAGATACAGATGTTATTATTAATAATGTTACAAGTATAGAAGAAGTAGAGACATACGTGTTATTATAAGTAAAGTAGGACATTGTCATACTTGTTATGGTATTAATATTATCTTATGACAAAAGATGATGTATGTAATACTGTTTGTAACGTATGGCTATAGTCAATCTTATGGGGCCTCTACACCATCGGCCATTATGGACGAATTCTAGCGATCACGATCGTATAGAGGGCTTAATCGCCTATACCTGCCCATGATCGGTAATGATTGAGCTTAATGGCCGCTGTGTCGGTTTTTCGTACAAATATCAAAGGCAGTTCGATTTGTAATCGTATTTGACACTCCTATTATTGATGTCACTAAATGGTCACTTGTCACTTGTCAGTCTCTCACCTATGCTCTCACTTAGGCATGTCGATTTACTTAAAAAAACGATCTCCAAATCAATTCAAATCGAACATAC
This sequence comes from Parnassius orleans, assembly GCA_029286625.1. Taxonomy (NCBI): domain Eukaryota; kingdom Metazoa; phylum Arthropoda; class Insecta; order Lepidoptera; family Papilionidae; genus Parnassius; species Parnassius orleans. The sequence continues at coordinate 85,103 of JAGSMP010000408.1, read as the reverse complement.
TAGAATCATTTCTCGATTTCGCGATTTTCGATCAATCGCGACATTTTCAAACATGCCTAATATAAACACAGAACATTAAAAACTATAATAAATAAAATTATAATTTACCGTAAATACAGGTAATTGAATAGAAACGTCATTAAATTAATAAACATAACATCACGCCTGTATTTCCCAGAAGGAGTAGGCAGAGGTGTGTATTACTGCCAATTGGCACCAGTTATGTTATACATCCCATGTAATAAGGGGTGTGCGTATTGCCAAACACCGGGCATAAATCCAGACTCCATGCTACTACTTGGAATTTTAAGTTATAAAAACCCAATAATACTTTGCCCGACCCTGGGATCGAACCCAGAACAGAACAGAAAAAAATATTTCACAAGGAACATTGTTCCAACTATGCAAAAGTATTTCTTGAATCTTTTGAAATATAGCTAGTTCTTGATAAGTCCGATTCGAGAGATAACAAAACAAGTAAACTATGTTTTTTTTTAGGTTCAAGTTTATGATGTCATATGCACAACATGTTCGACAAGAGCTCAAGAGATGACAAACCCTTCAGTAACAAGTAATGTTGGTATAAGCTGTGCACTCTGCGATAAAACGTTGGAACCTCGTACACGTTCACATCAACGAATTGCTCTGAGAACTGACACTCAACATAATATGAATATCAGAAATATCATTATAGAAAAACTTACCATTGGAGATACAATATTTTAAGAAAATTATTATTGGGTCATATTTAACATTAGATTAGATACACACACACACACACACATACACAGAGAGAGAGAGAGAGAGAGAGAGACGCACACACATACACTTTTTTGTTTGTTTTATATTTTAAAGTCTGTATTGTACACGGAAAATAAGATCACTTAATGGGAGGGAAACTGCCTCCTAACATACAGGGTAACCTAGTTTAGGAGTCAGGGTACCAATGAATTTTATATTATATCTGTGTTCAATAAAGAATTATGATTATTATTATTATTATTAAATATTGGAAAAAGTACTCTTTCAAGACTTGTTGCTAAAGCACGACAGGTTATGGTGAAATGCTTTGTGCCGGCACATTTAGGGCTACAACATATAAGTAGAGAAGAAGTTGCAGCAAGAAACCTTTATATTCCTGAGTCTTTGTATGGAAACTCTGGGACTAATATGGAGGATAGAAAGGCAATTACTATTATGGATGGAACATATATTTATGTTCAGAAGAGTAGCAATTATGCATACCAAAAGAAAACATATTCCCTTCATAAATATAGGAACCTTGTCAAACCGTTCATAGTAGTATGTTGTGCTATATAATTGATGTACTGGGCCCTTATGCAGTCACAAAATCAGATGCTGACAGATGAATGACAAGATGAATTTTATGATTATTCAAAACCGTTGCGACAATATTTTAGAGAAGGTGATGTAATGATTTTAGACCGAGGCTTTCGTGACAGCATTTCCCTCTTACAAATTTTGAACTACTCGGTTCATTATCCTCTCTCAATAGAACCAGGTGAATATCAATTGAGTACAACAAATGCAAACGAATCCCGTAAAGTGACCTTATGTCGATGGGTAGTAGAAGTGGTCAATGGACGTTTTAAGCGAGATTTTAAGCTGATGCGCCAGGAATATTTTAATAAAGCATCTAATCATTTGACGCAAGATTTTAAGGTGGCAGCAGCATTAGTAAACAAGTTTCACCCGGTTCTAGAAGACAGAGAGGATGCTAGTGTAATAATTTCCATAATACAGGAAAGAATGTTTACCACTAATTCATTGTCTGATTTTGTAGAACGAAATAATTTAAATAGAAGACGGGCCTATTACTGTCAATAATGAAAATTTTCTAGATTTTCTACAAATGGATTCTAATGACATGATTTTAATACCATTGGGTGTATATCAAATTAAACAAGCCCGTTCATACTACATTGAACATGTGAGACGTGATGGTTCATATGTTATTGAGGTGTGCAGAGGTCGATCAGGATTTAATTAATGAATTAGAATTAATTTATTCTGAAACCATATGGTTATCACGAGGCAAAATTCACAGCCGCCATATCAGCAACAAAACATATTTTGTTTATATTTTAGTAGATGCATCCCAAATAGGTCGACAAGCAATCGTGTAAAATTGCTGTAATTGCATCGTTGGGCGCAGAACCATCGGATGTTGCGCCCATGTTATGACCATTATTTGGTACTTGAGCTTTGCGAGACATCAAAATAATATCGACATGCCTGCACAGTTTTTAGACAATTTTTTAATTTCCCATTTAGAAGAGGAACAATAAGCATGAAATTAAATCTGTGTTTTATTTCTAATCCAAACATAATAAGTTAATGTAGGTGTAAAAACAACTTACTAACAATTAGGTAGTAAGTTGGTAAGGCTGGTTTCATAGTCACGCGTATGAACAGCACCGTCCAGATGGACGCACACGCTTGCAAATGCACTAGATAGTAGTCGTGTATTATAATCACGTCGTTCAAGCGCGCGCTATTGAAACTTGATTGAAACCGTAGTTGATACGCTCGCTGTTCGACGGCACGTCTAGCGGATGCGTAGTATCCTCTTAGTAGTCTGTGTCTAGCGGCGTGACTGAAACCAGCCTAAATCCTTATACATTTAGGTACTAGGTATCTTACCGTACCGTATATACTAATGAAAACATCTTAATGCTATCTGCCATTATATACATAAATTTTTATTTTTACATTAATGCACACAAACATTTTCTATTATTTCAAAACCAATGCTAAGAACGCAGGTATGTTAACTAGATTCTATGCATTTATACGTTGCACTTACATACACTTAGGCTTTAGAACAAAAACTGCATACCTAATTATCTAGATAGGTACTAAAAATAGCTAAATGTTTCAGGACATCGTTTTTCATTTTGTTAAAAATCACTCGGAGCTATGAAAAACCGTAATATTCGTGGTTTGATTATATACTCAAAATCTGACACTTTTTTTGAAATATATCGCTTCTGCGGCTAGTCCGCTATAAAAATAAGATTATATAGGAATATACTAATGATCGACAATATGACACATAATTTTCTCTTGGTTCCATGGCGAACAATGTATGGGCGCAGAGAAATGTCCTTTTACTCTTTGTTAGAATTGTAATTTTCTTCGTTTATTGATGGCTTGAGAGAATACACAAACCCATTTTGTTTCGTGGTTATCGTAAGAGTGGAAATGAAACAGGAGACAACAAACACTTCTCAATAATTATTTATAATAATAAAAATCTGCTGTTGCCAACCCGCCTGCTAAGCGTGGCTGTTATGGCAAATATCTTCCCTATGATACAATCTTTGGTAGAGGCCTATGTTAAGCAGTGGCCTCTTGATAGGCTGTAATGAATGAATGAATAACCTAACCCTCTATGGTTCAGCTAACGTCTTTTTGACACTAGCGATCCCGTCCCGGCTTCGCAAGGGTGGGATCTATGAATGTGGCTTCATTTAGATTTAAGATTATCATCAAAGAACTCTTATTTTTTCAGTTTTTCTAATAAAGTGCCTAGATTACGGCTAGCCCTCTAAATTATATATATTCATAATTCTATTAATGTTTATTTATGTCTTAATGGTATGCAAAAACGCCCTGAGTGGATAGAAAAGGGTAGATCTCCCGCCGTGCAAGGTGTTAAGACCGGAGAGCGGAACAACGCTCCGAGTGGTAGTTCGGAGCTATTCTATATATACTGCATTTCAATCCCGCACAGAACAAGTATTTGTTTGGCCTACAAATAATTGTTCCGGGTCTGGATGTTTGTCCTTGTGCAATTTGTGTTTGTAAACTGCCTACACGATACAGGAGAAAATACTTAATAACGTTTTTAAAAAAAAAAAAACAATTTACTTTGGGACTTTGATAGCGCGATTTAGGCTTCGATTCATTTCGCTTGTGGCGCGACGACAGCATATCCACCTCCCTCCCCCCCCTGCTAAGACGGGAAGTCGATAGTACAGTCTAGATGTCGACAAATGTTCAATTTGTCAGGGAATCGCCTTGTAGTCTGCGGTGAGTCGAGAAGAAGGCAAGTAATCTGCGAGAGTGCCGTGAAGCAGAGGCGAGTAGTAAGGCTCAGAGCCATGCCGAACACTGTAGCGCAGAGAGTACCTTGAAGGTACAGAAGGCATTATTCCAGTGCTGCGATGAACCTTTGTAAAGCTAGAGGGCTTTGCAGGATGTGAAGACTGCCGACAATATCTGCTCGGGAGCGAATGAATGGGGTATTTGAGGTAGATGACGAAGGTTTGAAGTTGTAGTTTCCGAAGGTTGTTGGTTGCGTTTTCATATCACGTCGGGGTCACCACTGTAGCAGGTGAAAGGAAAAGGAGAGATCACACGCCGGGCAAAGTGTTCTGCCCGGCCAACGCTCCGAGTGGTAGTTCAGGGCTATTGTATATATTATACTGCTTTTACTTCGGAACTTTGATAGTGCGATTTTGGCTTCGATGTATTTTCGCTTGTGGCGCGACAACAGCGCCGCCACATTTCCATATTGCAGATAGACACTTCAATTTATTTACCTGTTTATATCATGATGTAAAGAAATATACCTGCAACTCTTTCCCGAAACTTTGAACTGCAAGTGTCAGCGTTGACCGTCAATTGCAAACACATGAGCCAATATTTACAAGGCTACAAATTGGCATAACAAATCGCAGCGAAATTCGGTAGGAGCGAATTCACACGAGCGTCAGCTATTCCGACGGGCCAAAAGGCACATAATAATATATGCAACGTATGTGTACGAAAAAGTTCTTAAGTGTGCAGCGCAGAAAACAGCAATATATTATGAATATGAAATACGGTGTGCAGGAAACATTCGCTCTTCGTTGGTAGCGGTCGGTCCATGTCTGCCCGTTTAAAATAAAATTATGAATTTTTAGTTTTTGGCCTAAGGTGAAAAATAACATTTGAGCAATTATTGCTGTAACGCAAGCAATCTTCTTGTTTCATAGATGAATAAAATCCGCGATAAATGGTTATTTGTTAAAACGATTAATAATATCTAGATATTTTTCGAGAATTTTTGGAACATGCTTCTGATTCTGATTGTCAGGTCAGCACTAACATTATTTAAGTTTTCGACACAATCACACTAATGCCCGATTCCTTTAATTAAAAAAAATTTCTTCTCTCTCTTCATTACGATCTGTTTTATTGTATCCGAATTGCATGTAAAGAAAAGACGACTAAACATGAAATAACTCTCAGTCTTTCGTATGTTGTTAGATCAGTATTTTGGTTCATATATGTTTTTTTTTGCACACTTTCGGCACTGCACTACGGCTTGCTAGGGATAACGAAACGTTTTATAATTATAGAAACCAGGCACTAGTAAGTACGTATTTCTGTATTGCGGACATAATTGTGGCGTAGCCATTTATTATGTCTTAATTACTCTACTAATGGTTGTAGCATGAATGGTTTGGTTTGACAGGGGAAGGACCACGCTCTCACAGAATACCAACGTAAAATAGCAGCTCAATGCTGCTGTGTTTCGTAAGGTGAGTGTAGAGAACCGGAGACCCTTTTAACTGGAAACGAGGTATTCCATGTTAGAGTTTTATTGTAGATGTCTATGGGCCACAGTATCTACTTGCCAACAGGTGGACTGTGTGCTCGTTTGTCACCCTTATTCTATAAAAAAACTCGCAACTAAAATATTACATTAACGCTAGCGTGGAGCGTATTTTACACCAACTTTAAAAAGGAAAAAAAAAACATAGTGCATAATTCCATATCTATTTAAGAAAGTTCAAAAAGATCCATGTGAATATAGGAACATTAGAGGAACATTGCAAAAAGATCGATCGATTTAACTATAGTAAAATTATTTTGTCCGTGCAGTTGGGGTCATAAATCATAGCTCGGCCTCAGCCCGGCTAGGGCGGTGAGCATGTTGCGCGGGCGCAACGCCATTATCGATGACAACATAGTTAACAACAAATAGTTTTAGATTTAATTTTAGATATAAGTTATTATCTTTATATTTATATTTATATTTATTTTTAATATAACTTGTTACATTCCAAACATTTGTACTTATAGTTTTTTTAATACATAGATACCTAATTAATAATTTATTTTAAATCATTATCATTCTTATTTTAATAAATACGTTGTTTTATCTTTTTTTTTCATTTTTATCACTAACCCACATAATGACAAAACTAAATACACTATCGATAACGCTTATCGACAACAATAATGCGCATCACTATGCTCGCCCCTGAGGCCCGTGAGTGGGAGAGAGAGCGAAATACTCCGATGATTTGTGAACCAAACTGCACGGACAAAATAATTCTAGTATAGGTACAATTTTAATCAATACATTCATCACATGTCATGTTGGAATGGTCATAGCACCTGTTTGCCACATTTAGAGCATGTAGTTCTCATTTTTTTGTTATTTGAACATGGACAAATCTGATATCTTCTGCAAGATGTTGTTTGGCCACCTCTGGATGTGGATCTAAGACCTTCAAGAACAACACTTCTCTTCAGACGTTTTTGAGTGGTCCGCAGTAGTTAGTAATTCTACACGGGCTTCTTGATGAGCTATTGTCAAATCCACTGCAAGATGTTTGAGGAGTTTTCTTCTTCATATTATGTGGTCAATTTTATTCTAATGTACTTATGACAAAATCGTTGATTTCAACTTTGATGTGTAGGTGAAAAAACATTACTACTGGCAATAACTTTGTACGCCATCTAACTATATCAAAAATTCAGCAATATCGAATTAAAAAAATAAAGTGGTAGAGCCACGCTTCAGCTATATTATAGTTGTAGCGAATGGGTTGCCTCGATCGGGTAAGGACCGCGCTCTTACAGAATACTAGCGTAAAACAACTGCTTAATGCTGTTTGCTTTGTTTCGTATGGTGAGTATAGAGAACCAGATACTCTCTTTACTGAAAACGAAGCATTCCATCGTAGTCCTCAGTGGTGACACCGCATCTGCATTTTAAAAAGTAGTAGGTAACAGCATCCACTTACCATCAGGTGGACTGTGGGCTCGTTTGTCACACTCATTCTATAAAAAAGGCATTCTTATAAATTCTCTCTTTTTCCCAATCCAGACAAAAATATGTTTTGTTTAAGATATTTTTTTTTATTACAATATATCATGTATTTTTAATTTTTTCTTTGTTTGTCAATGTCATGTTTGCCGTGGGTAATTGCGTAAAAGACTCCAGTATCTTTTTGTGTCTCATATATATCACAAGAAGCAACAATGAAAAATTCCAAAAACATCTCATCGATTCCGGTGAGTAGCGGTTTTACCCTGATGTGAATACTGATCGAACTTACGGCCCACCTAGCGGTAAGTAGCTACTGCAGTCCATGGACACCAGCTGCCAACTTCAAACAAAGAAGGCTACAGATGCATTGTCACTTCTGAGAATTAAGATGGGATCCCTCACAACCCGTAATTATGCTGGCTCTCTGTACCTGCAGACTGGAAAACAGCAGTGAAACCTGTTATTTGTCGGCACATATAGTTAAGAGGGTAAGAGAGTGGTACGGTGTTACCCAGACCCAGACACACTGGAGAACAGAACAGAAGATCCAGACGAACTCCTCTGAATACCAATACTTTCGAAATATTATTTTAGTGAGCATGCGGCTCACCTGATGGTAAGTGACTACCGCCGCCCATGAACAACTGTAACACCAGGGTTAACTATTTCAGCTTAGGAAATATATTTTTATACGTAGATGTTTGTGAGCACTAAATCTATTGTTTTCGCCCATTTGCTATTGTTTACACATTCAAGCCTCTATATTGTTTGTCTATATTGTTCAGTTGCTGCATCGCACTGTATTAAAACTGTCAAAATTTGTACTTTCGGGCTGCAGGTTTATCTAATATGGTAAATGTGACAATAATTATCAAAAATACAGAGGAGGTGCGTGCAGTTTTCAATTAGACGATATCTACCAAATATAGCAGGTTTGCTGTGTTACCAGGTATCCGATCAGGTGTGCTTTTGTAGGTTTAATATACTTAGTTGTATAAAATAAAATGAAAAAACCAAAAAAATATATACGTGAAGTAATGAACTTATCTCTTTTGTCTTATCTTCGTAAATTGTGCTAGTATAGATAACAACTTTTATGTGCTGTATTGTACCGCCAATCTGTGAAGCCTTATTAACTTGCTGCTTGACATCTTTGACCGGTCACGTACGTTCCATACAGAATGTGCTGAGTGGTATCCTCTGTTTCCTTGAATCGGTTTAATTAAAATTGCTACTTGCATGGCGTACTGCAGCTCCCCGCATTGTTAGTTAAAATCAATAACATAATTAATTACATTTTACTCATTATTAGTATTGATCATGTGGTAGAGTTCGAAATTTCAGAAAAATAATATAATATTGTTGCATGGATCAATTATTGATAAACTGCTCTGCACGTACAATGATTAAAATACTATATGTGACTGTCTCGTTGGTCTAGTGGTTGTATACGCAATTACTCATTACGAGATCCCGGGTTTGAATCCCGGATCGGCCAAAATCAGTTATTGGATTTTTCAGTAAGAAATTCTCAGAAGCAGACCGGAGACAGGAAGTTGGCGGTGTTTCACACCGTACCTCGGAAAGCACGTAAAGCCGTTTGTCCTGCGCCTGATCTCTCTCCGGTCGTGTAGGTTTGCCGTCCCATCGGACTATGAGAGTGAGGGAATAGAGAGTGCACTTTTGCTTGCGCCATTAAATTTAATTTACGTAATTTAGTTGAACTTACGTACGTATTATAGAACATCGATGAAATTTGAATTGAGTTAAAACCGGTTGGAGTATTGAAAAAAAAACAATAGTCATTGAGAAAAAGAAGTGACGTAGTGCTCTCACTATACTACATCAACTATAGAGCAGCCTTACAACGACCGAGAAAAGCCACGCTATTATATATATTCAATTCTATAATATATAATAGCGAAGGAAACTCCGAAATACTATGCCGTTTAGAGGTGGTGTCCGCGGGTGGTCTGTAAAAGGCGACAGAGATAAATAAAACAGAGTGATTTCTTATATTTACGCGAACACTACACATTTAAATAAAACAGAGTATTTGCAGCATCTACCTAATAACAACCTAATATAATAATAAAACTGCGACTGCCCATGTGCCAAGAATAGCAACTTTGGTATATTTCCCCTATGAGGAAACCTAGGGGCTAATCCAAGTTCAGCAGTGGACTTTTGACTTTTAAGGTTGTAACCACCATCATGCATTGCACCTCACCTGCATACATCGACTTCCTGTATATCTTACCAGTTCGTCACTCCATCTAGTGGAGGCCGGGCCAACACTTCGGTTACGGTACCGGTAGGATGCAACTGGTACGAGGTTGCCACTCGAGAACCATTCCTTCCATCAGTTGTCTTTTCTTCGAGCTATATGGCCGGCCCATTGCAACTTCAGCTTACTAGTGCGTGATGTTAACTAAGGCTGTAATGAATGAATGAAATTTAATTGGACTAAGTGGTTGCACTTTTTTGTTTCTGCCTAGAAATCCGTCTGGGGTATCACCCCTAACCTATTTTTGCTGCATAATAGCGGTGCACTGTTGTGTTCCGGTCTAAAAGGCATTTAGAGCCATTATAGTTACAGGCTGTGAGACATTCTATTGTATCGCTCAGAGGTGATGCAGCTGTAGTCTTCTTTGTCTGAAGTTGGCAGCAGGATCCTATGTACTGCAGTAGCTACTTATCATCAGGTGAACCGTAATCTCTGTTATCATATGAAATGAATGAATGAATGAATGAAAAGAAATAGTAAAATGATACAAATAAATATAGTTTAAAATTAAAGCTACAACCTATTTAGGTCCTAATGCTCGTATAGGCCTCTTCATTTCTGAGGGGCCTATAAAGTGATAAGTCCGACGCGCTATTCCAGTACAGGCTTCATCAGGTAAATCAGAACTTAAAATTGCAAAAATAACAATTTCATTGGTGCCACCGGAGGCTAATTTCATAACGATGATGTGCTCAGAGGTACCAGAATAACCAATATAGCCCAAAATATCAGTAAACTGATGTTGCAATCGGCTAGATATAGCTTGATAAATTCACAACCGATGGGGAAGAAATGTTTAAAAGTGGCAGCCTGGTACTGAGATTTAAAGTGTAAGAATGGCTCTCGTAGGTGGTGTTAGCGGCCGTAGAATAAATCAGATGAAAAGTATCAAAAATAATTTACAGAAATATCGTAGGAAAAACATTCACTTATTTAAAAAAACTCTGTAATTACCTCTACAAAGGCAACTAAGGGAAAAATATCTCTCAGAAAGCAGCTGAGAAATGTATTTGAAACTACGTCCATTTGTTAGTCGTTTCAAGAGCTCCCGTAAACTGCTAACTGCATTGGAGTCGTAGAATAAATAAAATATTATAAATATTGTGCTAGTTTTAATCAAAATCTTTATGAATATTTTTTAACTTTTTATTCAATTTAGGTTTGTTTAAAGCACTTATGAACGTCAAAATCTACACCTATTTGTAAAAACAAGACCTTAGAAAAGAACCTGCAAGAAACTTTGAGTGCTTAAATATTTTGAATTTCAACCTTAACAATTACTTTATCAGTAGCCTTGGGGCTTTTTGGTACATAATGATAGTCATTTCCACAAATCATTGTCCTTAATATGTTGCTCTATTATATAGTAGGCCTGTTTAACAGATCTTCCGGAATATGTTTAATTTTTAAGTAAGATTTTTTTCACTATATTTTTAAAGTACGTTTTATATTTGGCCGCCAATGTAATATGGTTTATACCAGACTACTTGTCTATTTATTTATTTACCAAAATCCAAAGCTCTTTAAAGTTATTATAACCATATGACATATATATCTATATCTTACTCACAATAAGGATCAACATTTTTTATTTAAATAAATATATTAAAGTATAGATGAGAAATATATTCAATATATATTATATATTATTCTCCATCCCAGCTATAGACGTTTTTGAGCAATATTACATAATACATCTAATTACAACGACTTTCTTTCTCTCTCTTCCTCACTCTCTCTTTTCCTCCTCTACTACGCTCTCTCTCTCTCTATTTTTCCCTTACCATCTGTTTAGCTTTATTTCAATTTTATGTATTTATTGTATATTTTATACTTATGTAATAATGATGTGTTCTTTAAGAGCGTTGCCTTGCCACGGTCGAGCCGACGCTACGTTACGTCACAGTGTGAACATATTACAATATTTTAAAGCGACAACTGTCGGGAACAGTACACCGTGTTGTCACTATCAAGACATTGCGCGTTGGAACTGCAAGTAACGTGCGACATTAAAAACTGGAACTCCACTCGTCCACATTTAGGCTTTCAGTTTCCAGCGCTTTTATCACCAAATATCGTTTTGTGCAAAATAAATGGTGTCGCCTTATTTGAAATTACGAATGCTTTTCTACACAGCTGCATAGCGATCGTATATGGAATAATTGCTGCAGCTTCTCTACATAGCTACAAAGTGATTGTATTTAATAGAATATTCGCTGCTCGAATTATTTTTCTACAAAAAGCCTTTGATACAGTCTCCCATCCTTTCCTTTTTTTATAGGATAAGGGTAACAAACGAGCACACAGACCACCTGATGGTAAGTAACTGTGGCCCATAGACATCTATATCTGTCCTCGATTACGAATCAAAATGCAGATGCGTTGTCACCCGTGAGGACTAAGATGGAATGCCTCGTTTCCAGTAAAATGGGTGTCCGGTTCTCTACACTCACCATACGAAACACAGCAGCGTTAAGCTGCTATTTTACGCTGGTATTCTGTGAGAGCGTGGTCCTTCCTCGGTCGAGCCGACCCATTCGTGCTACAATTATTATTCTCTTCTTTAAGCTTAACCGATTTCGATGATTTTTTATGGGGTACTTATAGGGTCACCTGAATGATTGTTACCGTGTAGTGGCGGTGTAAGAATATACTCTACCCTGTATCGTAGGAATCGTAAGAGGCGACAGAGGAAAAATGAAACAGGTGATGAGGAGAGGTTTCTTCCTGATAACAACTCAAAGAAATAAAAAAACTAAAGTTGCCGACCCGCTTGCCAAGCGCGGTAACTATGTCAAAATTCCCTCAATAAGCCTATTTATGGGGGAGGGCTATGTTCAGCAGTGGATTTTTGCAGGCAGTACCGGATGGACGAATGGTTTTTAGCTATATATAGTTGGAGCCGGTAGGTGACGCTGCCTTTAAAATCCAGAAATCACCCTTGCAAGCGGATCGCTTGTGAATTTATAGATTACCTCGAATCGTAGTTTCCCTATGATGTCACTTAAGTCCTTTTGGAATTATCTGTGATTTATCTCTTTGATAAGTAGGAAATATCACAAAGGCGATAATAGAAATACGGTTACCATAATTAAAGATATCCAGGGGTAATTCAAACGTGTTTTGTGTATACATTTTTATAACGTTTTATTGTAACTTTTTACTATATAGAATAAGGGTGACAAACGAGCACACATTCCACCCGATAGTAAGTGGATACCGTTGCATTAAGCGGCTACTTTACGCTTGTATTCTGTGAGAGCTTGGTCCTTCCCCGATCGAGCTCATTCGTGCTACAACCATAATATAGCGGCAGCTTGGCTCTACCACGTACATACTGCATAAAAAAACTATTTGTGAGTTTCTTGCCGCTTCTCACAAGACCTCTCCCAGTAGGAAGACTTATTGAAGCGGTGGCGTCACTTTAATGACTTTCAAATGTGCTTTGTAAACACAGCGTAGCTTTTTGAATTTTAAAAATTGTATTGTAAAGGTCAATTTTAAAGAAAATGTTTGACTCTAACTTTGATTTTGTTTACCTTCTCGTATTATTACGTGATAACAGACATACTGCAGTAGTTGTTATTATTATATAATATGGTTTCAATATGTTTATGTTAATGATTACGTTTAAATTAAGCCAAGTTAGCTCAAGGTTGAAGCGCTCGGCGTAAGTTTCACTAGTACGCAAATAACCAAGCTCGTTCTTTATAGGCCTGTATATTTGGGAAATGAGGGAATTAGATTGAGGTCTTGTGGAGTCCACCAACATAAAAACTGTAGTATTGGGAGCTCAGGTCTTAATGAAAAACGTGTTGTTCGATGACTGCGTAATTTTTTTTTTATCGTGGAGGACTAATTGCTCATCCTCTCGGAAATAAAAGAAGACTTGTTCCCACAACCTGTATACGTGTGGTACGTATACAGGCATTTTTGAGAATATAAAAGAATAGAATAGAATGTAATGTATTGGAATATAATGGATGGCATATAATGGAATAGTATATATTTAACGGTGGTAGAGCCACGCAGCAGCTTTTGCTGTTGCACGTATGGGCAGGCTCGAGCCGGGTTAGTACCACGACCTCACAGAATACCGGCGTGAAGTGGAAGCTCTGCTTTTGCGTTTCGTCTGGTGAGTGCAGGTGACCGAGGCCCAATTTCCATCAACATGGTAGCGGAATTAAATTTTAGACTACCCCAGGAGGTACCAGCACCCTGGAGATCCTCGCTGAGCATCCACGACCATGCGTGGGTGCTCAGGCTGCCCGCGTATTCTGGGGCAAATTCCGCTCAAAACAATAACTGCTCGGGGCAAACTGAGCAACAAGACCAAGGCGACCCTGCCACGCTATCCGTGGATTTCGCAACATCAGGGACTTCAATCGAACCTAAACGCCGTCCGCTACCATCTCGAGACGGCGAAGCCGGCCTTGCTCTTTCTGACCGAGACGCAGGTGTCCTCTCCGGCTGATACTTCGTATCTCTCCTACCCGGGGTACAAATTGGAACACTCCTTTGTGCCTCGAGCTGGAGTTTGCGTATACGTCAGAGAGGACATCTGTTCTCGACGCCTCGGCAGTCTTGAAGGTTCGGACCTGTCCATCCTTTGGCTACGCGTAGATAGCGACGACCATCCGCGCGTCTACGGGTGCCTCTATAGGTCCCATAGCGGTAATGCCGAAACAGACCGACTCATCGACCACGTCCAAATGGCTACAGATTCCTTGCTAAAACAGGTCCCATCCGCAGAGATCGTGATCCTTGGCGATTTTAACGCCCACCACGCCGAATGGCTTGGTTCACGTTTAACCGATCATGCGGGGAGATCTGTTTATGACTTTGCCTTGGCATATGGTCTGACACAGCTGGTTACTTCGCCTACGCGGATTCCAGATGTGGAGGATCATACACCTTCCCGGTTGGACCTTCTGCTGACCTCTCATCCGGACGGATATCAGGTTTCCGTCGATGCCCTCTCGGCTCTTCGGACCATTGTCTGATCCGGTGTGGTGCCACTCACGCCCCTCGCGGTTGCGTTCTGCAGGTTGCCGCCGTGTTTGGCATTACAGGTCAGCGGATTGGGACGGAATGCGGTCTTTCTTTGCATCCTACCCATGGGGCGGGTTTGCTTCTCGCCGGATGATCCCAGCGCTGTTGCTGACTCTGTCACTGATGGTGTTACAGGAATGGAACTATTTATTCCATCATCTGTGGTACCCATCGGAGGCAGATCGCAGCCTTGGTTTGGTCGCTCCTGTAAGACTGCATTACGCAGTAAGCAGGAGTGCTATCAGGCCTGGGCTGAGGCTTCGGCGGCTCGGGATGTAAACACCAGCATGCTTAAAAAGAAGTATAACTTCGCCTCCAGGTCCTTCAAAAGTGTTATTGCCAAGGCAAAGTCAGAGCACATAGGCAGAATTGGCGAGAAACTAGTTCGCCTTCCTTCGGGAACCCGTGCATTCTGGTCTCTCGCCAAGGCTGTCCAAGGGAATTTCTGTAAGCCATCACTACCATCTCTGCACAGGGAGGACGACTCACTGGCCCACGCCGCAAAAGAGAAAGCCGACCTTTTAGGCTCACTTTTTGCGTCCAACTCGACTCTTGATGACGGGGAGAACACACCGCCGGCCATCCCGCGGTGTGAGTGCTCCATGCCGGATGTTCGGTTCTCACAGCGCTCGGTCCGCAAAGCACTCCTCTCCCTGGACATCCACAAGTCGAGTGGGCCTGACGGAATCCCCCCAATTGTGCTGAGGACGTGTGCTCCGGAGTTGGCACCGGTTCTAACGCGTCTTTTCCGGTACTCCTACTCCCTAGGCGTAGTCCCGATATCATGGAAGACAGCTTTTGTCCAACCGATCCCTAAAAAAGGCGACCGCTCAGACCCGTCCAACTACAGGCCTATCGCCATCACCCCCTTGTTCTCCAAAATAATGGAATCCATTATAAACTGCCAGCTCATGCGGTACCTTGAGGATCACCAGCTGATTAGTGACCGCCAATACGGTTTTCGTCGGGGTCGATCAGCTGGTGATCTTTTGGTCTACCTGACTCATAGATGGGCGGAGGCAGTAGAGTCCAAGGGGGAGGCATTGGCCGTTAGTTTGAACATTGCGAAGGCTTTCGATCGGGTTTGGCACAAAGCGCTTCTTACGAAGCTCCCTTCCTATGGGCTTCCCGAGAAATTGTGCAATTGGATCACCAGCTTTCTTGCAGATCGGAGCATCAAGGTCGTTGTAGACGGTGCATGCTCCGACTACAAGCCTATTAACGCTGGTGTTCCACAAGGCTGCGTGCTATCACCAACGCTGTTTCTTCTGCATATCAATGATATGTTGCAAACCGGTAGCATTCATTGCTATGCGGATGATAGCACTGGTGATGCGGCCGTGCAAATATTTCTCAGAAAAACGTCGCCGAGTACCGGAACAAACTTGTATCTGAAGTCGAGTCTTTGCTGAACAAAGTCTTGGATTGGGAGCGACTAAATTTAGTCCAGTTTAATGCTCAGAAGACACAAGTTTGCGCATTTACCGCTAAAAAGAACCCCTTTGTCGTATCTCCTTAGTTTCAAGGCACCTTGTTGCCTCAGCCAGTATTGGAATCCTCGGCGTCGACATATCGAGTGACGTGCAGTTTCGCGGTCACTTGGAAGAGAAGGCCAAATTGGCCTCTAAAAAGCTTGGCGTGCTCAGCAGAGCGGGACAGTATTTCATGCCGGCACAACGCCTGCAACTTTACAAGGCGCAGGTTCGGCCTCACATGGAATACTGTTCCCATCTCTGGGCTGGGGCTCCCCAGTGCCAGCTCCTTCCACTTGACCGCTTCCAGCGCAGAGCGGCTCGAATCGTCGATGACCGAGTCCTTTCCGATCGGCTCAATTCATTGGCGCTGCGAAGAGATGTTGCATCTCTTTGCATTTTCTTTCGCATTTACCACGGGGAGTGCTCTGAGGAATTGTTCGGATTAATCCCAGCCGCCACATTTCACGAACGCACATCGCGGCAGAACTCCCGATACCATCCACACCATCTGGATGATTGGCGGTCCACCACTGTGCGATTTAGAAGATGTTTTCTTCCTCGCACAACTTCCTTGTGGAATAGTTTACCACCAGCGATTTTTCCGGACCGATACGACTTAGGGACCTTCAAGAAAAGAGCCTACTCCTTTTAAAAGGCCGGCAACGCATCTGCAATTCCTCTGGTTCCCCTGGTGTTGCAGTTGTTCATGGGCGGCGGTAGTCACTTACCATCAGGTGAGCCGCATGCTCGTTTGCCCCCTCTCCTATAAAAAAAAAAAGTATGAAATATATAATGGAATAACTTTTATTTGATAAATTATATTATAAAATAATATTGATTTTTTCTTATTTACCACTGGTTCGGAAAATATTTCTGTCTTGGGAAGAACCAGTAAGAAAACCAGCGCGATTATATTTTTTTAAACATATTATATAACTTTACAATAATTTTATACAAGTTTAATATGAATTTTAATAGTATAGCATTGTGGCGATCACCATAAAATAAACAGAATACTGCGGTCCTAACAATACGCTTTTGTAATATTCAATGAAAGCTGACTCGCTGACTTAAGTAAAAAGTGGATCTCGTCTCACATTCAAAGATCCATATTCGCAAGCTCGCAAATACAAGCCCTGTAATATTACCAAGCTTAGATAAATTCTTTTACAATTTTTAATACTAGCGACACGCCCTTGCTTCGCCTGGGACAGTATTATGTATATTAGGACTATTAATGTGGCGTTATTTAGATTTAAGGTAGTATAACATATTTATTATTATTTTTATTATTCCAAGTTTTTAAGATAAAATACAGCCTACCACCTACTACCCTACTCCCGCTCTCTATCTGTTCGTGAAATTTTAATAAAAAGTAAACATCGTAGTCACCACCCAAAAGCGTAGGCACTAACTATGCACTTCCATTCGACACAATCGTGACACACCACTCTCGTTCCTTTCATATCATATAACTATACATACATACTCGTCGGTTAACGGTACTATAAATTTGATCCATCTTCAATATATCACCACTTTGGTCGACAAACCTCTGTTTAGGGCGTCCCTTGCCGATTCAGCCACTCACTTGATCCGATTTATTATTTTCAATTGAATTTTAACTAACTTTGCCACTATCAAATATTATGTGTATTTACTACGATACTTATATTTGTATGGTCGCCGCTGCTGGTGACAAGATGGCTGAATTGCACGAGAACGCAGGCAACTTTACTGTTGACACTATTTCATGCGGTTAAGTGTTATATATTTTATTATGTATTATTTTATGTATGTAAACTGCCCCCACGATACATAAGAAAATCCTAGTGTATAGGTAACTTTTTTTTTAAAATATTCTAAGATTTTTTAGGATTTATAATATTTTTAAGATTATTTATTTGATAAATCAAAAATCCACGCAAATAAACACCGATACAAAACAAGAATTAAGCGCGAGGTTATAGAAATGAAAGAAAAAACCATTCAAGTTTCAATAAAAAAGATGACTGGGTGTTACCATCTGCTTTTTTATTACTTTGATGTTGACATCCGCAGCTATTTATTATTTTCATTTGTTATAAGTAACGTGGTGCTGCCGATCTCCTGCTTCAGTTTCCCTCTGCTGCCTTTTACGACACCCATGGGACGATGTGGGGTAGGGGTTATTCTTACACTGCTACTAGACTGTTAACATTTAAATATATTATCTGATAAATACCACACAAAAGGGCTTTAAATCCTCACTAACGAACACGAGGCAAACATCAAATCAGTACCCGTGGAGCAATTCAACAAGCTGAATCCATTAGAGCCGGCAAACCACTGCGGCCGTGTAATAGACCCGTAACGATTTGTACCAATTAAACATCATTGTGAATTGCCTCAACATTGTGAATGTCTAGACTCTGTAGATTAATGCATAAGTCGTTTGAAGTTACGAGGCTATGACACGGCAGTTCAATTGCTACTTTTTGAATTGTATCATTGTAGCTCTACCGTTAGAGCCTATCAAATCCACTGCTGAATATAGGCCTCCCCCATAGATTGCCATAGTCGCCACGCTTGGTAGGCGGGTTGGCAACCCATCTCCTATTGCAGTATCCCTCTGTCGCCTCTTACGACATCGATGGGACGATATGGGTTAGTGGGTATTCTTACACCGCTACTACACGGTTACAAATTGGAACTTTACGGGCTGAAAAAGGAGAAGAAGGTAAGAACTTCTACTTTTTTTTTTGCTTATATTAGGAACGCAACAATATTATTTTTATTCATTCATATTTCTTCTATTTACTTCTTGTATTCCAGTACCCCAGTTCTCTATACTCACATTTATTCGTATGTAAATAGTACACCCTCGTTTAAAAATCAAAACTCAGATGCATTGCAACCCCGGAGGACTAAGATGGAAACCTCGTTTCCAGTAAAACGGGGCTCCGGTTCTCTACACTCGCCATACGAAACACGCACATAATAAACGAAAAACAGATGGGCAAAAGCCTTTTTATTTCTGAGAAGCCGTATTATTCCGGAGTGTGTTAACGGCGATCACAAGCATATTCTCGTAACCTTAACATTTTATACCTCAAACATTAGAATCTTAACATTTTATATCTCAAACTAGGCATGTTTGTCATGTAGCGTAGTCCCTGAGCTACCATAAACGCTACGATAATAAATAACACTGGCACATGAGGAAGACGGGTCTGCGGTAGAAAGTTAAAGTTATACTCACTTATTTAATTTTGCAGAGTTTACTTTAGCTCCCGTTTAGGCGTTTTTTTCGTATTAATTGCAATATTGAACAAGTATATAAATGAAAATGTAGTGTCAATAAGAGAATCCACTACCCCATATCACTTTGTGGGTGTCGTAAGAGGCTACAGAGTGAAATTAAACAGGAAATGGACAGCAGCATCTTCCTGATAGCAACTCAAACCTAAACCACCTGCCCAATGTGGCAACTATTAAAAATATCTACCTATAAATATCTACCTTGTGTCTGAAGTCGAGTCTTCGCTGAACAAAGTCGCAGATTAGGGGCCTAAACCTAGTCCAGTTCAATCCCCAGAAGACAGAAGTTTGCGCGCTTACTACTAAAAGGAACCCCTTTGTCATACCTCCTCAGTTTCAAGGTACTCCCTTGGTTGCCTCAGCCAGTATCGGGATCCTCGGCATTGACACATCGAATGATGTGCAGTTTCGTGGTCACTTAGAAGAGAAGGTCAAATTGGCCTCTAAAAAGCTTGGCGTGCTGAGCAGAACGGGACAGTATTTCATTCCGCACACCACCTGCAAGTTAACAAGGCGCAGATTCAGCCACATATGGTATTCCCATCTCTGAGCCGGGGCGCCCCATTGCTTGCTCCTTCCACTTGACCGCATCCAGCGCAGAGCGGCTTGAATTGTCGACGACCGAGTCCTCTCCGATCGGCTCGATTCACTGGCGCTGCGAAGAGATGTTGCATCCCTTTGCATTTTCTATCGCAACTACCACATGGAGTGCTCTGAGGAATTGTTCGGATTAATTCCAGCCGCCCAATTTCACCAACGCACATCGCGAGAAAACTCACGATACTATCCACATTATATGTATGCTTGGCGGTCCACCACTATGAGTTTCAAAGTAGTTGCTACCACTTATTCCGCTCTTTTTAAACTAGTTAGCAGGTGTTTGCAAGCGAGCCATAAATTTTCTAAAGGTATTTTCTTTTGTTGTGTTACTCATTTTCAATTTTACTGCATTCGTACCACGCAACGATATTACAACTAACAATAATAGTGTTTACGGTGTTATTTAAGATTTGTAAAGAGATAAGGCTCGCTAAACGGAACTTCTTTCGCCTTTTAAAAAAGTTGGGGTAATTTTTTTCTTTTACTGTTAGGAATTGTTTACGTGTCATATGGGTATAACATAAACCATATATACCAGACATATACACATAAGTCTTAATTTAAAAAAAAATATATTTACTATTGTGACTCATGCGATGTATGTACTGTTTTTTTTTTATTCTGCGTCAATTCGCGCTCGTACTAGGCCAAAAATATCTTAGCAGATAATTAATAGAATCAGGCGTTACATTCCAGAAATCCATTATATTAAATATGGTAAAAATTACTTTGCGTTCATCTGCTCGATAAAATAAAATGATGTGTCTTACCTATAAATATCTTATATATAATAATAAATATCTTTGCAATTCAATTATATAAATCCAATTATACCAAAAATCGTTCTATATCAAGCTGTATATTTTTCTTAAATTAAAAAAAAAAAAAAAAAAACAAGTAACCAGAATTAGTTTTTTACGGAGTTTATTCGCGAAAGGTACCGTCTCTTATTAAAAACATTAGAAGCACTCGTCGCTTTTTTATTTTTCAATTTGCGGTGGAACTTCTAACGCTTAGCATGCAACACTTTTGGAATACTTCACGATGCATAAGAACTTCCAAAAATTCAGAACTTTTACAATATACTTTATGTAATCTTCAATACCCCATACATCCATCCATCTACATATGGGACTCCGACTTCATACAGCATATAAAGTCAACCACTGAACATATATTGCGTCATAGTGGGGATTCTGCCATTGTTACCACGCTTGGCAGGCAGGTGGGCTACTAAAGTTTATTTATTATTTGGAGATATCAGGAAGATCTGTAGTCCATCTCCTATTTCACTTTTCTTTGACACCCACGGGACGAAATGAAGTATTTGATATTCACCGCCACTACTCGTTGGATTCTCCGATATTAATAAAGATATTTTTAAACATTTGTGAAAAATGAGCTCACAGTCGCAACTTACTGGCTACTGCGGCCCATGGATACTTGGGATATTTTAAACATAGGCCACAGATGCACAGCGGTTACCCCTGAGGACCTACCCCTGTATATTGGCTCTTGTTCTCTTTGGACGGGAACACAGCAGTGAGTAAACTGAGTCCACTATCATTCTCAGAATTCATAAATTCAATAATTACAGCCTGTCAAATGTCCACTGCTCTATATCTGTCACTTTAGGCCTCTCCCATAAATTTTTTTTGGGGAAATTTTGCCATAGTTGCCACGCCTGGCTGGCAACCGCATTTTTTTACGTATTTGAATTGTTTTCAGGAAGACGAAATTGGACTACCAAGGTACATCGCCTGTTTCATTTCCCTCTGTCGCATCCTACGACACCCCATGGGATGATATGGGGTAGTGGATTCTCAAACGCTGCCACAATACGGTGACGGTACTGATACTAGCGTAATTAGCAGCATAATGCAGCTGTTTTGCGTATGAGTGCCAAGATCCGGATACCCTTATTAGTGGTAACGATGCATCTAACTTAGTCTTTAGGGGTGACAACGAGTTTACCTTATCATCTAGTGGTCTGTGTTTCTCCTCTTCACTCTTACTTTTATAAAAAAAATATGCTTTGCTTTTTTAAACTTAGGTACTTCAAATTGACAGCTCCGTGGCGCAGTGGCTTAGCAATGAGTTGCAGCGCTGAGTGCCGCTGGTTCAAATCCCGCACAGAAGAAGTATCTCTATGGCCTGCAAATAACTGTTCCGCGTCTCTATGTTTGTCATTTAAAGTTATTAGAAGTTATTATTTGTTATTATATATATCCACAATACAGGATAAAAATCTTAGTGTAGAGGCAACTATAAAAAAAGAACTATTGCCTAAAACCGGATACCCTTTTTACTGATAACGAGGCATCCAAATTAGTCTTTATTTTTAACAAAGCATTTTTGCATTTTGATTCTGAGTCTACTTTGTCATCGAATGGTCTTTGTTTTCAGTTTCCACCTTACTTTAATAAAAATAAATAATTTAGCGATGCATTGTTTTACTTACTTTAAAAGCGAATGGCATATTATACACAACATGTTACATTTTTTCTCTCTTGTGTTAAGTTTATAGACGTATTATGTTAGTAGAGACACAGTATAAAAGGAGCTAGAGATCGTTTGCCACGTAGTTTATTTTTGTAGATACTGTAAGTACGGTATCGTTATAAAATATAAACACAAACTTTATTCGTCGCATTTCGTTAATGTTACTTGTTCTCGGGAAAATTTCTTCATTTTACTTGTTTTGTATTTTTATAGCATAGGGTGACAAACGAGCACACAGTCCACCTAATGGTAAGTGGGTACTAAGGCCCATAGATATCTACATTTATACTCAATTAAGAATCAAAATACAGATGCGTTGTCACCCCTGAGGGCTAAGATGGAATGCCTCGTTTCCAGTAAAAAGGGTCTCCTGATATCTACACTCACCATACGAAACACAGTAGCATTAAGCTGCTATTTTACGCTGGTATTCTGTGAGAGCATTGTCCTATCCCGGTCGAGCTGACCCATTCGTGCTACAACCATAATATAGTTGCAGCGTGGATCTACCACGTAAGAATTTGTAATGTAGAAGCCACTAAATGTAAATAAAAATAGTTATTTTACATATTTTTTGCTAATAAGTGATAGACATCTTTATTGTTCCCTGAAAGATATTTAAATGTTTTTTTCTAAATGTTCCTAATTTTAAAAAAATTATAAAAATGGAAAGTGACATAGATATGGCAAAGATACGAGGGTGCGTTTTTATGTTCGCGGAATGGGTAGGTAGGTAATAAGTGGGGACGTAGCTGAATTACGTGCTAATTGAGCAACACATCATTAGTATAAATACCGGGTTTTATTGTAATTAGATCATCAGTCTTTGGGTTATCGTCAACCGAACAAGTCAATCGGGAAGAAATTGTGAAATATGGAGAAAATCGAGTTCCGTGCCTTTACAAAGTATCTTACCAAGCGCGGAAAATCAGTTCAGACTATACTGAAAGAGATGTCATCCGTTTACGGAGACTCTTTTCCAAGTAAAACTATGGTTTAGAAGTGTCATACCCTTTTTAAACAAGGCAGAGTGTCACTTGAAGACGACCCACGGCCAGGAAGGCCGATCGAGGTGACCACTTCGGAAATTATTCAAAAAGTCGAAAAATTAATATTAGAAGATGCCCGCCTAAAGAAAAATCAGACACAACCATTTTCAAAATTCTTCATGACCGTGTTGGCATGACTAAAGTCAGCACAAGATGGGTGCCTAGAATGCTCATGCCGCCTCAAAAGCAACAGCGCGTGGAGTGTTCTCGTGCATTTTTGGACCTCTGTATGGAAGACAAAGATGGAGTGTTGGCTGACCATTATGAACCTGAGTCCAAACAAGACTCTATGCAGTGGCACAAAAAACACACACCACCACCCAAGAAATTTAAGGTGGCACAATCGGCTGGGAAAATCATGGCGACAATCTTTTGGGACTCAGGAGGAATCCTATTGATTAATTATAAGGATAAAGGTGTCTCCATAACAGGAAATTACTACGCTTCAATCCTAGAACAATTGAAGGAAGCCATAAAGGAGAAAAGAAGGGGAAAATTGACCAAAGGGATCCTTCTTCTGAATGACAACGTGCCTGTTCACAAGTGCCATGTTGCGATGGCTGCCCTGCAGAAGGTGGGCTTCGAAATTTTGCCACACCCACCCTATAGTGGATGCTAACTTGACCGCATCCAACGTAGAGTGGTTCAAATCGTCGATGACCGAGTCCTTTCGGATCGGCTCGATACACTGGCGCTACAAAGCGCTGCATTTCTATGCATATTCTATCAAATTTACCACGGGAATTGCTCTGAGGAATTATTCGGATTAATTCCAGCCGTTGTAATGTAATGTGAGTTTTCTCCCATGCACGACTTCTTTAAGGAACCGTTTAACCGGTGATTTTTCCGGACCGATTCGACTTTAGGACCTTTAAGAACGTGTTTACTCCTTTTTAAAAGGCCGACAAAGCACCTGCAATTCCCCTAGTGTTGCAGTTGTTCATGGGCGACGGTAGACACTTACCACCAGGTGAGCCACATGCCCGTTTGCCACCTCTTCTATAAAAAAAATCACATTGCCTAAACCTTGATGCCTAATTTCAAATATCTAAGCAACCTAGAAGTGGCTTAGGTTTTTGATGAGTAAGTCAGAATATCACGGCTCCTCGTGTGTTTACCACTATAAAATTATTTTACAATATTGAAATTATCTCGTCCACTTTATTAGGGTATTTCAAAGCTTATCTGTGTCAACTATTTTACGACAGCCTACATTATCTGACAGAGTCTGTTATGAAAGACCGCCGTAGTGGCTGAGAAGTGGAATTACATTTGAATTTAGAATTATCTATTAAAATAAGTTCGTAAATTAAAACTTTAACCATATATTAATTCACGGTGTTAGTCCCTATATATTGTGTGGTAGTGAAATTTAGGTATAGCAGTATGGGAATAAAGTTAATGATGTACAAATGTGGTCAATAAGAATTTAAGGATGATTTCTTAATGGTTTCTTAAAAAACGTTACCGTTGACGTTACACTAAGATTTTCTCCTGTATGGTGGAGGCAGTTTACATACATATATGTTGCATTTGTAGGCCATACAAATACTTATTCCGTGTGGGATTTAAACCAACGGCTCTCAGCATTGCAACTCACTGCTAATAGGAATGACTCTGAAAGGTAGGTGAAAAATTGTGTGATACGAGAAAAGTATGATTTGTAAGATATTGTGACCAGGTTTAAAAAAGGCATGTTACAGTGGTTTTGACAAGTTGAAAGAATGAACGCGGAAAGAGTGACAAAGCAAATTTATGCTGCAGAAGTAAGTGGCAGAATCGGCAAGGGACGCCCAAGACGGATGTTTATCGACTAAATTGGCAATATATTGAATATAGCCCAGAATTGAAGATACAGCTACAGCTGTAATATGGATGTAGCACGAATAGGTCGGATCGGCCAGGGAAGGACCACGCTCTCACAGAATACCGGTGTAAAATAGCAGCTTAAATTTATTGAGCTGCTTTTTATATAGCAAGAGCCATGGTAGCCTAGGGTTATATAGTGCTGGCCGTAAATTTTACAGTAAGCTTAAAATCAAACCCTGCTTCGATTCTTGCTAGCAACAATTAAATTGTCAACTGATTTCCCGCGTGCTCGGTGGTGATTAACTCGGGCATGTCTGAGGAATAAAATATTTTAAGACATGTTAAGTTCACCAACACGCAATGAAACGGGGTGGTAGATTACCTGCTTTGTAACAAGCAATGAAACAGGGCGGTAGATAACTTGCTTCGTAATTCTCTCAGATATTGGCGGCTCCTAAAGCTGTGGGTTTGAATTGCGCATTGAACAAGTATTTGTATGGACTAAAAATATTGTTCCGTGTCTAGATGTTTGTCCTCGTGCAATTTATGTATGTATGGAGTTATAAAAAAGCATTCTCATGAATAATGAAAATTATAAATTAGATGATTATTTGAAAGAATTTTCTCTGCATATTTTTTATGTTCAGTTTTTTAACGTTAAGTTTTACCAAACTTAGTATGGGGTTTGGGGTTCAATTTAACTTTAAACTTTACGCACACAGACAGAGACATAGACACAGACTTCACTTAAATCTTTACAAACCCAGACAGACTATTGGGTCAAAAAGAAATCCATCCACCCATTTATCTACAAATCAATCTAGACATTTGCTTATCAATGTAAGAGATTTCGCCTCTTAAATAAAAAGAAAATACGGGATGGAAATCTTAATTTATCTCCGAAGAGGCAATTTGTTGAGCGTCGATGTGTTCCTGCGGTTACACGAGCAGATTGTGGAATCGATTCAATTGGAATTCATCTTATATTTGTTTTTTTCGCTCTTTTTCTCTCTGTTTTTTCGTCTCTCAAAAGCTCAAAGGTTTCCTCTCAAAATGTACAATTGAAGCTGAAAACTGTCTTTCTAATAATTAATTCATAATTTTCTTTCTTCATTAGAATTATTTTTTTATAGAATAAGCGTGACAAATGAGCTCACTCATATAAGTGGATGCTCTGGTCGATAGACATCTAGGTTCACCCTCGATTGGGAATCAAAATATAGATGCGTTATCACCCATGAGGTCTAAGATGAAATTCCTCATTTCCAGTAAAAAGGGTCTCCGGTTCTCTACACTTACCCTACAAAACACGGCAGCATTTAGTTGTTGTTTTCCGCTGGTATTCTGTGAGAGCGTGCTCCTTCCCCGGTCGAGCCGACCCATTCATGCAGGAACTATGATATCGCTGCAGCGTGGCTATACCATTTGTTAAAACGTGCTTTTACGTGCGCTTTGAATTTATGTCAAGGCATCCCGATAATACGAGCATTACATTTACTTATGTATATATTTTATAAGGTTTAATTGTAACTGTTGGGAGAAAAGTAGTCTATTTGTGAGTTTCTTGCCACTTTTTCTCACGCAATCTCCCCTCATTAGGGACTTGTTTAAGCTGCAGTGCGGCATTTGACTTCAAACGTTTATAATATCACGTTTTTTAAATCATAATCTTACATTGTCATCCGATTCTGAGTTATGTTCAAATTTCGAAATCTCTTGCTCATCGGGAAGTTAATTTAAAATCAATTACTATATTCGACCCGAACAGATATACACGGAAGCAATTTAAAAAAAACCTTGGTAAAAATTACTTGGTCAAAGTCTATTTTGAATAAAAATATTTACTTTAACATACTTTGATTTTAACTTTATCATACGGGGAATCTTGTAAAATAGTTTCAAACTTACTCATAAATGCCTGTGCTTTGTTAAACCTTATCACATCAATCTTAACAATCGTAAATGATAGAAGTTGAAGATTTTTACATATGAGATTTAATAAAACCATAACTGCTCCTATACCAGCCACCGAATAGAAAACTTTTATCCGCACGCTACGTGTCCTGAATATGACACAACAACCGAGGTAATTTTATGTGCAAATCGATGAAAATTTATGTGAAAATAACATCTTGTTATTATTTATCAGAAATATAAAATTTTGTTTCTAAATTGCAATTTTTAAAATCGTAACATAACGTAACATGTTTGAATTATCCTCATTTATAATAATGAAAGAAGTTCTATTACCGTGAAGCGGCGGTTTAAGTAAGTCTATAATAATGATCTACTACCCCATATCGTCCCGTGGGTGTCGTCAGAGGCAACAGAAGGAATTAAGCCAAAAGATGTGCAGTGTCTTCCTAATAACAGCTAAAAATAAAAAAATAAACTGTGGTTGCCAACTTGCCTGCCAAGCGAGGCAACTATTGTAAATATCCTCCCTATGAGGGAATCTGTGGGGGAGGCCTATGTTCAGTTGTGGACATTAGACTCTAAGTAAAAAAGAAATAATTGAATTAAATATTTTTAACATTTCAATTCAATTTTTACTTTAGGTTTTGCTGCACCGCCTTTTATATGTTTATCTCTACTTAACATAATGGTTGACTGTGAGGTTGTGCCTCAAAGCCTTAAGTCCGCCATATGTACTATTTTTGTGTTTGTGAAAACTTAAATAAATAAATGAAATCACTGTCTGCGAATAGTTCGGTGTTGAGCACAATATTTTTTTTCTGATTTCCCACCAGAGATTTGACCATCCCTAGTGGCCGTTTATTGCCAAATGGTTTACATTTTTAATTTTTTTTTTTACTCTTTCAAGCTTATTGTACAAAGACGGGTAGATTACAAACACCACTGCGATTTGATACAGTTGTGTTGGCTATACCGTATAAAGTTATAAATTTCTACAATAGTATATTACCTTAAAACTAGTATTCTACATTATCTTAAAATATAATGCTAATGTTTTGCACACTCATCATTTGTATGTTTTCTTGTTCAGCTATAAAAATTATGTTTTCTTGTGCATAAGCATTTATGACACAGTGCGAAATATAAATATGCACGGAATAAAAGGATAAACTTTTTAGTAACGAACAAATAAATGTAATGATATAAAAGTACCCACTTTGGAAAAAAAAATATTGAAAATTGTTAGCATTGTATAAAATATATCAATTATATTGTTGAATTTAATATATAAGTATTCAAAATATAACGTAACATAATGCAAATAATTTAAAGCACAAGTAGAAATAAGGATAAAATTGAAATTTAGGGTTGTATAGACGGGAATTTATAGGAAGACATTTAGCTGCATTGGTCTGGCTGCGGAGCGATGCTGATGGTTGATCACCGTCCGGCAATGACTGCAATGGCTTATTCTTCGAAATATCTCGTGGTAAAAAGTTTTTGGGACGATAGGTGGCTGCGGCGTAATAATTGACCGGCGTCGCAACCGTCTTGAAAAATCGTCTTATTTTTTGATATATTGTCCTGTCACGGTCGCCAAAATTTTATGTCTCATATTGGACATGAATGCAAACACGGAGTCTGATTAAATATTTAATATATTTACAGGTTTACAATTTAGATATAAAAATAAGTGAGAGCGATGTTCGGTGTAAGACAAATGAATGATTTATTTGTTGAGGTGGGGGACAAAAAATGACACTTGACGTAATGTTCAATAAAGCGTTAGGCGCAGACATCTTCCCCCCTTTGAAAGGCGGTAGCTTTCAAACTCCTAATCCTTGAAGTCTTCTGCAGTGGGTAGAGGGCATAGACGAACGACGGGGCGGTGAACACATCCCTTAGTGGTCTTGACATCGGCTACTCGGGGCACGCCGTCTTGACCAGGAAACAATTTTTGTGCGCGTCCAAAACGCCACCAGAGTGGTGGCGCGTTATCTTCTTGCAGAAGAACCATATCCCCAATGTTCAAAGATGTGCAATTGGTCTTCCATTTGGAGCGCTGTTGCATTCAGCGACGTATTCTCGTTGCCAGCGTGACCAAAATGATGATAAATCTGATGTATTCGTTCGTACCGTTGAAGATAATTGCTATTGAGATCTTCTAGAGCGGGTGATGGTATCGCAGTGAGAGTTCGGCCAATGAGAAAGTTTCCAGGAGTTAAAACTTGGAGGTCATCAGGAGAAGAGGATAGAGGACATAATGGACGACTGTTTAAAATTGATTCCACTTGTGCGAAAAGAGTGGTCAGTTCTTCGAATGTTAGATGAGAGTTATCCATTGTACGCTTAATGTGAAATTGTGCCGATTTCACTCCGGCCTCCCAGATGCTGCCAAAATGAGGTGCGTAAGAAGGTGAAAAAATAAAATTTGTGCCTTCATCGCTCGCAAAATCAGAAAGGGATGCCTTGTGATTCTTTAAAAAGTTGTTTATTTCTTTTGCTCCTGCCACAAAGTTGCGGCTGTTGTCGCAAAATACTTCCGCTGGCTTTCCTCTGCGAGGCAAAAACCTACGCAAGGTGCGTTTATACTCAATAAACGCATCCTTCGTAAGATCGGACACGGCCTCTAAATGTATACATTTATATCTTAGACAAATAAAAAGACAAAGATATGTTTTTACTAATTTCGAACCATGGCCCTTTTTATTTAGAGTAAGAAATGGACCTGCAAGGTCTATACAACAGTTCTAAATGGAAAGTTTGGAGTAACAGGCAAGTTTCCCATTATTGGGTTAACAGTTTTTCCTTGTATTCGTCTACACGTATAACATTGACGTATTGTGCGCCGCGCTAGATGTCAACCATTGACTGGCCAAACAGATTCTCTTATTATTGACAACAATATTTATGGGCCAGCATGTAAATTGTGTCTATGCTCATATTCAAAAATTAATTCGGTCAAGTGATGTGATGCGTGCATGAGAACGGGATGTTTTTTTTATCGTAGGCAAGTTCTGAAGAATCTAAGTGGCTACCCACTCTAATCACATTAATTTTGTCATCAAAAAATGGCGATTACGATAAAATGTTAGATTTTGTACTGATAGGTTTTCCGTTTGCCAACAAATTACACTCTATAGGAAATTACTGCCGTTGAGCGAAGCGACACAAGTGATAAAATGAATTATTTTGTTTCTCAACGGTTAAACTGCCAGAAATACGATTATTTGGATTTTTTAAATTATGTATAAAACGTAATATGTATACAACTGAATGTTTTAATTTTATTAATTTAGAATAATTTTCAAACAAAATTATACAATTTTATTAACAGTTACATGGGTCGAAACTGTGTTATGTTTGGTGTCCGGCAGATCTCTTGAATTAAATTGTTTTGTTTTTGATAACAAAGGCCAATTATTCTCTAGCTGATATAAAAACTAGGTGCTGAACACCAAAAATCTTTGATTGCTATTTGATCAGGACTGACACATCTGGAAATGAGATCAGCTGGATTTAAATCAGTCGGGACATATCGCCACGAAGCTGGGTCTTTAAGTTCACTAATTTTGGTAACTCTATTTGCAACAAATGTTTTAAGGTTTTGATGGCTACTATTGAGCCAGCCCAACACCACACTAGAATCACACCAGTGAGTTTCACGTTGTATCGGACACCGCAAAGAAGTCTTAACAGCCTCACATAGCTTGGCGGCTAATAAAGCAGCTCAGAGCTCTAGCCTGGGGCTTGTAATGGGTTTGATTGGAGCTACCTTAGATTTCGAGCATAGGAGACTGACAGTGATCTCATTTTTGGAATTTGCAGACCGGAGGTAAATGCAAGCTCTGTAAGTATATTGGGAGGCGTCACTAAAATAATGAAGTTCTTTTGAGATAGGTTCATCGCATAAAGTACGTCTTGGAATTTTAACTTAAGAGCGCTGGTAAAGCATGAATAAATTTAGTCCAAGCACCTTAATGTCAGTTGGCACCGGATCGTCCCAGCCTATCTTCTCCCGCCATAACTGTTGCAAGAGTATCTTGCTTTGTATAATACATGGGCTTAATGATCCCAAAGGATCAACAATTTTGAACGATGATGATAATATAACCTTTTAGTAATATTGTTGTCATGAGACGGTAGAGATATTTGGATAGGAAAATAGTTCATCAGTAGTTGGCTCCCATCCTATTCCTAAAGTGCTAGTTGATTCACTCATGGTTAAATTATCATCGTTTGTGGAAATTGATGAAAAATTAAAGGTAAGCTAGTTTAAAATTTTCTTAAATTGAAACAACCACGTTTGAGTGCTGATGTAACTGCTTGTTGAATAAAATTAAAGTCTGTTCGTCATCACTACCCGTAATTAAATCATCCACTAGTATATATTATAAATGTGAAAGTTTGCGAGGATGTATGTATGTTTGTTACTCTTTCACGCAAAACTACTGAATGGATTTTAATGAAACTTTACAATAGTTTACAACTTAGCAATACTTTAGAATAACACATAAGTTATAATTCATAAAAATATTTTGTAAATTGGCAAAAATATAACGATAAATGTTATGTAAGTCTGAAAAAAACCGCCATCTGCGAGCTATTTTGGCGTGAACGCAAAAATGTGAACCGATTTGGTGAGACTTTCATAGGCAGAAAGCTGATGTTATAAGGAGTAACTTAGGCTAATTTTATTTTAGGTTCCGTGCAAAAAAAACTTCCACGCGGGCGAAGTCGCGGGAACAGCTAGTTTGATCAATAAGTTTTGGAAACGCAATGAAACTCTATGATAAGTATATTTTGTAAGTTATATTTATTTTCAAGGTTTTCCTTTTAAGTTAAAACCTAAAAGGTAAAGGTCACTTTTAAGTTAATACACCTTAAAAGAGTCTATTGTGCATAATAATCAAATTCTCGCCAAATGTGAAGTTTGAAAACAAAAATTGGGTATAGTTATTAATTTAGTTTTTCTGTCTTGGCTACTAACAAATTTAAGATTCGAAAAAAATAGAATGCATTTCTATAACTCATTAATAAGTGTTCTATTCAGAAAACTGGTTGATCGAGTATTGCGAGTGATACGATAACAATATACAACGTTGAGCAGCTATTTACAAGCTTTAGTAAAGCAGTCATGCATATTAGGCATATGGAAGTGATATTGTAGCGTGTACAATGTCTGTAGTATACCGATTAAATTATTTTGCATTGATCCCATTATTGTTTACTGCCAATATACGTAAAGAAGATTTATTCTATGTAGCGTTTGCGTAAATATAATAAATAATTTTGTCTTTTGTCATTTCTACTACTTCTTTTATTTATAATATAAAAAAATTATAAATATATTACAAATTAAATTGACCCTTTATTATGGACTAAGTAATACCATAACCTCAAGGTAACACCTAGAAAGTCTAAAGAGTGACAATATATATTTAATTCCTATTTTTCCCACCTGTAGAAGTGAAATTTCTTCAGATAAAAATGAGACCAAAATTTCTGATAAATTCGAGTAGCAGCCCGGAGTCACGAAGTTGGCAGTGTTTCTCCCCCGCTTTGGAAAGCACGTTAAGCCATTAGTACTGCGCCTGACCTCTCTTCGGTCGTATCGAATTACCGTCCCATCGAACTATGTGAGCGAGGGAACCTATTCCCTGTGTTTGCTAAACTCGGGCACTATAATCCTGTCCTGTGCAGATAGCTAGTCTCCCTTGAAGGCTGGCCGCCGTAGCCGAAATTCGGTCTGAGAGACATTATGTTCAGCAGTGGACTTGTAATGAACTATAATGATGTAGATTATAGGTAGTGAATGAAGCCTAAAATTATAACAAAATAACACATAAATTTCATTTATTGGTATACTAAGAATGTCTACACTCGAATAATTTAGAGGGTTCCAATGCAAATAGCGATTTTAATTAAACAGCTGCAAGAACCAAGCCACCTCACTCAGGAGACAATTTATGGCTATTACGTGACCGGCGTAAGAGGTTAACTGAAGGAAGTTAATTAAAACTAAGGTAAGGAAAGACATTTCATACACAAAAATCATACAATGTAAAATTGACAAAGAAAAAAGCAAGAAACCTGTGTCAACACTTATTTAATTTAAAAGAAAACAAGAGAAAATCTCAAAATAATTATAAAACTGCGGTTGCTAACTCGCCTAACTCGCCACGTTTGGACGTGGTAATTATGGCGGAATCCCTCCTATGAGGCAACCTATGGGCGAGGCTTATGTTCAGTAGTGGACTTTTATAGGGTGTAATGGATTTAGATATTGATTTGATCTACTGTGACAGTTAGGGTATTACGGTTAACCCGTGTAAGTATTAGACCATATTTCACATCTAAGTGACTGAATACTGTAGCTCTATCTCCAAATAATTGGAGATAAAGCTACAGTATTCAGTTTCAATAAATTTGGAGCTGAGAAGACCAGATAATGAACGATAGCCAGAAAGTCACTGATACGCTGCGTACTCGAAATTTTTGGGACCTGACCATGTTCTGTCTACTTATAACTCTCTTTTATTATCAAGTGGTTAAATATTCTTCATAACTAAAGTTTGTGATTCCTTTATTTTAACGTGACACCTCTTAACTCCATCTTCATCTCTTCATATCTTCCCCTTCCTCTTCATCATCAGCCCGTCAAAGTTCATTCCTGAACCGGGCTTTCCCGAAGTAAACAAGATTTGCCTTAACCACCCCGCTTGGAAGATAGAATGGTGATCGCAATATAATAATGTCCTCCAGACCAAATTTCGGTCATGGCGGCCAGTATCAACGTAGACTAGCCTTTTGCGCAGAACAGGATTACAGTGCACGGGTGTGTGCCCAAATACAGGTACACTCTCTATACCCCCAAGCTCATAGTTCAATAGGACGGCAATCCGATACGATTGGAGAGAGTTTAGGCACTGGGCCAGCGGCTTTACCTGCTTGTTGAAGCACAAGCAGAAAAATCCAATAACTAATTTTGCCCTGACCCCAAATTCGAACCGGCGACCGTATGATTAGCAGTCGCGTTTACAATCACTAGACCAACGAGACAATCAATTGTATTTATACCTTACTATTTAATTAAATGAAAATTTCAATACTCATGAGAAAAGACTTAATCATATATCCTTCTCTTAATTTCGATAAGTTTCCTTCATATTTTTTTTATTAAACCCATTCTTTTTATTACGTCTGTCGGTAGTATGCCTGTTCAGATGGAATATAGTAATTGATTTTAAAGTAACATCCCGATTGGCTAGACACATGAAGTTTTGAAAATACATAGCTGAGAATCGGACGACAATGTAAGAATGTAAAAAAAAGGTATATAAATAAATAAGCATACATATAAATACTCACGCCTGTCACCCAGAGGGGTAGGCAGAGACTACGGACTTCCATTTGGCACGATCCTGACACACTTCTCTCGCCTCCTTTACATCCATATATCTACGCATACACGCTCGTCGGTTAAGGGTACTCCTAATCTGGCCCATTTTCAATATATCGCCAATTTGGTCGATAAACCTTCGTCTAAGGCGTCCCTTCCCGACTCTTCCGTTCACTTCTGCAACATGAATTTGAGCAAATTTAAATTTATAAATAAATGTAATACATAATTTTGACAAATCTCACTTGTTTTAAATACTTTCAATCTCGAATTCAAAACAGCTCACAGGATTGTTACGACATGACGATTCACGCGTTAATAATATCCACACAATAGCTTCGGAAATCGGTAGTAAGACATAGTGCATAGAAGTATTAATGCCTGACTTCTGAAGCTAGTATGCGGATTTTGAAATTCTTTAGGTCTTTGAAGTCGGCTTTTAGTTAAGTTTAGTTTTGAAGTCTAAAATTTGGACCGTTTTGCAAGGACTAAGAAACGACGAAATAAAAATAGCGGTTGCCAACCCACTTGCAAACGTAGCAACTTTGGAAATTATACCCTCTATGAAGCAATCTATCCGGGAGGGCTATGTTCAGCTGTGGACTTTAATAGGCTGTAACAGTTACGGTAAGGATAAACAAAAGCACAAATTTTGTCTAAATATTAGGTCGTATATTTAATTAGTCAAAGTATGCACCGTTGTTATCTGCACTTTTGCCATCTCATAAGTAGTTCATTGATCCCTTTACTAAAAACCATGGGGCGAGAATCAATAAACTCTTTGAAGGCGGTTTGGACTGCCGCATCGAGTTGAATTTTTTCCTTGTGAAGTTGTCCAAATTCCGGAAAAATGGTAATCTGTTGGAGCAAGGTCCGAAGTACGGTGGATGTCGCAGACATTCCAATTGTAGCTCATCTAACTTAGTGGTTGTTTGTTGTGCAGTGTGGTCTTGCGTTGTCGTGAAGCAGCAGTGGCCTAGAGCGATTGACCAATCTCGGTTGTTTAGCAGCTAGTTCTTCCTGGATGGTTTGCAGTTGCTGATAAAAATATCTGCCATAATCGTTTGGTCAGATTTTAGAAAGCTGTAGTGAACGACACCGGTGTTAGTCCAAACACTCACAAGTAACTTTTTCTGAGTCAATTTTCGTTTAGGCAGGATTTGGCTGGGTCTCAGGGTTTAGTCATTGCGACGAGCGCTTCCTATTTTCGTACCACGGTGGAAGGCCACGGTAGAACTCGTACTCGTAAATATACCGATATTTCATGTTTTCCATTGTGCGGTAATAAGCGACGCCAAAGAAAATAATAAGGAAAAGCAAATGATTGACTGTTTTTAATACTCAAATGTACCACCTAAATGAATTTATAAATTTGAATTTGGAATTCTTAACCAAAGAGGAGATATTTCAGATCAAAAATGGTCAGTACGACAAAACGCTAATTTCATATGTAAGGACCTAATAGTTACAATAAAATAATCAATACACTTAGATACCACTCCTAATGTATAACCCATTACTTAAAAAAAAAATTATTACCAGAAAAATCGAGTAACATTTATACAAAAAAAAAAAAACACACGCTCGAATTGAGATCCTCCTCCTTTTCGAAAGTCAGCTAAAATGCATACGCGTTAATTGTATATTTATTTTCTTACTCTTTTATTAACCTCCTTCCTTCATTCTATCTTTATATAACTCTTACGAAGAGAATTCTGCAGGTATTAAATCTACCTTTATTGTACATTTTTTTTAAACAATTTAGACATTATTTTAAAACAAAACTGAGTGTTAAAGGAATAGGTGTTATATTGGTGAAACTATAGAGCTATAATTTTTATTTTAACATTTTTTTTCCTTTTAGTATAAGAAGGGACAAACGAGCATGCGGCTCACCTGAAGTAAGTGTTTTTGAGATGATATGAAAAATATTGAGTTTGAAGTAAAACTAGAGAACGTGTAGAGAACTGGAGAGCCTTTTTACTGGAAACGCATCTGCATTTTGATTCTTAATCGAGGATACATGTAGTTGTTTACGGGCCACAGCATCCATTTACCTTCAGGTGTACTGTGAGCTCGTTTATCACCCATATTCTATAAAAAAATATTCCTGACATTTCGGGTGCTTTACAGCACCCACGGTCACGGAGAGGTGACTGAGATGTTTGTCGTCCCGATGTCATATTTAGCACGGCTATTATTTTTGAATTCTAATTTTTAGTCCATCGGGAATTAAAAAGTTAAAATTAAACTCGGTAAAATGCGTTAAATTGGTTTCAATAAATGTGTAGTATTTGCAAACAATATTGTCCCAACAAATTTTGTTTGCCTTGCCCAAAGCCGAAGGAACACTTAGTGATTTTTTTTAAGTTCACGCGGATGAAATCGCTGGTAAAAGCTAGTCTAAAAGTAAAAGTATATTCTTTGTCTAATTCCCTGCTCTTATTAAGAAAACACACATAATATTAAAAACGTATTCTCGTGCATTGGACCCACACTCAAAACTAGCTGTGTCAAAACTAGCGTGATCTTTTAAATCCGTGCTGCGGTTGAGAAAATAAACCAGTGTCCGTAGCGCTATAATCTCACAGGTTGCCTACGTTATTGGTAAAACACGACGGCTTCGAATGTAACTGTAGAAGGTTCTAAAATTCTGGATGGTCTTCGCCACAATTCATTGCCGTTAGAATTGAAAATCTTCAATACACCGTTTTGTTGGTCACTTCATTAAAAGTGTTTCCACCTGAATTGCAGTTCTGTTGTTAAATTTCAGTTTATATTTTAGTTGACTTCACAAAAGAAAGAGGTTTCCAATAGGAATTTGCTTTGTTATTTTTTTGTATGTATGTGACGCGATAATTTTCTCAATTGTAAATCGATTTTGATGATTACTTTTATTAAGCCTAAAATACTTCAAATTACCGCGTAGTGGCGGTGTTACAATATGCACTATGCCATATAATCTCGTGGATGTCGTAAGAGGCGAAAGAGGTAAACAAATCAGGAGATGGGCTGCGGCTAATAACAACTAAAAATAAAAACTACGGTTGAAACCTATTGGGAGGCCTATGTTCAGAAGGGATTTTTAATAGGCTGTAATGGTAACGCTAATATACTTTAAGGGTTCTTCTTAAATTTGAAAAGAAATAGTTTTTATTAGTCACAACAAAAGGTTCATAAAGTTAAGCTTTTAATAAAAAGTAATAACCGACTCCAAAGAGCTAAAAAAATTGTCATGAATACTTGACTGAAGACAAGAAGAAACGATAACACGACAATGCCACTTCATAACTTGATACTCCCCAGATCCTACTACTGCTGTCTTTTCGGACATACTCACTGCCTCTAGCCACTAATAGATCTGGGATTACTCCTTATATCATCATCACATACAATAGATTCAATTGTGATTGATATTTCAATCAAAGTATATTTAACAAGTGAATTTTTAACACAATTTCACATTTATCGAAATAAAAAGCTATTTTCACGCATTTTCATTATACTGTCAATTATAATATAAAAACGCTTATGATTTATTACGGTCGCTTCTTTCCAGAATAAACAGAGTTAAGTGCGGCCGACAAATGGCTTTCTTGTTTACTTTGTTCCGACGGATAACCACTTCGTTATTTAATTTGTTTTCACTAACTTTTTTTTTGTTGATTTATTGAGAACTTTGACCATGGTCACGGGGGATTGTGGTTTTAACTTCTCAATGTCATACTCGTAGTTAACTGGAGCCTTCAGAAAGAGGATGTGTAACTAGAAACTAGAATTCAATTGTAGATTTCGCGTAAATAACACAAATTATTAGAATTTTTAGTTTATAAAACCCTATTCAAGAAGGTCTTGTACATGGAAGAGCCACGCTGCAACTATATTATGGTTACAGCACACATGGGTCGACTCAACCGAGTAGGTCCACGCTCTCGTGGTATACCAGCATAATGCTGTTGTGTTTCGTATGGTGAGTGTAGAGAACCAGATATCCATTTTAACTTTAAATGAGGCATTTCATTTTAGTCCTCAGGAGTGACAACACATCTGCATTTTGATTCTTAACCGAGGATAGATGTAGATGTCCATGGGCTACAGTACACTTTACCATTAGGTAGGATGTGTGTTCGTTACCCGTTTTCTATAATTTTTTTATAAATATTCAGCAATTATTCACGACCAAATGAGACGACATCACGCATGTTGGCTTGTCGTCAGTAAACACACCCGACGTTACCTCGATCGAGTTGAACAATGCAGGCAATGGAATAGAAGAAAACTTTGTACATGTTTTACAAAAATCCTTGTAAGCAAGTGTTTAGGTATTTCTCGTATCGCTTACCTCTCATCTGATTGCCCACAGCGCTTTTCAGATTTATTTCAGATGCGCATCGGAGCATGAAGTGTTGATTTATTGAATTGGATATGAGATGAGTTTTTCAAGGTGAGTTTAAAGAAATTGCTTTTTAAGGAAAGAAACATTTGTTTCATAACTTCAGTTTCAATTTTTAACGCTTAATTAGGCGCATGAAGAAAATCACACAACTAGTCACATGGGGTCTCTAATGACCCCAAATAAATAGCTGAAAATAGTGTGTTAGAAATAAATAAAGTAAAGTATGTATTATCAAAAATATTAAAATTCTTAATTATGATTAATTTTTAAAAACTAAAATATATCTTTGACTTTAAACAATTTAAAAAATAACAATTCTTCTAATCTCTCATTAAACTACAAATCTTTTTTTTTTTATTTGAAATTATCTTGACCCCATGCGCCTAATTAAGGGTTAAATTTTATCAATTCATTAGTTTACGAAATTTAAATTGCTCCTTAATAGTACCTGTTTTTTAAAAAGAAAAAACCAAGAAAGAAGTAAGAATTTATTCTTCGCCACAACACAAAGTACAATAGAATATGAGACATCAATAAAAATATATTTTTATAGAAGTACGGTACAAATATTATAATGCGAATTTGTATGGTGAGTGTAGAGAACTAAAGAACCTTTTTATTGGTAAAGAGGCATTCAATCTTAGTCCTCAGGGACGACAACGTATCACGTTTTGATTTTCTTGGTTTTGATTAATCGCGATTAAATGAAGGTGTTTATGGGTTAAAGCATGCAATTACCATCAAGTGCTGTGTGCTCATTTATCACTTTTAAAAAACTTATGTCTTTCTTATTTTAAAAGGTAGAGTGACCCATTATAATAACATGATATGAGGCATTCCATCTTAGTACTCAAAGATGATAACGAATCAGTAGCCTTCTTTGTTTAGAGTTGGCAGCAGGTGTCCATGGACTGCAGCAGCTAATTATCATCATGTCTACAGTTAGTTTTTTGGTCAATTCATTTATATAAACAAATTGATGTGAAAAAAGCTTAAGCAAAAATCGCAATTAAGATTCAATTGCTTTTCAATTCAAAAAAAATTGTAACACGGGCGCTTTTTATATATATAACTATTAACCCTAGATCACTAACCTTATTTTACAACGCTTATTACTAACCTTCGTCGTTTCAGCTACGCCGTAAAAAGGGAGGCTTCTATGGGTTTATGGAATAAAATTTTTATATGTGTTTTACTTACTTATTACAATAATCATTTGTTAACATGTTTATACGTTTTTTATTTACTAAAATCACATATATTTACTTTGACAGCCTTTAAATTGAGACCAGAGTTTTTACTCATTTGAACATTTTTGTTTTTTTGTAATGCTTAATTCTTAACTAAAAAAAACAAAGAATTAAAACTAATTAAATATTAAAATTAACATCAAAAATAAATTAATCAACAAAAGAAAGAAACATTTTAGAAAATATTATTAATTAATACATTTGTGACAAATGTCAAGTTTTTATTCGCCACACAGAATTTGTTGCACTTGGTGCAGCAACTCTTTGTCATTCTTCGCTTTGCGGAGGGCAAATGCACAAATTTTTTCTTTTTTTCTCGATAGGAAGACTAACTGCATCTTTTGTATGATCAGTCTCATGTGTAGAAGTAGAATTACTGGTTCCTGGCATATTCAAAATCGCTGTTATTGAGTCCCGCAGCTCCGTTTGAAGTGACGGAATTTGTAATCTTTTTTGCATGTGTGGCTCGACTAATTGTTGATGCAGAGTTTTCTACTACTCACGTCTTGATAAAGGTTTTTTATTAGCCTCCAAAGTATTGGTTACATATATAACATAACTATTTATAAATGCAATGTTTAGCATTCCGTAAAAATTACAAAGGCCAACGTCGAGTTTTTCGGCTGCAAGAAGCGATAGAAAACATATGGTCCAAGGTGTCCACTCCGCCCTTAGTTTGATTGTAAAACTCGACCATCGTGGGCTTTTTGGTCAACTCATCAATTGTCCCTTCCTCATCACAATTCGACAATAAGAATATTGTCTTTTGGGGCTTAGGCTTGTATGAAAGCAATGTCAGTTCCTTATAATAACAGAAAATAGCTGTTCCTGTCTTCCGGGTACGCTCGTGCTGTAA
Source organism: Parnassius orleans (assembly GCA_029286625.1). Classification (NCBI taxonomy): domain Eukaryota; kingdom Metazoa; phylum Arthropoda; class Insecta; order Lepidoptera; family Papilionidae; genus Parnassius; species Parnassius orleans. The sequence continues at coordinate 44,136 of JAGSMP010000408.1, read as the reverse complement.
TTGTAACGGTATCTCCCTTTTGTTAGCACGTAGAGTCCCAACCAAAGTCAACTTATACGGTTATTTTACTAAACTTTTGGCTAGTGGTACCGAAGTGAACCAGTTGTTCATGGTTATATTTCTATTTGTGCCGTGTACAGTCCGTGTCAATTTTTTGACAATATATTTGCCAAGTGGCAATCCATCTGTTTTAGTAACAGAAGCTAGATAGGGCTCGGCATCCATATGGTGGATCCTTTGTAGAATTATCTACCAACACTACAATTTTCACACCATATTTGTTTGGTTTATTAGGAATATAAATTCTAAAAGTGCATCTGCCTCTGAAACCCAATAACTGTTCATCAATGGTAAGGTAGCAACTAGGTTTATAGTTCTCTCGACATGCAGTTATAAAAAGACCCCAAACATCTCGAAAAGGGGCATATACATCAGTCAATCTTCGCTGTTCGCGCGTAGAGTTATCGTCAAATCTGAGGCAGTTTATAAGAAAATCAAATCTCTCATTAGACATAGTACTTCGGTATCGATTGCCACAAAAGGTAACATCAAAAAGCTCCCATGATGGTAAATGATTATCCTTCATTGCTGCAGATAACGTAAAGATCCCGATCAGAGCTCTTATTTCATTGGAATCTGTCTGTCTCTGGATGGCTTTTGCATCCTTGTATTTAACGCATTTTATTGCTATCTCGGCATTAGTGTGGGTTACAATTAAATCAATTATACTATCAGTTACAAAAAATAAAAAGCAAGAAAGCGGATCTAGTTCGTTTTTACAATTATGCGTGAGCCCAGGTTTAATATGAATAATATTTCCTGAGGCTATTCGGCTTCGTGAACTCGGTTTCACTGATGACCATTTGTGTTTGTCTTTTCCGCGAAGAATATTACTTGTTGGTGTAATAATTAATTCGTGTAGCTGACCTGAAGTACTAGGTAACAAGTCTTCAATTGATGAAGATGTACATGCCTGGATGTCTTCAGTTGAAGGTGGTTGTTCTGTCACAGAAAAAATCTCTTCCTCACCATCTGTTTCATAAGCCGGATCAGCATCATGGTGGTCTTCTATCTCACTCTCAGAGCAGTTTTCTTCGTCACTATTATCATCTAATAACAGCTGATGAATCGTATTTAAAATAAAAAAATATTCAAATAAAAATAATGTAAGTTCTTATTTCAATGTAGGCAAATTAAGTACAAAGTTTACAAAATACCGAAATAATTATAACACCAAAAAAGAATGAAAAATAACTTTGCAAGGATAACGTTAATACTAACCTTCGTCGATTCGACGAATCATGGTGGCTGGAACGGCGCACACAGGGCCCCTACACAAAAAACAAACCCGTGCGCCACGCGAGCTGCGGGTCGACTGAGATTAGCCGGCATCTGTACGACGACGTACTAAAAATTAATACCACTTTTTTTTGAGTCCGCGTCGTCGTTTTGACAAAGGTTAGTAATCTAGGGTAAAATATAAAATTGGCAACCTTTTATAATGGCAACATAAACGCTTGATATTTTTTTCATGTCTTTTTTATATCGAGCGTGGTGACAGGCGAGCACACAGTTCACCTTATGATAAGTGGATGCGAGTTCCATAGAAATTTTCATCTATCCTCGATTAGGAATCAAAATGTAGAATGCGTTGTCACCCCCAAGGACTAAAATAGAACGCTTCGTTTAAAGTTAAAGGGGTATCCGGTTCTATACACTCACCATACGAAACAAAGCAGCATTAGCTGCTATTTCACGCTGGTATTCAATGACACACCAGAACCTTTCGAATGATATTAATTTCATGTCAATGTATTTTTTTTCTTATTCGGTGTTCTTTAGACCATACATTTTTTGTCTCATTCTTATTTTACAATTAATAATAATAAAATAACTATGTTGTATTTAGTTTAAAATTTATAATATTCGCATAAGTATAAGAAATCATTATACCCAGACTAGGGCCAAAGGAAAACAGATTAGTAGGAGTTTTGTACTGGTTATCCACTTGCAAAGCTTCATCATCAATACAGCCCTTCACAAGTCCACTACTGAGCATAGGCTTCTCCCAAGGAATTGCCACAAAGCACAGTCGTCACTTTATCTAGTGAAGGGCTGCCCTGCACTTTGCTAAACGGTACGAGGCAACCACTCGAGAACTATTCTTCACCATGTGCTTTCGCTTCTTTGAGCTATATGTCTATATTATTGCTAGCTTGGTATTGCCACGCTTGGCAGGGGAGTTGGCAACCGCAAATTAAAAAAATATTGTAGTTTTAGATTTGTTTCCCTCTGTCACCTCTTACAAAACCCACGGGACGATATGAGGTACTGGATATTCCCACACCACCATTATTCCACTATCCGAAAATCTCTTCTACTCCTGAATAAACTTAACACAGTAAGTAAAACAAGCCATTGAAGCAGCGAACAAAGATCTCAGGATGCCTATAAATATAAACTTTTTGACACGCGGAGATAAAATGCTGCAACTATACCTGCGTGAAATTTCAAACTACTCCTGTAGGAATCCGACAACAAATAAACTTCTCTAGAATATTATGCCATGTGAGAGTGATCAGGTATATAGCAAAATTTTATTATAGTGTTTCCCATTTCAATATCAATAACGTATGTAAGTAAATTGCTAATTAGAAAAAAATTATGCGGATTTAACGTTTTGTAGTACTTATTAAAAGAGAGAAATGAAGGAAAGAATGAATCATTTATTGCAAACACCCGTCACACAAAATAAGTTTTTTTTTTATAGGATAACGATGACAAGCGAGCGGACTGTGTCCACCTGATGGTAAGTGATTGCTGTGGCCCATAGATATCTACATCTGTCTTCGTTTGCGAATCAAATGCAGATACGTTGTCAGACGTGAAGTCTAAGATGGAATGCCTCTTTCCCAGTAAAGTGGGTCTTCGGTTCTCTACACTCACCATACGAAACATAGCAGCATTAAGCTGCTATTACGCTGGTATTCTGCGAGAGCGTGGTCCATCCCCGATCGAGCCGACCTATTCGTGCTACAACTATACAATTAATATAACTGCAGCATGGCTCTTCCACGTAACAAAAGGATATTCAATATTAAATATTCTAACCACAATTAATATAGGTATTACAAAATTAAAATAAAGATGAACAGTTTTCTTTTTATAGAATAAGAGTGACAAACGAGCGCAAAGTCCACCTCATAGTAAGTGGATGCTTTGGCCCATAAACATCCACATTTATCCTCAATTAAGAATCAAAATGCAGATGCGTTGTCACTCTGATGACTAAGATGGAATACCTCGTTTCCAGTAAAAAGTCCAAGTAGTACAGATAGCTGTATAACTACTCACTTTTAGACCTATTTGAAACTCTATGTGTATTAAGACTCTTTTAAGAGTACACTGGTGATCCTACAGATGCATAATAGCTGTCAGTGATATTTAAACAGCTTAGGCTAATTAAAGCTGCATTAATGCTGATTAAGACCAACAAAACTACCATTAGTACGCTATGAGTGCTATAAAGGTATATTTTCAACGACTCTATTCAGCTTTTACCATTTTCTAATGTCTTTACCGTAGTAAGGGCTGTTTAGTGGATGAAATTACGCCAAATGCTGTATAAGAAGGTATTTGTGAACTCCTATTACACTGACTTATTAAAGGAGCACGTGTGTATTAACATGAAGTTAGTAGCTGTATAATGGATGATTTGTGGCCCACATTACAGCTTATTGCTCAATATGTCTACCGCTAATCAGCGTTTATACTGCCATTGATAGTGTCTGCATAGCGGCTGTTTAAACATTCACTAGATGCCTTGCAGCTGCTTATTGACTCACTAGCGTATCGGATTAACGACTTCTACTTTATAGTGGCTCATATAAGTACCTTTAATCAGACTTTATCTGAAAAGTAACATTTATGGTACTGTAATCAGTCAGTGTAACTAGTTGATGACAATATTACCGACGTATATATTTTATTGCTTTATAAATATGAATTCAAGTAATTCGTGGAAAATGAAAGCTAGAACAGGGGGCATTAGAAGAAAATTATCGAAAGAGTACCAAAGAATTATGAAGACAGAAGAAATAAAACCTTCAAGTCGGGAAGTAACGCAAAGCGTGACAAATAGTTTGAAACAGGATGGTTCCGTACAAAATATCAACCGCAATAACTCAGAAAATGTTGCACATTCAACAAATTATGTGTGTCCAAGTTCTTCTTCCAGGAACTTCGGTGATAACATTAATTGTTCAATTCTAAACTCCGGCAATTACAACTCAGAAAAAATATCGAGTTCTGAAGATGATGACGACGGCAACTACAGCGATGATGTATAACACTCACTGTTTAGGGAAAAAATTAGAACGTGGCTTGTAGAAAAGAGTATTAACCATGTTGCTTTAAAAGATCTAGCAGCAATTATCAACGACTTGATTCCGCAAGTATTACCAACTGATCCAAGGACAATTTTAGCAACTCCTCGAAATGTCAACATAAAAGAAATCGAAGGTGGCGAATACTGGCACAACGGAATAGCCAATTTTTGATTAAAATATGAATAGTTGGGATGAAGCTCCTGACGAAATTTCATTAAATATTAATTTTGATGGATTGCCAATATTTACAAGTTCTAAACATGAATTTTTGCCAATTTTGTGCAACATCCACGAGAATACTGACATAAAGCCATTTATTATTGGTATTTACTTTGGAGTTGTAAAACCAAAAAACTTGGACAGTTACTTAGAAAATTTTATTAATGACATGAAAAATTTTGGATAAAGGTATTCATAATTTCGAAGAGACTATTACAGTAAAGATTCGATGCTTTATATGCGACTGGCCAGCTAGAGCCTACATAAAAGTAATCATTTTTCATTTAACCTGTTTAAATTATTGTAATGCCAATTTAATTACCCGAATGACGGAAGATATTGATGTTAATTAATTTATATATTTTGTATTTTTCAGGTGCTTGCAACTTTAATGGTAAACGCGTTTGTTTGAAGTGTATTACCATTGGAGAATACTCACACAATTCCCACACAGTTACTTTCTCTGATATTGATTGTGCAGAGAGAACAAATGAAGGATTTCGGAACAAGCTTTATGGACCCCATCACAAGACTGATTCCCCATTACTTGGTCTACCTATAGACATGATAAAAGATTTCACTGTTGGCGATTCACTACACCTACTGGACTTGGGTATAATGAAATGTTTATTAGTCGGTTGGCGTGACGGGAATTTTGGTAAATATATAAAAAAATGGCGTGCCAGTGACATTGTATAAATTTTTTTAAGAAGATGTAAGTTGCCATCAGAAATTCATAGAGCGGTACGAGCCTTTAATACTCTGGCTTACTGGAAGGCATCCGAATTCCGATCATTATTTTATTATTTAAGTGCTAAAATCAACTGCATATTCACATTTCTTAACGCTCTATTGTGGTATTGTAATTTGTTCAAGCGAAGCTTACCTGAATATGTTGCCTCTTGCAGATAAGCTTTTGAAAAATTTTGTAAGACATTATAGAGACTTTTATGGAGCCGATTACGTCACAAGCAACGTGCATAATATAATTCATGTGACTGCTGAAGTAACGATGTATGGGCCACTGTATAATTTCAATGCGTATCCTTTTGAAAACCAGTTGTACATGATCAAAAAAATGTTAAGAGTTGGCCGAAATCCACTATCACAGGTGGCCAAAAGATTAGCCGAACTGAATTTGATTGATTTGAATAAGGATATTGCTCATAACAACTTTAAGTATTCGTTTGTAAAGACAAGTAAAAACGGTCGGAAAATTCTACATATTATAAAATAATATAAGCTATATTCAAAAACATGTGACAGGTATATTTTAACCACTAATAATGATATTATTGAAATTAAGTTAATAATCGATCAATCGGATGTTTTGGTACATGGTACTAAAATAAAAAATAAAAATGACATCTTCATGTACCCGGTGAAGTCATCACGCTTTGGCATATATAAAGCTACAAGTTCGGATGAATGTGCTAACGCTGCCGTCATTTTACATCTTTGGGAAATAAAATGCAAATTAGTATGTAATAAAGATAAAGAATGTCATTATTTTATTCCATTATTCCATACTTTGTAAATAAAACAAAATAAAGGATTGGACTTATACATATTTATTGACTCATTTAGCTCACATCAATTGGTACTCTGTCTATATAGGTATCATCTGTCACAGAAAAGTAAAAGGTAACAACAACAACTTTACGTGGTAGAGCCATGCTGCAGCTATATTAGTAGTATAGTTGTAGCACGAATGGGTCGGCTCGACCGGGAAGGACCACGCTCTCACAGAATACCAGCGTAAAATAGCAGCTTAATGCTGCTGTGTTTCGTATGGTGAGTGTAGAGAATCGGAGACCCTTTTTATTGGAAACGAGGCATTCCATCTTAGTCCTCACGGGTGACAACGTTTCTGCATTTTGATTCTTAATTGAGGATAAATGTAGATGTCTATGGGTCACAGTACCCACTTACCATCAGGTGGACTGTGTGCTCGTTTGTCACCCTATACTATAAAAAAAAACTAACAAAAACATTGATATCCCTATTGCATCATATTTTTTACCTACACTTTCATGTAACTTATAATACTTGGATCACAGTAAATCACTTATTAACAAAGTATTTGAAACCTGAACATAAAACAAAAGTACTGTTAACAAAGATATACCAAAACCACGAAAACTGAAACCTACATAATCATAAGAGTCTAGAATCACAATAGCCTTTAATCATAATATAGTCACTCGGAATAACATAATTTGAGCTTACTTAATCATAATAGGAAAGAACAAAAAAAATTACAAAAAAAATGAAATCCATTTGTATCATATTTTTACCTACACTTTTAGGCAACTAATAAATCCTACTTCACGTGGAGTAGATATAACTTATTAATAAAGTATTTGAAACCTGAACATAAAACAACATTAGGTATAACAAAACAACGAAAACTGAAGCCTACTTGATCATAACATAGTCTAGCTAGAATCTTATGAGCCTTTAGTCATAATAATAGTCACTCGCAATAACATAATATGATGGAACGAAGGCTGCAAGAGCAGCAATAGGTTGCCAGTCTTCTTGATTTATTCGTCTATAAATCTACCAAAATTAACACAATGAGCCCACACCATTCTGATCGTTTCTGGTGAACTGTGAACTTTGACTCTATCTCTAACTTCTTGTTTGTCCACCGTCTCTAACGTGATTTGTTCTTGTTGTATATTATTTTCACCTTGTTTAGTAGGATTTTTATTTTTTCGGCGTTTTGTCACTGACGCTCTTAGGTCTCTCATCAATTTTCTCTTTTCTGAATTTCTTAAAACAGACTTTAAAGAAGAAGAAGCTTCGGAAAAATTCCGAAGCTTCTAATGTAAATGCAGCGTCCCACGAATGAACCATGCCAAAAAATACTTCCTTAATAATTTGTAGCTTTTCAAAGCAATTTTCGATTTTTCTCCTCGGCTTCCACCAGACCACGAACACAAACAGATAAATTCCCGAGAAAGCAATGTGTCAAGTAATCTAAAAGCAAATGTTTTACCATCTCCAGTGGAAGGCGAGCATAAAAATGACAAAAGTTTCTTAAGTTTCTTGTATTCAGATTTATCTGCTAGTTTGACTTCTAACGCATCCAACTGACGTTTGTCTTCAATTATATTAAAGCAAAAGCTCTCGGTTTCATCTTGACGGACATCTTTCAATAAAGTCACTTGTACAGGTTGTTCGTTTTTGGCTAGTCCAGTTTTTCTGATATGTCTTCTAATTGAACAGACATTATGCAGATTTTGTTCACCATATTATCTATAATTTTATTTTGATTATGAATCATATTAATTTAAGAGTTATAAGTGCTGTATAAGGCCCTATACAGCCCTTGTGCAGCTTTTTTATTCAGCTTTAAGTGTGATGGAAATCCGTTATTTGGCTGATAAGCAGCCTCGTGTGCTACTTGGGAGGGTCTCCGATTCTCTACAATCACCATATGAACACAACAGGATTAAGCTGCTACTTTACGCTAGTATTCTGAGAGAGCGTGGTCGTTCCCAGGTCGAGCCGACCCTCTGATTCATGCTACCAACCGTAACATAGTTGCAGCGTGGCTCTACCACGCAAAAAACATATTATGTAATGCTTTATAGCAAAAGTATAGATATTTACGTATATGTGTTGTGGCGCGTTAGACTAACGGACCTCACTTAATTTATGATTTATCTGAAACAAGAGCGCTGAGTGCTGATTTTCAGTGTGCTCGAATGTATTGCGTAGGTAGGTCTGGATAGGTGCCACCAATTTTTTTTGCCAAGATCCAGAGCATACGCTGTAATACGGTTGGACAGGTAAGAGAGTCCACCGCTCCGTGGCGGTGAATAGACATTGCGTTGCGGTGCTGAGGGCTGCGGGTTCGAATCCCACAAGGAGCAAGTATTTGTATGACGTACAAATAATTGTTCGTGGTCTGGATGTTTGTCTTGAGCAATTTATGTATGTAAACTGCCCCCACGATACAGCACAACCTATGGGGTAACAACGTATCTTTAGCTAACTTTGTTGCCAAGTTGATTGTGAATGACAATAAGCTGCATTGCCCAATTACTATATTTTTTGGGCAAAATAGGTAACAAAAATGCTCATTTGATGCCACAAGTTATTTCCTCCCAGTCTTAATCTAGGTTCAAAAAAAAGATGTATGGAGTACAAAATTCTATAGTTTCTGAAATAATTATCTGATGACTAAGATGGAATGTCTCACAGCCTGTAATTATACTGGCTCTCTATACCCTTCAGACACAGTAGTGCATAAAAGGTCGGGAAAAAAGTTTCTTCGTATTTTATATACAAATTCAAGACATTTTTTTTCATTGTTTAATTACATTTAATTATAATAAATATGTGCCATTTTTTACTTTTTATTTTTCTTTTTCTAAATGTCCTATATGTATTGATATTAAAACCAGCCAGATACAAACAGTACAACCAAAGAGAGTTTTCTTCAATTTTATACAAACCAAATACGAAGAAACTTTTTTCCCGACCTATTATATTTTAATACAACTTACTATCCGTCGTACCACACCCGCCACTTGCACCACTCATAACACCGAGTGGTGGTGGCGTAAGAGAATTCTCTAAGCCGATGATGATCGATATTACCTTCGCGTGGGCTATGTAGACTTCGGACGTGTCGGTCAAGTTCACTCCCGTCACTCCACTCTCTTAGCTCATGCACAAGATTAACTATTGTTATACACCGCCTTGCTTTCTTACTTGGTGCCCTGTGTTTGATTGCTGCCTTGGTGTTCTCGCTGTGGTGCGCGAAGCACGCTGTCCCGGGAGACAGTGGTCTCACTGTGTTGTTGTGAAGTGTATCAGACGCTTGTTGTGGTGCAATGTGTGTTTGTGCGTAACTCTCCTTCCTGGCTTCCTGGTATCGGTAATCATAAGTAGAGTGAAACATACCCACCGCCTAAGAGGCGGCCATCGTTTTTAAATTTTCTGTTGCTAATTTCATTAGGCAACAGCTAGGTACACACCCTAGGATACCAACGCGCCAGGTGTATAGGTGTTTGTTTTAGGCACACACCTCAGATGTGGATACCTAGCGAATAATCGCGGGTGTTCCAAAGCGCCACGAAGGAAGCAGCGCGGAGGTAAAAGCCGTCCCGGACGCGCGGGTCAAGCCAGTATATCACGCTATCGGCTGCCAGCCCCTAAACCCGTACCGTCTTCGGAGCCCACTTCCTCGCCTCAAATCACAACCAAGCCCGCCCCAGCCGCCGGGGCGGCCGAGCAAGGTGCTAGCCCTCCCGCGCCCTCCACACCAAAACTCAACACTTGGGTGAAACCGCCGGCACTCGTCGCCTCATGGCCAGCGCCGCCTCCCCAGGCCCCAAAATCGAAGCCCGTCCCACAAGGCTCGTCTTCTTTCGCCGCTGACTTGTCTCTAGTCTGCGGCTGCATCAGCAACATTAACGCTGCTGAATTATCCTCTTTGGCCCGCAAACTCCGCGGAGCCACCACCCCACAGAATAAACTCAACACCACGATTGAGCATATAGGGCTAATCGACGAAATCTGTTATTTTCAGTGCGCCTAAATACTTTAATTAAAAATCATAATGGCAGTACAATCTTTAGGAAGAACTAAACCACGCTCTCTAACTGTCGCTTTCTTTAACGCGAACGGAATTAGAGACAAAAAAGACGAGATCGCGCTCTTCCTGCGTAAACACGATGTAGACGTCATACTAGTGCAAGAGACCTTCTTGAAGCCTAGCCATCGCGACACTAAGATCGCAAATTACACCTTAGTTAGAAATGATAGATTGAACAGCCGTGCAGGCGGCACCCTTATCTACTACACAAGGTCCTTACACTGCGTACCAATCGACGCTCCCCCGCTAACCATCATAGAAGTTTCTATATGTAAAGTAGCTCTCTCAGGCCATCCACCACACTTATAGTTTCGGCGTATCTACCGCCGCTCAAACGTGTAATCGAATCTGACATCGCAGATTTACTCAATCTAGGCTCCAGTATCATAATAGCTGGAGACCTGAATAGTAAGCATTCCTCCTGGAATTCGCGTACAAGCAACTTCAATGGTATGATATTTAATGATTTCTTATATTTACGCGAACACTACACATTGAATAAAACTACTTTTACGGATTATATCCAGATAGGATTAACTCTGACATCGGGACGTCAATCACCTCAGGGGCATGCACTTTACAAACGTACACATGGTCACGGGGGACGTGACCATGGGTGCTGTAAAGCACCCGAAACGTCGGGAATTAATAAAAATAAGTTAATTAAACGCGATATAATCCGTAAAAGTAGTTTTATTCAATGGTATGATATTGTTTGATCTCACGGAGCGACTAAACTTCGAAGTTATCGCGCCTGAGACTCCAACTCGCTACCCATTCGCAACCAACTACCAACCGGATGTCCTGGACGTAGCGATACTCAAAGATCGAAAGATCGAAGAACGGTCCGGTTGTCAATATCTTCGATTCAAACAATATTAGAACTCAACTCGGACCACAGACCATTCCTAATGCAGCGGGGCCAGCCCGCAGGTGAGATCCTTCAGACCAAAACGATTGTGGACAGGTGTAAGCTCGAGGTCAAACTCAAGTCTACTACCTCCTAGAACTTAGACAAAATCTCCGATAAGATAGACTCACCAAAGGAGGTCAATGAGGCGATTAGCGCCCTATCGGCCCACCTCACCTCTACAGTTGAAGAGTGCTCTCGTAAGGTTCGTGTGTCGAACAATCGACACTTGAAGCTTCCGAGTGACATTCGACAACTGATCAGAGCAAAGAATGCGGCTCTTAGACAATACGATCACAATCGCGCTATAGACAATAAGTTTCGACTGCGCAACCTCCAAAACGAGGTGAAACAGCGTATTAAAGAGTTTAGAAGACATGATAAGTGGGATAATCTGCTGACGGACATCGAGCCATCACAAAATGCCTTCTGGCAGCTGACCCGAGCTCTGAAAGCAGAAAAATCCGCACCTATGCCACCTTTCATTAGGCCAGGAAACCCCAATCTCGCCTTTGACGACTCTGAGAAGGCCGAATGCCTCGTGGACAGTTTAGAGAGCCAATTTACTCCCTCTAGCGAACCTACAGATCCTGCTCACCTTGCGAAATCCGAAGCGGAGGTCGAGCGTAAGTCTACACTAAGAGGTCGCACACACACATGTGGGCGACCTCTTAGAGCCTGTGACAGTCGACGAAGTCAGGAATGCAATAAAAACTCTCAAAAAGAAATCAGCACCTGGCGCCGATGGCATTAGCAACATGATGTTGAAATCTCTGTCCGCGCCACTTATATGCCTTCTAGTGGCCATATTCAACGCTATTCTCTCTAGCTGCTCCTTCCCGGATCAGTCTCCTTAGCACACTGGGGAAAGTTTACGAGCGACTCATACTGAATCGCCTTCGTAAATACATACAATACTTCGCTAATAAATTTCTTCCAGACGAGCAGTTCGGCTTCAGACCTGGAAACTCGTGTACCGACCAGCTACATTGCCTTACAGAATACATTCTGATAGGATTTAACCTCCCAAGAGAAAGTCGAAGAATCACTTCGACCGGTGCCCTCTTATTCGATATCGCAAAAGCGTTTAACAAAGTCTGGTACGACGGCTTGTTTTTCAAGTTGTATAAATTCAACGTGCCTGATAGGCTCATCCACATCATCAGAGCTTTTCTTGCTAATCGCCACTTTCGTTACCTAATGGAGGGTACCCGCTCCACAAAACGTCCCCTCAAGGCTGGAGTCCCACAGGGCTTCGTCCTCTCCCCAATACTCTTCACCCTCTTCACGAGTGACATCCCGAAGGACCCAGTAGTGAATACTGCTCTCTTCGCCGATGAAACGGCACTTTACGTCGCCCATCATAATAAAAGAATCCTCACCGAGATGCTCCAAGCAGCCATCAACCGCTTTGGTGATTGGTTCCGCTTATGGAGAATCGATGTGAACCCTGAGAAATGTGTAGCAATACACTTTCAAAGCACCCCCACTCTTAATCACCAAAACAAAAATCCCAAGAAATCAATAGGTACGATCGTCCTGTACTGCCGCCAGATCCCCTGGCAATCAACGGCCAAATACCTAGGGGTCACATTCGACTACGGTATGACGTTCGCGAAACACATTTGCAACGTCCACAACAAAACAAAACGCCAAATTCGTCACTAGTCGTCTCCACTCACTAGTGAACAGCAAGAGCAAACAGTCCTTAAGACACAAATTCCATCTTTATAAAGCGTGTGTGAGACCTATCATGTCTTACGCAAGCGTAGTATTCGCGCACGCGGCCCATAGACACTTATACTACCTCCAAGTCGTCCAAAACAGATTTATTCGCATCGCCACCGGAGCTTAGTCGTACCAGCGAAACTCCGACTTACATAGAGACTGTCAACTTTCGACGATCTCTCAGTATTTCAAGGAAATGTCTCTGCGCTATTTCGAGAGGGCCGAGACACATCCCAACCCGCTATTCGTAAACGCAGCTACATACGTTCCGACTCCGAAAGTTACGGAAATCCTCCGGAGGCCCCGTAACGTTCTAATTGAACCCCCCGTTCCGCTAGATGCCGACGACAGAAATGTCGCCGGCCATTCACACATAAACACTACACACGCACCTAGTACCACAAACACAGTTAGGACAACAACGGATGGGACGCAAGGAGCCCGCAGGCGGGTGCGCCGCACATCCCTGTACACCGCGTACATACCGGATACCCGCGTCCCTGGGCGGTTCTCACCGCCCAGATCTCCGAACGATACGACATAGCCGTCAGAGCCGTGGCCCGTCAACCCCGGTTCGGACGGCCGTTAGATAACTAATTTACGTGCACTTTAAACTGTCCTAGTAGTCATCGTTACGCAAGTAACGACGCAGAGTAATAAAAATACACCCCTGAGTCCGTTGAAACTGTAAGAGCCGTGTAGGCTAACAGAAAGAAAGAAAGAAAGAAAGAAAGAAAACATTTATTGCTCAAATACGCCACATGTACATTTAAACCATAAACACAAAATACATAGATAAAAAAAAAATATATTAAACACATCACACATTTTACGCACACAAGTGTGTGTGGCGTACACGGCAAACAGACCGCACTCAGCTTAATGCCGCAGTCAATACGAGACTACAGCGCTGGTTTTCAGTGGGCCTGTGAATTAAGTGACGTACGGACGTTCATACTGTCGTGATAGACTAATAATAATTAATATAGATTACATGAATGAACTAACTGGATCTAATACAAAGAATGTCCGAAACATTATAAAAAGTATTGTTATCACCATAAGAGACATGTATCTATGAGGTAATAGTTGGAAATAATATAAAAGAAGAAACCTAAACCCTACAAAAATATTTTCTCAGAGGTATGTAATCATAACCATAATCTTAAGCAACAATATTATCATTAGAAACAATATTTTAATAAAGTCAATAATGATTGCACGTTAAACATATACTTGTATCATAGTTATAATTAATAGCATGAAAAACACTTTTATTTCAGCGTTTAAATATCAAAAAAAAAAAAAAAAAAAAAAAAAAGTACTATGCACTCTTATGCTTTCCGTATGACCCCTCCGGACAGCGCTAAGTGTCTGTAATTATTTAGGTAGGTAAATATCAAGCCATAGTTTTTTGAACAATAATTAGGTGAGTTTTATATTTTATTTTAAATGTATTTAATGTTTCCAGACTACGAAGCGGTGGCGGCAGGTTATTCCAGCATTTAGAGGCTGAATATTTGAAACTTCCACGAAAGGCGATAGTACGATGGGAACAACCAAAAGAGTAACATGACGAGCGAGTGATCTGTGATTGCGTCGTCGAGAGACCACACTAATTTGTGATAAAGATAAGGTGGTACATTATATTTAATTAATCCAAATAGAAATGTGGCTAGGTGGTGTTCTCGCCGATACTGCATTTTAAAACATTGTGTTCGTTTATATACGGCGTGACGTGAGCGCGTGAAGGTATTTTAAAACAAAATCTCGCACAAGCATTCTGCACCTCTCTGACAAGTTTCTTGCTACGCACAAGCAGACGAGGGCCATATACTATATCCATATAATTAAATTTAGACAGAATCAAAGAATCGCATAGTCTTATCCGCATATCGGTATTCAGGCAATTTCTAATTTGATATAATACTTTTAACCTATAAAAACATGTTCTTGCAGTGTTTATTATGTGACTTTCAGCGTAACTTGTCATCTATCAACAAACCCAAATTACGAGCCTCAGTCACGCGTTCAATTCGTTCGCTCCTTATGGTTACCTTAGTTTCATGTTTTGCTATTTTTTGTATTTGCTGAGCCGTACCTATAATTATATATTTAGACTTGCTTCCATTAAGGACTAATGCGTTCGAATCTGACCAAGCTGCAATTCTTTCGAGATCGTCATTTAATTTTTCCACCGCTAATCTAGTCCCCGGCTTACAAGGTATATATATCTGTGTATCATCCGCGTACATATGGTATTTGCAATGCTTAATACAATTTGTTATATCCGCACAGTACACGGCAAACAAAATAGGTCCTAGGATAGATCCTGCGGAACGCCTTGTTTGACAGCCTGAGCGTTCGAAATGACTGGTAAACCATTTTCATCTGATATTTCTACTTGATGTATACGATGCTCGAAATAACTTTCTAAACATTTTATAGCAGATATGTCGAAAACGTAATAATGTAATTAAGACAAAAGCAATGGTACATTAAGACAGTCGAATGCTCTTGAAAAGTCTAGCAAGGCTAAAATCGTTCCTTTGCCACTGTCTATATCTGATAGTATATCGTCGACAACATTTATCATAGCGGTTGACGTACTGTGGTGTTTTCTAAACCCTGACTGAAGACTGGGAAGTACATCGTTTGTTTCTAAGTATATTCTTACCTGCTCAGCCACGACTTTCTCCAAGATTTTTGATACACATGGAGTATACTAATCGGGCGTATGTCCTTCATGGTAATAGGATTTGAGTTTTTGGGTATAGGCCTGATGAGTGCATGCTGCCATTCTGAGGGATATGTTTGCGTTGTAATTGATTTATTAATTATCTCCGTAATAACAGGTATTGTTACGGGAAAAGACATTTTCAACATATCCAAGGAAATACCGTCTGCACCCACCGCATTTGACTTTAATGACTGTGCTATTTTCACAATATCACTTTCCTCTATTGTCTTCAGTTTGAATACATTTGAGACTTTGACGTGTGATTTAAAGAATGTCATATATGAAATAGGAACTTGATTATTTCCTGGCACATTTAAAAAGCTTTTATTAAACAGCACAAACATCATCAGAAACCAGAGATTCTCTAAGCCATATGTTCCCGTGGGTATCGCGAGATACGTCAGAGGGAAATGAAACACGAGATGGGCAACAACTCAGAATAATAATAAAAAAACTGTGGTTGTTAACCCACCTGCCAAGCGTGGCAACTACGGCAAATATCCCTCCCAGCCATGAGGTAATCTATGAGGGAGCTATATGTTCAGCAGTGGACTTTGATACCAAGAGAACGAGCGCTTCGACAATATGGCCGCTTCCATCTTGAGTCTCGAACAGGGTAGGAGTTGCATCGGAGGCCTGAGCAATGACCTATCACAATGAGCCAGTTTGTAGGGAAAATATTAAATATTTCCATTGTTTTTTTAACATGTAAGTAGGAATAAACAATAAATGTTCTATGCCTTTAATAATAAAATTTTTGACGACATATAGGTAATAACATTTACAATCTTTATTCAGTTTTCAAACACGAGTTTCACCGACTCAAATGGAGAGGTGAATTTTTGATTGAATTACTATACTTGTGAGGATGAACCTTTAATTAAATCCCTACAGTAATCTCTTCAGAAGTTTAATGGTTGCGTATAACCTCAAATTTTTGCGTTCCTTAATTAAAATAACTTGAAGTTTAGAAGTTACTCAACAAAAAAGTTCTTCATATTTGCTTCGAATTTTGCAAGGATCTAAATGTAAAAATATTTAATTTAAAATTACACATTTTTGCAGCCAGCGTTCTTGGCTCTATACCGTGGGGAGTAGGACTGTATGATAATTGAAGTTTTTAGTTTAATGTTATGAAAATTAATGAAATGAAGAAATAAAATTGTACTATTTTATTTAAGGGTATTTATATAAATAGTTTTCTCATCTGTTTGGGTATCTGTGGTGGTTGGGTTGGTTCATAAATATTATTTAAATGAAAACGATAAATATACGACTACATAAAAGTAAAAAAAGTTAAAGTTACAGCTTTTATACTTCCCACTGCTGGGCTGGGTTTTAGGGCAAGTAAATGTCCGCCGCACTGCCCCAATGCGTGTTATCTTATTTCTCAGACATGCAGGTTTCCTCACTAAGTTTTCCTTCAGCGCCGAGTAAGTGGTAAATCAGCACTTAAAATTGCAATTAACAATTTCGTTGGTGCCGGCGGTGATCGAACCCGGGTTGCCCACGTACTGTGAAATTTACAGCAAGCGCTTAGCCTCTGAGCTACAACGGCTTGCTTTATAAATATACATAAATATATATTAACGTAGTAAAATAAATAAATAATACACAAATAAATAAAAACACAACCAGATGGAAGCCGTCGGCAGGGGAGACCAAACGGCCGAGAATTAGGGAGAATGGGAGAGAAAACGGCGGTATCGAGGAGCACCGCCTTCTGCATTTTAGCCCGGAGTGGTCCATCACGGAGTTATAGTCGCCTCAGATGACCCTTTTTTATTTATTGTTGTTATAATTATTAGTAGGTGAAGAACCGTGGTAGCTCAAGAACCAAGCGCGCGCGTAAATTCCGAAGTACGCGAGCAACCCGGGTTCGTTCCCCGCCGGCACCAACGATGTTGTAGAATTGAAATTTAACGCTGATTTAAAAATATCGGACAAACCGTTATTAAGTCTCAACGGAGACTAGCCATCTGCGCTCCGAGATAAAAATTTATTGACAGAAAAACTTAACTGATTTTGGCCCGAACGTGGATTTGAATCCGGGACCACATGATCTAGACCAATGAGGCAGCCATAAATCTGACCAACAATACATCAGAACATCATAAGAACAGAACTACGGAAAATTTTACGTAATCTCTGAAACGTGAGAGGTGAGAGCAGCTCTGAATTAAAATAAAGTATAATTCATTAGGCGGACCAAATATACAAAGTGGAATAAGAGGGGAATGATTAAAATACGAAAATATTATTTCATTCTTATTTTAATATTCACGGAGCGCTCTCCGTATAGAGAGCATCAGTAATTACTGTCTGCGTACATTTAAGTCGTATTTAAAAGTGCTACAACTTTTAGAATTATACTAAGTAGGTATTTTATTCCATAGCGGTGAGCGGTAGACTATTCTACATGCTTATTGCTTTGAGGGATCTTTTATAAAATTGTGTTTAATTAAATTTACTGCTTTAAATTTCATCATTATAACCATAATAAAATATCACACTCATCTAGTGGGGTAGGCATAGACTACGGATTTCCATTTGGCACGATCCTGAAACATCTGCCTCGCTTCTTTCACATCCGTATATCTACGCATACATGTTCGTCGGTTAAGGGTATAATAATAGTAACAATAATAATGTCCTCCAGATGGTACCGACCCGATCGGAAAGAGATCAAGCGCAGGACCAACACGGACTATTTTGTTGCGGACTCTGCCACTCACTTCTGCAGCACACTTACCTGATACATTCTTCCTACGTTTTCAGAACACCAAAGCATTGCTTTCTTAATTCTGTTCACAAATTCTTCTTGCAAACCACACTTTTCTCTTATCACATAATTTTTCACCCTATTATTCCGAGCCACCTCTAACATACTTGTTTCTAAATTTGATTAAATCCTTTGAAGGTACTGCTGTCATACAAATCAGCATTATTACACCCTATCAATGGTCCACTGCTCAACAAAGGTCTCCTCGAAAGATTACTTCATATCCGTATTAGGCATTTTTATGGGGGGGGGCTGAATGTACAATTGACACAATTCATATATTTGTTTCCATACAATTTTTATTTAAAATGAATCAAGTTCATGTACATATTTGATTTACGCTGGTATATAATATAAACAATGCTGCTGGATTATAATATAAACAACAAATAAAAATTGTTGTTGCTACAACGATACTCTAAAATTGTATAATATTTGAATATATTATGCCAACTCTAAGCAAAACATATTCAATGTAATTCATTCGAATATAACCAATAAATGTGTTTCCGTCTCAATAAATCTCAATAGTATGCCCAATAAACTATGATAGAAGTACTTTAGGAGCATTAATATAAAAGCAGGATTTCTAATATAAGGAGGAAGTTATGTAACCGTTGTTATATTAGCTCCTTACCTAAGATTATTTACTCTCAATAATCTAAGGTCCTTCCTTATTAAATTTCCGTTTTTTATGAAATAAACTAACGTATTTTTTTCTATATTTTTTAATTCATTTAATCAAAGTAATCACTCGTGCAATCAATGCATCTTTGCTAACGCAGTGGCAGTTTATTGATGCTCTTCTTGAAGAAATCAGCTGGACGGGAGGCAACAAATTCTTCAAAGGCATTTTGTGCTGCCTCTCGGGTATTGAATTTTTTTCCCACCAAAATCAAACCGTACCATAACCAACATTATAGCAAACTTTACAAGTTTTTGTTATGTTAACAAATATCTTAGCAACCATTTTTGACAGCCCGCTAAGTGTTCGTTACGATCGCAAGCTGTTGAATTGATGTTTTAAGATTTATTGAAATCTATATTTAGCATGGAATTTGTCAGTGCTCGAACATTGACGTGTTATGGTTATACGACGGCAAATTGCACGAAACCGGCGCGAAAGTGAAAATCCCTTGGATTTAAAGGATATATATTTCTATACGAGCTTGTATGTGAACTTGGACCATCTCTTCAAAACCAAAGCCGTATGGATATTTTGTGGATTCCCAAGTGAGTGTCATCATGTAATTGTCTATATACCTTTAAAAAACTAACACTATTTGTGGTTTGTATTAACTTTTACTTTCATTTCCTTCTAAATAGGTACCTACTGACGGCACTTCTATTTTATGGTAGTGGGCACTATCAGTTGGCATGCTGTAGGGTTGCAGCATGAGCCAAAAATCGGTTAGCCGAGTAATACATGCTGTTAATCAAAAATTATTGAGAAAACATATAAAATTCCCTATGACCCATGAAGAGCGGCGAGCAGCTAAAGAAAAAATTAAATATGCCCAACAGCAATTCCCAGATGCGATTGGAGCCATAGACTACATAGCTTCGAAGTTGCATGAAGAGGCAAATGTAAGTGTTCAACATGAGGGCCATTCATTAAACGTACAAGCTGTAAGTTTATCTTCAGTAGTTATTTTTTACCTATTTACTTGCTTGAACACATGAACAAAGTATCTTCCCCATATTATTGACAGTAAGAAAAGTGTTATTGAAAACATTTTTACAGTTTAGGACAAATTTAAATAATACTTATTAGTCTTAAGGGCTTACCAAGTACCTAGTTCTACTCTCGAACATCATTAATTATTAATAAATTTATTTACTTATTTAGCACAAATAGGTACAACTAATTAAGTATATATTAGGTGTGTGACACAGACTTATTAATTTTAAACATCAACACTAAATGGCCAGGAGCTAGACGCAACGCTCTCATATGGGCAAATTCACCTATATGTTCAACCATGTGGCGATATTTTGACAATGGGGATCACCGTACATTTACTTGGTGAGTTAAAGGTTATTTGGAAGAGAATGTCTATAAGGCTGCCAAATGCAATTTCTATGTTTAATCTTTTAAGTGATGATGGATGCTCTGGAGTCATGGTTGATGACCTCAATGAAAAATCAATGCCTTGGGAGCCACAAACATCAAAAGATTCTTTGGTAAACTAGTCTGTTAATAGGTGTCTGTCTCATCAACGCTAGTTAATGTATGAGTCATACACTGCTGTCCTAATAGTCAATGCATATGCAGTACTACACAACATGCATATTAAATTCAGATTGATGGAACCATATTTCACCACATCCACAGGAACAATTGTTTATAGCTTCAATGATGATGACCTAGAAGATACAGGTAATAATGTTGTTTGGGACATATTAGATTAGACTATTTTGTCTTTATAATATTAGAATTTCTTAAAATTTTATGTTTTTATCACAGGACAAATGACTGGTACTGGGCGAGCTGTTGCAGAGTGCATAAAAAGATGACTCATAAATACTGTTTTTACTTAATTATCTATAGTAATAATGTGTGAATTGAAACAAAACATTAAACATCTCAATTTATTTATCATTTTTATTTCAAAATAAAATTAATGCATCTCTTATTTTATTGCCCAAATAAAAGAGACAGACGCCTCAGCTTGCACTTTGGCTGCATTTTGGCAGACTCTGCTTGCAGTTGCGTTGCAGCTGCCAGCATCTGTAATGAAAAATATAGATAGATTGAAAAATGCTTGCTAATTATTTAGCATGCTGGTTTGCAGATTTTTGTTCTTACTTAATCATGCTATATCGGCAGAACAGATTCATATGACAGGAGGATGGCGAGAATGCATGTATTTTGGGACCCACTGATAGGATAGCGTTTATCATGGAAGTTATTAATAGTTGTAGTCGTGACAAAACTAACAAAAAAGCAAATGGGAAGTAAGTCTAAAAAAGTGGAAGAAAAAAGATATACTTAAAAATAGCAAATAACCTAAAAGTAGAAAATAACCTAAAATTATTATTCAAAAAATACCCAATATGAGTAGATGTTATTGCTCAATTGTATCTGAATATTATTTTCATTAAAAAGTACATATAAATACCTATAATTACATATTATTTTACATATAGGTGACATGGAAGTACTAAGGTTTATTCCATAGTCAGTGGTATTTTGTTAATAATCAAACTCTTACACATAATTATTTATGTTGTCTTTACTTAATTACTGCTTGCTAGACGAGAGATGTGAAAGGTTGACCAGCTGTGGGACAATTTCGATTATTGAAGAAAAGGTACAACGATGAAAGCAATAACAATAAAAAAATGATAAGGGCTGTCATGTCAAAAATATGTCTGGCGAACAAAGTATATATAATCACTACATTAACTGGCAAATAACGTTCTGTTAATGCAAGATGACATATTTTTTAATAAATTAAATAATTTATTTCTTGTGACTCCCGTATTCTAGGGCCCCAATATTTTTTATACAAACTTATATTTAATTAATATAAACTCGCATAGGTACGATGCTTCGTTGATTTTAAAATATGTGGGTTTATTTTTGCCATTGCATAGATTTTACAGTCAGACACTTTAATTTTATTTATAAGCTTAGATTTTGTAACGGAAAATGTTACATTCTAAAAAAGTTCGCAGAAAAAACAATAACTTGTCGAGTGAAAAGTAGTGCTAGGTTGTCACCTAGCACTACTTTTCACAAAAAGTTCTAAAATTGCTTGTTTCAGCTAATTTCCTACGATCACAGTAGTATTAACAGGCAGCTGGAAATTACCCGAGCGCTCAAGTCCGTGTCGAATCAAACGAATAGTAGCGGGCAATACGAATATAGATACAATATCTATATATCGGTTCACTATCCAATGCTTATTTATTTATTTATTATATTATTATTACATCATTACTAACCTATATTTAAGAAAACTACTGACTAAAAATAATATACAGGGTTATTTTGCAATAACCGGCCAAATTTTGCAGAGAAGGTTCAGAATAAATAATATAGGCAAATGATGAAGAAATATTAATTAAAAATCTCGATTATTCTGTTCTTTTTATCTTTTAAATTCAAAATGCGTGGCAATGCATTATTTGAACTGATTTTAATGCGCACACACACATTCGTATGGGTCGATCGGTAGGCAAAACGATATTGTCCATAAATCACATTCAAATTGGGATAATTTCAAATAAAAGTAGAAGCCTTATTTACTCGTATTTTCAAAAACTGCAATAACGGTTTAATATTATTTATATATGTGAACTTAAGTTTAAAATTTGGCTACTCTTTGAAAAATAACCCTGTATATACATCAGTAACAGACTATGTATCAGATACCGCTCCAGTACAGAGTCACTGTAACAATTAGACCATCTAACATCGTATTCGAAGAAGTAATAATAACGTAAAATATCTATTGTGACTCTGACTGTTCGTTGTAGGATATCAATGATACAAATTTCAGAGTATCATCGATAAGCAAACAAAATCCATCAAAAATTGCGTATCAGCGTGTAGTACTGAGTACTGGTATCCTTACAGAGTAACAAAATCACGTATATATCAACCGATTTAGTGGCGGTGTAAGAATATCCACTACACCATATCGGACCGGGGGGTGTCGTAAGAGATGACAGAAGGAAACTGTGACAGGTTATGGGCAGCAGCATCTTCCTGACAACTACTCTATACTATCTACTAAAAAACTGTGGTTGCCAGCCCGCCTGACAAGCGTGGCAACTATGGCAAAATCCTCCCTATGAAGCAATCTATGGGGGAGGCCTATGTTCAGCAGTGGGCTTTTATAGGCTATTATGGATGGATGGATAGATGGATGCAGATATTGAAATAAATAGATTCAATATCAGATACACAAATCCAATACATAGGTACGATTTGATATAGAGTAAGAGAGGTTTTACCCATGCCTACAAACGGGGGCCGGAACTTATATAAAGAATGAGTGAGGCGCCTACGTGAGCGCCGTAGACTTGAAGCGTTGGGTGCTGTTGTACGGCCACCGATATAAATGTACGCGGGCGAATTGAACTCTCATAGTTGCCGTGTGCTAATAATCATTTTTCGAGCACATAGTCCTGATGGTAAATGGATGCTGTGGCTCATAGACATTTACGTCTATCCTCGATTAAGAATCAAAATGCCAAAATGCAGATGCGTTGTCACCGCTGAGTACAGGCCGGTCGAGCCGACCTTACGTACATTTCGTTGAGTAATATAATATTTTCTACTGACTAGGCCTTAGTATATCCAGTATAGACGTACTTAAGTTTATATTATGATGCACATTTATCAGTGAAATTTTACCAATGGCTATTTATTATGTTTACATAATAAAGAGAATATAGGGTTTAAATGTTTATGCGATTAAATACTTCTTGCAAAACTTTTAAAGTCTTCTTTAAGGTCACATTATCCGGGCGCCATACAGTACAAACGTATTTCTATAATTCTCCCTGGATAAGAATACTAGAGTAGAATCTTCGCTGTCATATTATTTTCGTTTTTTTTTTGTTTCCTCAAAAATAAATTATTTTAAAAACTAGGAACCTTCTAAAATAACTAATAAATAATTGCCTACTTATACCGTCGACATACATCCAGTGAACAATTTTAAAGAACATAAAGATGCCACAATTCTTCTTATAATGATCTTGAAGAAGAAATTAAAACGGTCAAGTTTTAAGGGAATAAGCAGAGATGATAATTTTGTCAAATTTTAATATGTACAATCAGTCCGAGTTGCAGTTGTCTCTCTCAGTTGTCTAGTTTGCTGGTTAGGGCACAGGGAGACAACAATAGATCTGTTAGAAATCATTTCTTAATATATCTTGTGGTCTAGATAATTTCTTAAACCCACTTTGAGAGGTGCTAAGCTAGATAAAAATTATTCAAACAAGAACGCTATAATACAGTTTATAACAATTATTCTATACCGTTATGATTCGAGAGAAACGTAATTTATAAAGTCCAGATGAACACTATTTGAAACTTTCTTGATATTATGAGAATTTTCGCCAACTTACAGCTCTGTATTTAATATCACAATGTTGAACAATAAAGAATTTGCTTTTGCTAAAAAATGGAACTGGCAAAACATATAAGATTTTTAATTGCTTTGTTTATTTAAAACATTAATCAAAACGACATCCTCAGAGGTGTCTCTGAAGTTGGTTGCAGATGTCCAAAGGCTGCAATAGCCACTCTATAAGAAATTAAATAGCACAATATTTAATTTCATGTCCAGGACTGCGCTTATACGATGATGTCATGGACTGATAATAATAGTGATATTTAAAACACTAGCAACCTGCCCCGGCTTCGCCTAGATAGGCACTATTTAATATTATTTTTTAAATATTCAAGTTTTTCGGATAAAATATAGCCTAGACAGAAAGAATTGATAGAAAGCAATGCCAGGCATTGCCATCTATCTGTTCGTAAAGTTTCATCACAATCGCTTCAGACATTCTAAGGAATCTCTGTCTATCCGTGCGGACTAGCCGCACGGATAGACAGAGATTTCTTAATAGCATACAAATTACTCCCTGAGCTTGATAGAAGCCAGATATTTCAATATTACATACAGACACTTCAATTTTATTTATATGTATAGATATAACCAGTCACCAATTTAACGATGCCATTATTATTTTTCTCCACAGAACTAACAACGTTATCATCCATTGACGATATGTTTGATAATCGATCTAAATGTCAGGGAACAGTCCAAAATATTTGCTTGCGAGGTTGCTTTGCTGTTGTTTAATGTTACGATATTAAATATGAATATTTTGCTTAGGAAACTAATGAAATGTTTAGAAATAATTAAGTCACAGGATGACTTATGTTTACGTTTACGCGAAGATTACACGTTAAATTAAATAAGTTTTTACGGATTTTGTCGCGTATATTAACTTATTTTATATTCCCGATTTTTCGAGTACTTTACAGCGCTTAAGGTCACGGAGAGGCTGAGGTGTTCCACGTCCCAATGATATAGTTAAAATTTTAAATTGAATATAAGAACTAAGAACCCAAAGAACCGACAACCCATGGGACAGAGAGATTCTCGAGTACCAGCCCCCTGCCTGTAAGCGACGTGTAGGGTGGCTCCACCTAGATGATATAAGTCAATGAATGCAGGTGGCTCAATACCACGCTATGTGGTATTCCTTGAGGGAGGCCTATGTTCAGCAGTATACTGTAATAATGATGATTATGATAAAATAATGACCGTGTAGTGACGGTGTAAGAATATCCATTACCTCATATCGTCCCGTTTCGTAAGAGTCAACAGAGGAAAACAAGCCAGGAGATGGGCAGCAGCGTCTTCCTAATAACAATTGAAAAAAAACTGCGCTTGCAATCTCGTCTGTCAAGCGTGGCATTTATGGCAAATTTCCTTCCTATGAGTCAATCTATGCAGTGGACTTTTGGTAGGTTGTAACGTTAGCGGTTGTAAGTATATTATCGAAATTATAAACCAACCCGCCTGCCAAGCGTGACAACTATGACAAAAAGGCCCAAGTTTAGCAGTGGACTTTTGTGTGCTGTAATGGATGGATGATAAAAGCGATATACATTAATAATTAATACTCAATGTTGTATAATATGACCTAAAAACAACAGACCAGTTAATAATAGATCACATTGCTTGCGGCATTTAAATTTATACGGACGATTAATTTCTATCCAATGTAGTAAGTTTAATTACTTCTTAATACCACTATGAATTGTTATAGAGTCTATCGTTGTGCTTAAATTACTAAAGAGCCAATTCGTTGGTTTTATTTGTGTAACAACTTATTTTAAAATAATTTAAATTGTTTAAAAAAATTGATGTGAGAAACCAACGTACGTCCACCTGATGGTAAGTGGCTTCTGCAGCCCATGGATTCTACAACCAACTGCAAACAAGTAAAGGTTACAAATGTGATGTCACACCTGAGGACTAAGATGGAATGCCTCGCAGCCTTTTATCACACTTGCTCTCTTTACATTTCAGACCGAAAAACAGTACTCCTATTTGACGGTAGAAAGAGGTAAGAGTATGGTACTAGTATAGACCGAGACGGGCTCTAAGGAAGAAAAGAAGTCCTGCCACCTAGTAAATTTATTATAATTGAGTAATAATTTTACTATTTTTCTAGAAGTAAGCTTTTATTAACGAGTATACAAACCACTTGGTGGTAAGCAAATACTATGGCTAATAGAAATCTACCACTATCATTGATTAGGAAGCAAAATGCAGGTGTGCTCTCACCTCCGTACGTACTATTCATACACATTTCATTTGATGCCGAAACCATGGTCAACTTTTTGACACACTCTGACAAACACACCTCTCTCTTTTTTTTGTTTATCACCCAGTAAGAGTTTACTGCTGGGTACATAATATCATAAAATCATGTTGAGCTATGATGGCTTCAGAAAATCTTCATTTTACTTATATCAGCTACAATTTTTAACAGATGAAAGTAGCCTTATTAAACTAAAGCTGCTTAACGTGGTAGCTTACAATCGGAAGCTACGAGATCTTTCTTCAATACCATTGCGCAGTAAAATCAATTCCTATAGCACTAACTAAAGTGTAACTATTTGAATGCCTCGTTGGTGTAATGTTTGTAAACGAGACTGCTGACCACAACGTGCCAGGTTTGAATCCTGGGTCGGGCCAAAAATCAATTGTTGATAAATAATTAGTAAAAGTCGAAAATAAGTTACATTATACGCGATAAAATCAGTAAAAATAGTTTTATTCAATGTGTTGTGTTCACATAAAGTGAAATCATTTTCAATAATTGAATTTTTGTTATTTGAAAAGAAGGTCCTGCGCCTGATCTCTTTCTGGTCGTTTCGGATTACCATCCCATCGGGAAATGAAGGTGAGGAATAGGAGGGCACTATAATCCTGTCCTTTCCAGTCTGCGTTGTGGCTGGCCGCCGTAACTAGAATTCGGTCTGGAGGACATTATCATAGAGTGTAATATTGGAAGCTCGCGACTAAAGGGATTTAATTGGTTTTTTTGTGTGTGTTTTATAGAAGAGGGGCAAACGAGCATGCGGCTCACCTAATTATAAGTGACTACCACCATTCATGAACAACTGCAACACTAGAATTGCAGGTGCCTTGTCGGCCTTTTCTAAAGGAGTAAGCTCTTTTCTTGAAGTTGTCTAAATCGTATCGGTTCGGAAAATCACCGGTGGAGAACAATTCCACAGAGATTCTACGAGGAAGAAAACTCCTAGTAAAACGAACGTCAAGCATTCAGATGGTGTGGATGGTATCGCGAGTTTTGACGCAATGTACGTTCGTGAAATTTGGCGGCTGGAGTTAATCCGAACAGTTAATTAGAACACTCCCCGTGGTATATGCGATAGAAAATGCAAAAGAATGGAACATCCTTTCGAAGCACCAGTGAATCGAGCCAATCAGAAAGAACTCGGTCGTTGACGATTCGCGCCGCGCTGCGCTGGATGCGGTGAAGTCAAAGGAGCTGACAGTGAGGTACCCTGGCCCGGAGATGAGAACAGTATTCCCTGTGAGGCCGAACTAGCGCCTTGTAAAGTTGCAGGCGTTGTGCCGGCATGAAATACTGTCCCGCTCTGCTGAGCATGCCAAGCTTTTTAGAGGCCAATTTTGCCTTTCCTTCGAAATATATATATACAGGGTATTTATGAAACGCTCCCGAAAACGAAGACAGACGACAGTACTAACTATATCTTTGATGATGGGTGAAATATAAAATCGATCCTGATGAAAAAAATCATCTTTTCACAACGTTTTATTAGCTTTATTTACGCCCATCGTGTTAGTATATTTAAATAAAACGTTAATTTCAGTAAAAACAATCATGAAAATACTTAAACATAAAACCAGCAGCGGAATTACTGAATTACAATCAGCTGACTAGGTCAAAGTACGCGCGAACGCCGAATTCGCGCGACCCGCAACTAGCGATGGTACCACAATACCTAATATCTTACAACACTTGTCTAAATAACTAACTTATCTACTTAACCTACTATTTTGCCACTGCTTGTCTCCACGTAGCCACTTTAATTCGAATTCACAGGTTAAATAAACCAAATAACTGATTCGATTCCCGCTAATGAAAAAAATACTTAAATAAAATGTTAACAAGGTTAGAGTCATGCTTTTTATCCATTGTGTAGGTATGTTTATTATTCTGATGTATTCAGTTATGTACCTATTCAGATTAGGTCAGTACTAAGTTATTTAAAAATTAGGTTAAATAAACCAAATAACTGGTTCAATTCCCGCTAATGAAAAAAATACTTAAATAAAATGTTAACAAGGTTAGGTCATGCTTTTTATCCATTGTGTAGGTATGTTTATTATTCTGATGTATTCAGTTATGTACCTATTCAGATTAGGTCAGTACTAAGTTATTTAAAAATTAGGTTAAATAAACCAAATAACTGGTTCAATTCCCGCTAATGAAAAAAATTCTTAAATAAAATGTTAACACGGATAGAGTCATGCTTTTTATCCATTGTGTAGGTATGTTTATTATTCTGATGTATTCAGTACTAAGTTATTTAAAAAATAGGTAAGAAACAGCTTACCGATCCTCCGTGGCCTTATGAGATTCTCCAAGGCACATAAACATGTTGCCGTATTCACGAACACTATAAACGTACCTACGCGTTAGGCATTATTAAAACAGAACAAAAATACAAAACGTAACAACAAGAACAATATCATTAATTAATAAATAACAAGTAATAACGACAATAATTTAATAAACAAAACAATTGAACTATCGCTCGTGATAGTCAACACAGAACTGTCTCAAAACTAAAATTATTAATCAATCCCGCCAAAACAAATGCGCACGTTGTAACGTCCTTTAAGTATGTGTAAATTCAAAGCGCGAGGCAGTGTGTGTGAAAGGGAAGGGTAGAGTGAGTGGTATACCTAATGCATTGTTTCGTACCGATCTAGATAAGAGTTCGGCGCCCACGAGGATATTGACCCTATTGTCAGCTGATTTTCTTTTTTAAGTTTCACTGCTGGTTTTATGTTTAAGTATTTTCATGATTATTCGGGATCGAATTTCTTTGTGACCCATCATCATAGGTATCCTTAGTACTATCATCTGTCTTCGTTTTCGGAGCGTTTCACAAACACCCGGTGTATATACTAGCTGGCCAAGCAGACGTTGTTCTCCCTTTCTGACAACCCGTCCTATTTTTTTAAATTTGCAATAAAAAATATTGAGGATCACTTTTGGGATAAAACTATCCTATCTCTCAAGTTGGACCAAACTGCCACAGTGTGCAAAATTTCATTGAAATCAGTTGAGTAGTTTAGGAGTTCAGGACAAACAATGTGACACGTAATTTATATATATATATATATATACAATCTATAAATTGGCTTTTTATAAGTCTAGCTAAACACTTTTGATTTTCGGTATTGTGGTCTCTTGTTGGTTTAGGACTTATAGGTTCCATGTTTATGTGCCACTTATAAAAAAAATATGCTAATTGTGTTACTTGCCTAGCGTTTAGTAAGAGGCGACTAATGGTAGTAATGGTAGTAATAATTAAAGCCCTCAGAAACGAACGGACCAGGAAATTTTCTGCTTTATAACAATTTCTTTCAATTTTTTTCCATTGTGTATAAAAAGTAAAAATAAATTTATTAATTTCATATATGTCAGGGTGAAGTTCATCGTATTTTAGCTACAGCACAATCGGGTGGGCTTAACTGGGGAAGGACCACGCTTGTACTTAATATCAGTGTGAAAATGCATCGTGATGCTCATGTGTTTTGTATGTAATGGTGAGTAACGACTAACGAGAACAGGAGACCATTGTTAGGGTGAAAACGCGTCTGCATCTTATCTGATTCCTAATCGAGGAGTGATTAAGTTGTGGACTGTGTGCTGGTTTGTCACCCTTGTTTTATAAACAAGAGAAATCGGTTCATTCATTCGTCTTATATTTCTTTGCCTTATGAATTTAAAATCTTGTCTTCAAAATATTAAAATAAGCTTCACAACTTATTTCAACAGACCGACCGACATTTTATTGGATACTTTTAATTAAAAAAATCAAAGAGTATCAGGATAAATAACGAAAATAAAAGAAAACTTTACATTGAAACATTCGATACAAAACATTTAATCAAATATGGATCGCCTAATGATGCAAGAACATAGTTAATTACTTTTCTGATACTAACTCGTTTAGTTACTTTTAAAGGTTGATAACTTTAATAATTTGTATCGGGTATAAAGGAAAATTTTCGTTCCGTCTGCTACTGACAGGTTAGCAAAGGTCCGGAAAGTGATTTAAGGAATAATAATATTCCAAGTTGTTTCTTTTGACAGAAATTTTCCGAGAAAAAAATTAATTATTAATTTTCAGAAATTTTCCGAGAAAAAATTAATTATTATAAGTAAAGGAAATTATAAGGTTCTTTAAATAAACTTCATTTTTTCTGATTTTGCTTATATTTTTTCATATTCAAGTATAAATAACTCAACAAAAGAAACAATTCGCTCCGTGACACTCGTCTTAAGTCACTTTGTTTAAACTAAAAAAATCACTACGTTTTATGTGTCTCTATTCTCCCTTATCTTTCCTCGTTCATACTGTACCTATCATCAATGTAACATATTATTTATTTCTCATATTCCGCTCCTACATTAATATTATGCCATGTGGTGGCGAGGTAAGATAAGCCACCCCCTCATTTTGCCCCATGGCTGTCATAGGAGCTGAATTTGTGTCTGAAAGATCTCATGGCCTCCAATATTAGCAGAATCACTAGCCTCCTATCATTACTGAGAGGTTTGTAGTGTTTTTTTTTGCTACACTGCTCTCTTATTGGTGGGCTTTTTTCCTCACGATGTTTCTTTCACTGGCCAGCACGTGATAAATCAGCACTTAACACTAGAAGCGCCGCCGTCCCATTTTTGTCCCACCCGCAAGTTTGATCGTCTCTAAATTTTTTATTTTTTTATTTAGGCCGATAAAACTTTTTGACTTTTATTTATTTTATGTAGTGAACTAATTTAAAATGTTTCCAATTTTATAACAAGAATAGTTTATGAATAATACCGATTTACCTAGAACTGCCTATGGGTCATTTTTGTCCCGTCTCTGTTTTAATTAATAATTCGATGTACGGTCGGCGTCTTAAGGAGTTATACAATATCTCGCAATCATTTTCGTAAGAAAATGAAGTACTTTGATTCGATGACAAGTGTGATAGACGCTAAAGACTGAGCGAAGGTAAGTTTGCTACGTTCTCCGAAATATGTTACGAATTAATTACTAATGTACTAGTTTGTTACATACCAGAGCCATACATTACGAGTGACGTACAACGTTTTCCTTCTAAGTGCCGCTGCTGATTCACCCAGTTTATGAGCTCTAAACCAGACAAATATGGACAATGATTTTGGATGACTGAAGACAAAAATCAAAATGATGTGATAAATGCGTTTCCTTATCTTGGAAAAAATAAGCATTTAGGTGACTGGGTTGTGAAGAAATTTACCTTACATTACCTTAAATCAACAAGCGCAGAAATGTCACTCATGATAACTTTTTCACTTCCATTTCATAAGTAGAATATATGAAGTCTAGAATACTAGTAATGTAGGCACAATCAATACCAGAATACCAGTTTCCGTGAAGACGGCAAAATAGTAATTTCGTACATTTTTGCTAAAAAACAGGTGATATCTTTGACTGTTTATCAGGCTAAGCCTAATTAAAATTTCCTAATGCTCAGCACCATGCTTCCTGACACAATAATAGACTCTAAGTAAAAAAAAAACTGACTCTGTGTTATTTTAAAACAGCTCGAATTTGGAGTAGATGTCGTAGATCAAATGGGTCGTAAATATAAAGGCGCCTTCAAGACGTTGGCCAGTTCATAAATTTTATAATTTGTTAGATTTAGTGGGGATAAATGCATAGGTATTGTATGAAATAAATTTCATAAATTCATTTCATAAAAACTTTTT
The DNA here is from genome assembly GCA_029286625.1 of Parnassius orleans. Classification (NCBI taxonomy): domain Eukaryota; kingdom Metazoa; phylum Arthropoda; class Insecta; order Lepidoptera; family Papilionidae; genus Parnassius; species Parnassius orleans. The sequence goes on along the minus strand of JAGSMP010000408.1, from coordinate 11,682 downwards.
ATTGTAATTGGGAAAAAAATTGGGAGCAAATTATATAAATAGTAGAAAAACAATTCTGGAATTGCTACAGGAATGATTCCTGTATCAATTTCAGAACACAAACCAGAGATACAAGAAAAACGCACAAGGAGTCAAGTATAGTCAAAATGCTTAAATAATAAATTTAGTACAATAACAATAATAACTTTGAATAAAACTATTTTTACGGATTTTATCGCGTTTAATTTTACTAATTTTGATTCCCGACGTTTCGGGTGCTTTACAGCACCCATGGTCACGGGGGGGACTGAGGTGTTTGACGTCCTAATGTCATAGTTAGCCCGGCTACCTTCAGTTTTTGAATATTAATTTTGGGTCGATCTACGCAGAATGAGCTTACAGTATCTTGAAGTCTTGCAGTGGTATGCTGGGTTTGATTTAATTTTGTTAATTATAGGATCCCAAGCAGATGGCAGCACCCATCCATCTTCTCTATTGAAATTAGGATGTTTTTAATTTCAATAGCCTCGCGTATCATCCTGGTAGGAATCGGTGTTCTTTGCGAGGATTTGTGGTCTATCAAATCTGATGTAATGGCGGGGACGATCTTGAACATGTTCACAGACTGCAGACTTCCCAGAGCGTCGGTGCTCACGTCAGCTATATGTTCTTCACGCGGGTTTTAATGGATCTTTTGTTTGTCCTATGTAGAGAGACCACATTCACAATCAAGCTTGTACACTCCTGCATCTTGTAGAGGATATTACACTGACGGATGGTAAAATTGACTAATCTTCTTCGGCGGCTTGAAGTATGTTTTAATAGAAGCTCGCTTCAAAATATAGCTAACCTGTCTGTGACCTCTGACATAGGGTAGTACAGCAGGCACACGCTCGACTGTGGCCGGCTTCACCGGTCACTGTGACGTAGGCGCGGGACCTGAAGCTTGTTGTCTTGCAATACTTGCTCGACGTGCTGAAGCTCGGCGGCCAGATGTTTTCTGTCACAGATCCTCGTGCTCTCTGAAACAAAGATTTTCCCACGGTAGCTAATGTGATGGATGATGGTGCGATTCACCATTTAAATATCGGTTGGTATGGTCTTTTCCTATACACAGTGTGACCAATAGTGTTATCAGGATTTCGGATGACTAAAACATCTAGGATAGCTAAAGAATTGTTTGCCTCTAACTCCATTGTGAATTGTATTTTAGAATTTATGGAATTAAGGTACTTTAAAATGCAGTTACTTTGTCAGATGGTAAAATTGTGAAAGTGTCGCCTACGTACCGCTTGTAGAATCTGGATATACAGGAGCAGTAAGAAGGGCTTTCTCCTCAAAGTCTTTCATGAATATGTCGGCGACTATGGGAGACATGGATGAACCTATTGCTACGCCATCTACTTGCTTGTAGAACTCCTCCTTCCACAATAGAAAGCCAGATGTAAGGCAGTGTTTTAACAGTAATGCGTATTCTGTAGGCATGTTGTATCTTTCTAGCTTCCTGGTTACAATTGTGATGCAGTCTTCAATGGGTAAGCATGTAAATAGTGACTGAACATCAAAACTGACCATAGTTTCATTGTCAGCGAGATGTAGGTCTTTATCTCACTAACAAAATGGTACGAATCCTTCGTGTGTGCTCTGGTTTGTCCTCTCAGCGGTGACAGAACTTTTGCCAAGTGTTGAGCCAATTTATAAGTTGGTGAGTCGATCTGGCTCACTATAGGACGTAGTGGAGCGTTTGGTTTGTATTTTGTAACCCATACAACCTCGGTGGTTTGGTACATGGTGGTATTATCAATTTACGTCGAGATCTAATTTTTCGGAGTAATTTTTAACAGATCGCTTGTTGTTTTAAGCACATTGGTTGTAGGTCTGTTTTGATTTTGTACGTACTTTCGTCCGATAAAAGTTGTTGTATTTAGAATTATAATCTGACGTATCCATTACTACCGTAGCATTTTATCTGCACGGAGAATCGTGAGTTCTGGTCTGTTGCGTAAGTTGTACAACGCTTTAATCTCGTCTTTGGGTAGATTTAGTTTCGGCACTGAACTTCGACGTAACAAGGACGAAATGTCTTGACGTATGGCCTCTAAATCTTCCTTTCCCACATTGTTTTTAAACAGACAATCCTCAACGTTACAGATAATTTTCTCATACGGGATTTTTCGCGGTGTTATTGCGAAATTCAGGCCCTTCGATAATACTTTTATTGTAGGTTCGTCCAGTGTTTGTTTTGACAGATTATAGACCGTGCGTTGTAATCGGTGTTAAAGGATCAATTAACTCTCGCGTGTTTTCAAATTTATTGCGTTATACTATTACTCTAATGCAATCCGTATGTAAAATATTCCGACCATTGAATGGGGGCAGCATCTAAGTTGCGAGATGTCTAATTTTGCGATCTAAAATTCATGTCCAGCACCAGCAGTGAACAATTACGGGCATATTAAAATCGACCTCAACGTCAAGTTTGGAGGTTTTAGTATTGGTAAATTATTCCTAAATACATGTTACACTTCTTCATCATCACCACCACCACCACCACCCCACACAAACAGCGCTTAAAATAACAATTAAATATCAGAGGTGCCGGCAAGTGTCGAACTCTGTTTGCTTGCGTGCTATAGGGTACTTGCGTATACACTTTCAAGTCACATTATTCGTACTTTTGGAAACCGACTCAATATAGATAGGTGTCATAAAGTAGTATGTAAGGTGTAACTCTGAATGAGTTGTGAGAAATTGTGTTAAGAGAAAAGTGTAGTTTGTAAGATGTTGTGACCAGGATTAAGAGAGGAATGCATCGGTAGATTGGACACGTAGAAAGACTGAATAAGGAAAGAGTGATAAAACAAATTTATGCTGCAGATGTGAGTGGCAAAGTTGACAAGGGTCATCCTAGACGGATGTTTATCGACCAAATTGATGATATATTGAAAATGGACCAAATCAAGAACACATTTAACCAATGATCACGTAAACGTAGTTATAGGAATATGAAAAAGGGAGTGGGGTGTGTCAGAATAATGCCAAATGGAGGTCGGTAGTCTCTGCTTACTCCTCTGTGTGACAAACGTGAGGTATAAAAGAAGTGAGTGAGGTGTTTCAGGTTCATGCCAGATGGAAGTACGTATTCACTGTATTTATGTGTGTAGAACGAGAAAGCTAGAAGGTGGAGAACAGATTTTGCTATAAATCATAAATATGAAACATATTTGACAAATAACTAGATCAGACCTTGTAATATTTACTAGTAGCTGCGTAATCAATCATATTATAATTGAATACTGTGTTCAGTTTGCATAATCACAATATATTTGAATAATTGATTTAACTTGAACTTGTATTAAGGAATTGGGATTTCGTATTTATACCTATAGCTACATACATACGAGTATACATATTAGTACCTATATATAGAGATAGAGGTAGCTCAGGAGCTGGGCCCTCAACTTCCAGACTAATAAGAAATGCCAGGAGGATCTGAAAGCCTCCGATATTTTTGTACATTTTTTGATTCTTTAAAATATATGTCGTATAAAAGAACTGGAATTATAAAACATAACAATTTTTTTTTAAATCCGAATTGCAAGTCCGAATACTATACGGAACAAATATGACCTACTAATAATTGTTCAGCGTCGGATTGTTTGTACAAAAGAAAATCTTAGTTCTTTTTGAAGAAGTAATATTACTTAGTAAGCAGTCTTCTTTTTAATATTTTGTCGTCTCTCAAACATGATGAGCCTATACTATATCGACGGCTCCGTGGCGCAATTAAGTTGCAGCGCTAAGGGCCGCGGGTTTGAATCCCGCACGGAACAACTATTTGTATGACCTACAAATAATTGTTCCGGGTCTGGATGTTTGTCCTTGTGCAATTTATGTTTGTATACTGCCCCCACGATACAAGAGAAAATCCTAGTATGGAGGTTACGTTTTTAAAAAAAATGAAAAAAAAATGAAAATAATACCCGCTTCTTACTTTTTTTTATAGGATAGGGTGACAAACGAGCACACAGTCCACCTGATGGTAAGTGGTTGCTGTGACCCATAGACATCTACATCTATCTTCAATAAAGAATCAAAATGCAGATGCGTTGTCACCCCGTGAGGACTAAGATGGGATGCCTCTTTTCCAGTAAAAAGTGTCTCCAGTTCTCTACACATACCATACGAAACACAGCAGCATTAAGCTGGTATTTTACGCTGGTATTCTGTGAGAGCGTGGTCCTTCCCCGGTCAAGCCTAATAAAAAAATATTAAAGCTTAATAGCCGTAATATTTTTTTAACAAAATTCCAATTCTTTGCAGTTATCTTATCACGTAAGTCATACATTTATTAAGATCTTTCTTTTTGGTTCTGAATTGATAACGCAGCCATCAATAAAATTACTAACGATTTATTTTATATTCGCCAACACTAAACATTAAAAAAAAACAAATTTTACCGATTTCATCGCGCTTAATTTCACGAAAATTGGCAATTTCATTAGGGACTGCCGACAGAAGTATTAAAATTAGATTTTTTTTTATTTCAGACATAATACTCATTTATAAAGGAAAATATTTCTGCTGCATCATTGTCAACTGTCAAAGCATAACAACTACATACAATTTTTATCAATGTGTAATAAATCCAGGAAAGTAATGTGATAATATTTCATTTATAGAGTAAAGTGCTTTTATTTAGGCCGTAAGTGATTGTGTTTCAGGAAAAGATGCGGGGTACGGCACATTTCAAGTCAATATGAAGCTATGTATTATAAAGACTTTTGAGTGCTGTAGAGGTCTGTTTAGATTTTTTAATGAATATCTCCGCTCCGCTTCATTCACAGCCAGATTTCCTACAGTGTCAAAATTGTACCGATGGTAGGCTGTTTAAAGGTAAAAGGGGATTATATATACATATAAAACGATGCCATAGTAAAAGTATTTCGGCTTCACAGCCTACCGTAGAAATTCGTAACTCTATAAGTAATTCCTCTAATGACACAAATATTTCCCTTTTTTCGGAGCAAATTTACAATTATCATCGTAATGTACCAGTGGTTAAAAGAATTCCTAGAGGTGCGAGGATGCAGCTTGCTAAAGCATTGTCATGTACTATTCAAAATTGTTTCATAAATAGTGAAAAGAGTTGGCAAGAATTATTTACTTTCGTGTATTCCCATTTTCATTTTGATAAAACAATAAATAAATCAATTACGTCTCAACTAAAAGAGACATCTTTTCAAAATTTAGATCACCCAATTAATACTCAATTATCTTGACGACGTCCTAAATTTGATTTAAAAAAAGTAGTTGAGTCCAAAGTAATGGATGGCGACTTAAAAAATGCATCCCGTATTTTATTCTCATACGAAATCCTGGCTCCTCATAATGTCGAAACTCTTGAAAGCCTTCGTCAGAAGCATCCTTCGGTCAATCCTTCTCAGTGTTTACCGCTGCCTCCCAAGACTTCTATGCAACCTTTACAAATTTCTGAAAAAGACCCTTTAGAAGCAAATGTCATTTTCGAATGGCTCTGCTGGCGGCATTGACGGAATTACGCCTCAACATCTTAAAGATCTTGTAAGCGCTTCTGCCGGTGACGCCGGCGGAGTACTTCTTAATGACATTACAAAATTATGTAACTTTATGCTTTCCGGTAATGTTAATCCAAATTTCATTGCATTCTTATATGGGGCAAGATTATGTACCTTCAAAAAAAGCATAACGGTATCCGTCCTATTGCCTTTGGTTCCACATTTCGACGCTTAACTTCAATATTAGCTTGCAGGCACATAATCTCTGACCTTAAGACAAAATTTCAGCCTACTCAAATAGGTTTTGGCACTAGAGGTGGCTGTGAGGCGACGGTACATTCAGTGCGTACATTTTTAATAAACTCTGATGCAGATGTTCTTGTGAAGGTTGACCAAAGGAATGTTTTTAACTCTATCGATAGGATAACCCTGCTGAAAGAAGTGGCTAACAATACCCCCGAAATTTATCACTACGTTTGGCAATGTTACAGTCAAAATACTAACTTTTTTTACGAAAACCATGTTATCGATTCTACAGTCGGTGTTCAACAGGATGACCCACTAGGTCCAGCACTTTTCAGTTTGGGAATTCAACCCATTATTTCAAATTTGAAATCCAAGTTGAATGTCTGGTACCTGGACGACGGTACACTGGGAGGTAGAGAAGATGACGTCCTCAGTGATCTTACTTATATTTTTCGAAATTATAAAAATATTGTTCTTGAACCAAATAGCAATAAATATGAAATATTTTTTTCCAATAATTTATCTACTTCTCACAGAGACACTTTAATTCAATCATATTTCTCCAGGAATAAAAACTGTCTGTACGGAATTACTATACCTGCTAGGTGCCCCGTTGTTTTTCGATAGTATTAAACCTGTTTTAAAAACATAATTTGATCAGTTTTTAAACCACGTTGATAAATTGTATAAATAACACCCCCAAATTGCGCTTAATATCTTAAAATATTGTCTCCTTGTACCTAGATTTACATACTTACTCCGCACGAGTCCAGTCTGGAAATGTTCGGATATTTTAAAAGATATTCATAAGAATCTTAAAACAGCTATAGAAAAAATTCTAAATTTAACTTTACATACAACAGCCTGGACTCAAGCTACTTTACCCATAAAATTTGGTGGTATTGGTGTGAGAAATCTTTCTAGCATTGCATTGCCTGCTTTCCTTGCTTCCGTGCATAGTGTCAGTAATTTATGTAACATAATTTTAAATAATAAAGTAGACCTGTGCTTTGCTACGGAGGCTCTGTCCCGGCGAAAATGTTCCACTGGAAGTTAACCAACAAAAACAGTGGGAAATTCCGTTGGTACAGAGGGTGCAGAAAGATTTGTTTCATAATTTCCTTAGTGACAAAGATAAGGCACGCCTTCTAGCTGTTTCGACTAAGGAATCTAGTCACTGGTTCCACGCTTTACCATCAAGTAATCTCGGCACATTACTTGATGAGGAAAGCTTGCGCATGGCTGTAGGAATCCGACTAGTAGCGGCGATTTGTCAACCCCATCATCAGTGCCCCTGTGGTAGCAGCGTCGACAAGTTTGGGCTCCACGGACTTTCTTGTAATAAAAGTGCCGGTAGGTTTTCACGGCACGATTCTTTGAACGATGTCACCCGAAGGGCTTTTGTCTCTATAAATGTTCCCTCGGTTTTAGAGCCTTGTGGAATATTTAGAGACGATGGCAGGAGACCCGACGATATGACATTGGTCCCTTGGGAGAGAGGTAAGGTCCTAGTGTTGGATGCCACTTGCGTAGACACTTTAGCGGCCTCTCATCTCAGGGGTACCTCGTTTAGAGCCGGGGCGGCATCAGAGGCAGCTGAACTGAGTAAGTGGCGCAAATATGAGTCTCTGAGAGATGACTACATATTTGTGCCATTTGCTGTAGAGACTATCGGTCCGTCCCCACGGACGGTGAAGTTCTTAAAGGAACTCCATCCGCGGCTGGTTGTTGCTGCTGGTGATAAATAGGGCTGGCTCTTTTCTCGCTCAAAGGCTAAGTACAGCCATTCAGCGGGGAAACGCAGCCAGCGTTCTTGGCACGATACCGAGTGTGGAGTAGGATTATTTGATAATTAAATTACTAGTTTTAGTTTTTTTTTTTAATTTTAGTTTTTAATATTGTATATAATAAAATACTGTATATTATGTTAAATTAAAACTGTGTTTTAAAAGTGTTCTTTTTTCAGTTCATTTTTTGTTTTTGTTTTTGCTTAGGTCATACGCGAACTTACAAGATTTTACCTATTCAAAAAGAGTGCAACGTCATATACGCAACATGTCATACTAATAGCTACAGATATTCTATTAACATTAGCGTGTCGGTGACATGAACCTATAAGATTTTACCAATAAGTTCATAATACGCCCAACGCGCCTAAAAAAATTTTCACATCAAAAAAAGTTAAATTAAACGCGATAAAATCCATAAAAGTATTTTTATTAAATCATAATCATCATTATCATGATAGGCTATCAAAATTCTGCTGCTGAAAATAGGCTTCTCCCGTAGTTTGTATGTAGATGTCTATGGGCCACAGTATCCACTTACCATCAGGTGGATTGTGTGCTCGTTTGTCATCCCACTCTATAAAAAAATAGTTTGCTTCATTGGAGGGATATTTGCCACAGTTGCTGCGCTTGGTAGATGGATTTCCTACCGCAGTTTTTATTATGTTGACTTGTTATCAGAAAGACCTTATTGCCCATCTTCTGTTTCATTTCCCTTTGTCACCTCTTACGACACCCACGGAATAATAAGGGGTAGTGAATTATATTACACCGTCATAACACGGCAGTTTTATTCAGAATATTTTATATTGTTAAATTGTATGTGAATGAAATCATTTGAAAATAAAAGTCAGAAGTGACAAACACGTATTGGAAGAAGATTAATGGTTTTCATTTGCAGCAAGTAATGACAGTTATTTAAAATTATTGCTCGTATTAAGGAACAGAAATTGTATACTGAAAATAACAATCATAAGGTTTGAAAGTTACTGCAATATTTCAATACTTTTTATTGAAATGATTTAACTTAAATAATACGTGGTAGAGCCATGCTGCAGCTATATTAGTAGTATAGTTTTAGCACGAATGGGTCGGCTCGACTGGGGAAGGACAACGCTCTCTCACAGAATACCAGCGTAAAATAGCAGCTTAACGCTGCTGTGTTTTTATGGTGAGTGTAGAGAACCGGAGACCCTTTTTACTGGAAAAGAGGCATTCCATCTTAGTCCTCACGTGTGACAACGCATCTGTATTTTGATTTTTTAATGAGGATATATGTAGATGTCTATGTATCACAGCAACCACTTACCATCAGGTGGACTGTGTGCTCGTTTGTCACTCTATCCTATTAAAAAAATCCACCCCGTATAATCCCGTGGGTTTCGTAAGTGGCAACAGAGGGAAATAAAAAAGGTGATGTGCTGCAGCATCAGCCTAGTGATAAATAAAACATTAATTTATTCTTATTTCCTTAAACACGATTTTTCTTTTTACTATTTGACACCTTTGTGTGGGTAAAACAAAATCACAACGTATAAGTAACATGTCTAAAACTTTCATTAACTTTATCACCTATTTTGCCACCCTTAGAGGGTGAAATTTTTTCTGCAAACTTAAATGAGGCCACAAGTGAGATATAGTTTATATAAAATAACTATTGTTCCGTACGTGGTATATTTTTTTAGATTTAAAATTTTCGTTATAATTTTCATGGTTAAAAATAAATTCCGGTTACTTTTAATAAATATGTTTTTACTGGCAAGCACTTCTTAGCTTTAAAGCGAGCAACCTTTTTTCTACACCTGCAACGACCACTAGTAACATTGAACTTCCCCTGAACGCAAGCAATGACGCTTTACGGTACGTACATTACGTACGCATTACATTTCGTCAATAGATAAAAATCTCATGTCCCTGCTCCTCGAATATTTAGGCAGTGTACCATACCTGACTTATGAATAAAAGAAAATAGTAGACATATTTGGCCAGAACATACGTCACAACGGGCCCCGATTAGTCTTACCTGGCTTAAATAGCTTTAATTTGGTTTAAAATTGATGAAGAATATTACGTAACATACATACAAAAACACAACATACAGTAGAATTTAGAATATTCTTTTTGAAATCTGATAAAAATCCTAAAAGTGTTCCCAAGGTACGTTTTCATTTTTGATACGAGATATTGTTTATAAGAAAAATATAACGTTTGTCGTTGTTACTTGATAAATCTAATTTGTCGCCCTCTTCGCAAGAGTGTGTACACTACACTACACAAATGGAAAATGGGTAACTGAAAACCTAAATAGATACAAATTACAGTTCTACTTTTGGATAGCACTTTTCTATGACTATGCTATATTTTCCATTTTTATACGTGATAGAGCCACGCTGTAGTTATATTATGGTTGTAGTGTGGATGGGTCGGCTCGACCGGGGAAGGACTTCGCTCTCACAGAATACCAGCGTAAAATAGTAGCTGTTGTGTTTCGTATGGTGAGTGTAGAGAACTGGTAACACTTTTTACTGAAAACGAGACATTCCATCGTGGTTTTCAAGCGTTACAACGCATTCTGCATTTTGATACTTAATCAAGGATAGATGTAGATGTCTTTGGGTTATAGTATCCCCTTATCTTTGATTGAACTGTGCGCTTGTTTGTTATCATTATAAATATCGTCGATAAACCATCGCTTTTCTATTTTAAACATGATTAAATATGCGTTGCACACGAGGAAGATTTTGGTTTCGAGGAAGGTTTGATGAAAATGAAGTATAACTCGGATTCTTTGTCATTTTATTATTAATTTACATATTTAATTGTAAATTTCATACGAGCAAATTTATTCAATTGCGTAATGAGTTGCTGCTGAAATATCTAAGACTCAAAGCAAAGAACCATTTCTACGATTATTCTATGTCTTCTCAAAAATATAATGAGTATAAAAGCCCTGTTGCTACTAAATCAGCGTAGATAAGTGCTTTATTGTAACAGGCACGTTGGCTGCCATTATCTACGAGTGAAACGGGCACAGTACGGTATGCGTGATGCGAGTAGTAGATTATTCTTTATTATCCCATTAGAAATGCCTGAAAGAACCGAAAAGAGAATGTGCTAGTTAAAAATTTATTAAGTGAAAGTATGTTTTATAAAAAAAAATGTACAAATTTACTTCATCTAAGTTTTTAAGCTAACATTATATTCTTAAAGAAATAATTGAGGCTACAGTAATATTAACAAAACCAGTGGCGCATTTTTGGATATAAGCATATAATATTTATAACAAGATTTCCTCTAATGTTACTTAGTTGCCTTCGCATAAACTTAAAGCGCATGTAAACATCCTTCTAACAAACAAAGGTTAATAAATTAAATGATCATTTAAAAGATAAGAATTTTTGGACATAACCAGCTTTCTTTGTTTCCTTTGATTTGTTGTGAATACATTATAATATTAAATTGTTACTATTGGGAGAAAACTAGTTTCATTGAAAGCTTCTTGCCTCCTCCCACAAGTTCTCCCGCAGTAGGGACTTGTGGAAGCAATGGCGTAGCTTTTATTCCTTCAAAAACTTCTTTATAGAAGCTAATTTTTAATACTTACGTTGACTTTGTAAAGGTAAAAAAAGTATAACTAATTAAAATCTGCCATCGTTATTTTTTTACAAGTAAGGGTGAAGTTCGATAGTGTCCAGTGTCAGGGTAAGAATATCCAATACCCCATATCATCCCGTGGGTGTCGTAAGAGGCAACAGAGAGAACAGGAGATGCGCATCTCCATCTTCATGATAAAAACTCAAAATAATAAAAAAAAAAACTGTGGTTGCTCGCTAACCCGCCTGCCAAACGTAGCAAATATCCAATATAAGGCAATCTATGGGAGAGACCTATTTTCAGTAGTGGAAGTTTGATAGGCATGTGAATGTGTAAACGAACAAACAAAATGGTAAGTGAATCCTGTGGCCTGGCCCATAGATACGTCTATCCTCGATTAAAAATTAACAATTCAGAATGAAATATTATCAAAGTTGAAAACTAAGGTGGAATGTATTGTAACCAATAATAATGATCTCCGGTTCCTGCACTCACCATAATATGAAATAAAACCACTATAAGCTGCTATTTGCACGTTG
>JAGSMP010004075.1:0-48010 GCA_029286625.1 Parnassius orleans | reverse complement strand
GTCCGTTGATCGTCCTAGGAGATTTTAACGCCCACACCAGGGTTTGGGGCAACCCAGAGACGATCCGAAGGGAGAGACAGTGACGGAATGGGCGGCTGGGCTGGACCTCCGATTAATGAATCAGGGGCCCGTAAGCACATGCGTGCGGTGGCAGGGGGAGTCCATCGTAGATCTTACGTGGGCAACCCCTCCTGCAATGCAAATGCTGTCGGGCTGGCGAGTGGCGGAGGAGGCGGTCACACTGTCCGACCACCGCCACATCGTGTTCGATGTCGCACTTCGCCAGCCCGACAGTAACCCCAGTCGCCGAGGAGCAGCCCACCGCGGCGTTGGTGTCTCAAGCGGCTCAACCGAGATAAGCTCGAAGCCGCCGCCATCGTCGCGTCCTGGCCAGATAACGTCGAAGAGGTTCAGTCCGATCCTGAAGTGAAAGCGAACTGGTTTCGGGGTACGATGGCGCAAATTTGCGACCTGTCAATGCCCAGAACCAGTCGCCCCAAGCGCAGAGCAGTTGGCCAAAAGAGTATGCACCCAAGTGTATTCTTGATTTCCTTACTATTTTTAAATTGATCGTAATTTTGATTTTATATTCTAGTTTAGATTATACTGGCATTCAATTATTGTTAGGTGTAATGCGACTTCAATTTTATTTATTCATAAAGAATATATATATATATATATATAGGTATTTTTGAAACGCTCCCGAAAACGAAGACAGAGGACAGTACTAACTATATCTTAGATGATGGGTGAAATATAAAATTGATCCTGATGAAAAAAAAATCATCTTTTCACAACGTTTTATTAGCTTTATTCACGCTCCATCGTGTTAGTATAGTTAAATAAAACGTTAATTTCATTAAAATAAAACATGAAAATACTTAAACATTAAACCAGCAGTGGAATTTAAAATAAATAAATCATAAAATCTGCTGACTAGGGTCAATATCCGCGTCGAAGCCAAACTCTTTTATCTAGCTCGGTACAGATCCCGTCACGTAAAAAGAACGCTGAGCGATAGTGGAGGGGGTGTGTCTGCGCATGGGTACAGTCGCGTTCTAAAGTACTACATGGTACTAGGCTGTTGTTTTATAATATTATAATAGTAATTAATGGTTTTATTGTAGAATCATAATAGGTACTTTACTAGCTACTTAGAACTTTGGAAGAGGTTGAAATCAAAAATGGATAATGTTTGCTTGACCATTATTTTTTATTTCTATCGTTAAATAAAGTAGTTGTTCATGGGCGGCGGTTGTCACTTAACATCAGGTGAACCGCAGGCTCGTTTGCCCCCTCTCCTATAAAAAAAAAAAACAAGAAAACTTAAGCTAAGGGTGACACGCCGTCCATTATACCTTTGGAACATGGAACATGGAAGCCAGATGTCGATGGTGTATTGGTTTTACTGGATGCGACTTCATCATCACTCATCAGAATCATCATCGTCAATGCGAATGATAAATGTTTCCGTCATCAGGTTGACCACATGGTAATTTTTTCGGTATTCTTCCTCAATACATTTAACTTTACTGCACAATTTTCCCCATTCACCTTCTATTTACCTTTTCGTTCACTAGTTCAGTCATAAAACAATAGATATAAATAATTTTTCTTTCCTTCCTTTTTAAAACCATCGTCGCGCGTCGTGCAAAGAAAGCTATGTGTGCGACTGTACATTGGGAAACATCGCTTTTTCAAAGCGCGGGAAGAATGAGGAACCAATAGCGAGCGCGCACAGTAATACTGGCGAGCATTCCCCCGTCGCGCCCCCTTTGTACCACGCGCTGCCGCCGCCCGGCCGACTGTGTGTCACCTCGCGTCAGCGCCAACATATGGGGAATTCCCCAAATTTACCTACTAAGATTTGTTTGCAAGCGACATAAGAATTATAGGCGGCAATTACAATAAAACTTGCAAGTAATTTTTAATAGTTTTGACGTACCTCTTTTCAAATCAAAGTATTGGATGGATTAAAAACGGAAAGTCAATAAAAGTAAAGTAAAATAATTATTTTTTAGATTAATTAACAGTCGATCATAATTGCAATTGATTTTAACTATTAAATTATTCAATACCATTTTATTTCTATTTTCTTGTACAAAATCAAAGATAACCAAACCCAAGTAAGTACGTTTATTAATTTCAATATCATTTTTGTAGTAACGAACTGCTTGTTTCGTCAGGGTACAATTGATTGTCTAATTGTATAAAAAAAATTACAACTATAACTTCTAAATTCCATATGAAAGACTAGTCGTAGGGATCATATGGAATCTAAGCTTATAAAATAAAAGTTGGCAATGTCATAACATTTGACGGTCTGTGGGAATGTTCAAAGTGTTTACCGCAAGGACGCTAGGACGCAGTAGGCTTCAGTTTTGGCGGGATTAATTACTAATTTTAGTTTCTGAGACAGTTCCGTGTTGACTTTGGACACGCATGCGCGAGCGACAGTTCAATTGTTTTTTTTATTAAATTCTTATTGTTATTACTTGGTATTTATTACCTACTTGTTATTACGTGTTATTCTTGTTGTTACGTTTTGTGTTTCTTTTTTGTTTTAATAATGCCTAACGCGTACGTTTATAGTGCTCGTGAATACGGCAACATGTTAATGTGCCTTGGAGAAGCTTGCGGGAATGCTTCGCGTGCATTACGAATTTACCGAGAGAAATTCCCGACCGCTCGACACCCAGCTGACTCTCGTCTGATAACAGCAGCATTTCAGCGAGTGTTGGAAAATCGGCCCATTGCTCCGGTAGCGGCAGGAAGTGGAAGTCAAATGACTGTTCACTCCGAGAGCGCATTTTAGATGTCGTTCGCCAGTATCCGAACCTAGGTACACGAAGTATCGCTAAATTGTTAAGACGTCGGGATGGGACAAGTGTGTCATACTGTTCAGTTCACAAAGTGTTAAAGCGTAACCGAATGCGGCCATACAAAGTGCACAAAGTGCAAGCTTTAGTTCCGGGCGATCACGACCGCCGACGAGTTTTCTGCCGTTGGTTATTAGACCAGCAACAACGTGTGCCTGGTTCCATTGAGCACGTTATCTGGACGGACGAGTCGACATTTACCAGAAATGGCCTGTGGAACCGAAGAAATACACACGTGTATTCAGAGGTTAACCCGTACGCTGTTCGACAAACCGGGCACCAAACCCGATGGTCGGTTAACGTATGGGCAGGTTTATTTAAGGATCGCATACTGGGACCAGTGTTTCTGCCACAGCGACTTAACGGACAGCGATACCTAAACTTTATAAATGAACAGTTGGTTGACATTTTAGACGACCTATCGTTGGATGAATATCGCCGCACATGGTTCCAGCATGATGGTGCACCTCCACATGTCGTGGGGTTCGCCTTACCGAATTATTTGATGATCGCTGGATTGGCAGACTAGGACCACACGCTTGGCCACCTCGCTCACCAGATCTGACCCCGTTAGACTTCTTTCTGTGGGGGTATGTGAAAGAAAGGGTTTTTAATCGTGAGTGTGATCTGTGTCGAAGACCACACGATGATGCCCCGCCTGCATGAGGAGACGCAACACCGAGCCCACATCTGTCTCGAAATGAATGGAGCACAATTTTAGCCGCATCTCATAAGACCACGGAGGATTTAGAGCGGTAAGCTGTTTCATACCTATTTTTTTTTTAAATAACTTGGTACTGAACTGATCTGAATAGGTACATAACTGAATACATCAGAATAATAAACATACCTACACGATGAATAAAACCGCATAACTCTAACCTTGTTAACATTTCATTTAAGTATTTTTTTCATTAGCGGGGAATCGAACCAGTTATTTGGTTTATTTAACCTGTGAATTTGAATTAAAGTGGCTACGTGGAGACAAGCACAGTGGCAAAATAGTAGGTTAATTAGATAAGTTAGGTATTTAGACAAGTGTTGTAAATTATTAGATATTGTGGTACCATCGCTAGTTACGGGCCGCGCGAATTCGGCGTTCGCGCGTACATTGACCCCTAGTCAGCTGATTGTAATTCAGTAATTCCACTGCTGGTTTTATGTTTAAGTATTTTCATGTTTTATTTTAATGAAATTAACGTTTTATTTAATTATACTAACACGATGGAGCGTGAATAAAGCTAATAAAACGTTGTGAAAAGATGATTTTTTTTTCATCAGGATCGATTTTATATTTCACCCATCATCTAAGATATAGTTAGTACTGTCGTCTGTTTTCGTTTTCGGGAGAGTTTCAAAAATACCCTGTATATATTAAAACATTAATTTTATTTATTCTTTTTTAAGAACATGGGGCGGTAATTATTAAAACATTTTTTTTGCCAAGCTCAAGCCTTAGGAGGTTAAAATTAATAGTTATTATACAAATAATTACAGCACTGATCTAAAACAATTCAAACTATTTATACAGATATTTACAATTTTCATAGTCATATATGCATGCATACATACATGCTGAATCGCAAAACAAGAATTTAATTTTAAAATTACAAGAATTTAATGTAAAAAAAGATATAAAACACTAGATAATTTTTCACGATGTTGCGATTGCTCTCACACAAAACACTAGTCTGAACGGCTTAGCTTTCCAGTATAGGCGGAACTATACTGGAAACACGCTTATAAACTTTATTCACGTCTGGGAATTGTTTATAACCGCTAAATTTGTCTGGCGATTTGCAGGTATTATTATAATTACTCCATAAATACGTGATTAAAATTTGAGATTAAAAGTTAAAAGTATATTTTTTAGGAGTTTTAATAAAATATATTTGGAGAGGTCTGGTAATACTTTATACCCACAAAAACGTCTGCGATTATTTTTTTGAATTATATAAAAACTAAATTAAAAGATGAAAAAGAAATCAATTTGCCAAAAAAATTTTTTTGCAAATGTTATATGCTGCACAGTAACGAAATAACCGCAAAAGCTCTGCCATACTCGCGGGACTGGATTCACCAATTGACGAAATTATATTTTTTCAGAATTTCAACTTGCCAAAAGGACCTTCCCAAAATTCATCGTCAGCTCTCCGACTATAATAGTGAGCCAACTTCTTTGTTAAGTATACCGCAAAATACCTACAAGGCTATCGTCGCTAAAATATGCAAGGGTTGTCACAAAAAATTTCCTTAGATAACATATATATATATATATATATTATATTTTGTCTGTATTCTTCGCAATAATTTATTTTTCCATACAAAGATACAAAGTAATTACGACCTTATAAAACTAGTTGCGTCCCGCAGCTTCACCTGATTCGTCGTGATAGAAACAAAGACTTGTGTTTGTGCAGGTACATAGCAGTATCTCAGGTGTTCCGCTTAAAATATTGGATAGCGGGTTGAACAGAATAAATAAAACAAGTTAAAATTATACGTTGGTTCTGTTTAATAAATTGTATTTTGTTGAATTTAATGATATAATGAATTCTCATCCTTACATATAATTCAATTGAAAACCGTGATGGAAAGCATGACATGGTTGTAAGAATTAAATTTTACTTAAGGCGTCATGTCTTTAAAATCTTCAAACAAGTTAATTAAATAATAAAAATAATACCGAGTAATATTGTGTAGCTGGGATAACACCAAACGCGTGAACTGATTCCGTGTACGTGACAATCCTAAACAGGCGTACCGGTACGCAAGCGATGCCAACCAGTTCTACTGCAGACGTCGCGGGCAGGACGGGGACTCTCCTTCATACTGCGCCCCATCGTTTTTACACTCACTATTAGTATTTATTACACATATGGTAATTCTGAAGCTAATAAAAAAAACTGGTTTCGATACGTCAATTTTTTCGGGAGTTATCGTGACCACATACAAAATCAACATCCAGACGTTCACGTAATTTTTTTTTTCAAAACGGTTTTTTCTTCAAAGTAGCAATATAGAATGATTCTTTATAAAATATAAGATGGATTAATTAGAGTGTTTTCTTGATATACGACTACTGATATCATCGTATAAGCACCGAACAAAGAAGTATAAGTGCAATATGGTTATGATAGAGGCATTTTAAGAACATAAAATTGATTGACCTTGACGTGTCTAGAGTAAAGCACTCCTAATATCGCTTCGCGTTATGAGGCGTGAAATACGTACTTTTCAACGACAACTTATTAACATATTTTAAATATCATAATTGATTAAATGGATACATACAAAAAAGGATAAAAATGTATAATTACAAACCAAAAATGTTCGAAGTAAATTTCACAATAACTACTCGTAAGTTAAATATTTCGTACATATACGTAACATCATGGGTTAGGATAGTACGATAGTTCCCGAGTTTGACGGAAGCCAACATTTGTGCAAACGCAAATTAATTTTTAGTTTTGAATAAATTTCCAGTTTAGTGGTGGTGTAAGAAAATCCACTAACCCATATAATTCCGTGAGTGTCGTAAGAGGCGACAGAGGGAAATAAACCAGTCACAAGTTCAAGCTATTGCGCCACTAAGTAATGTGCGAGTGAATACAGTATATATGTTAGTGATAAAGAAATGTTAATAACTCCACAGCACGGAATATTAATTACTTTGACTTTATTAACATTGTTATTATTACCAGTTAATCCCATATTTAATAACGACTAGCAGTTAGCGTGGTATGATGATGATGATGTTAACATTTTTTTCATAGAATAAGGGTTACAAACGGGCACAAAGTCTATCTGATGGTAAGTGGATGCTGTGGCCATCAGACATCTATATTTATTCTCGATTAAGAATCAAAATGCAGTTACGTTGTCACCCCTGAGGACTAAGATGGAATGCATTGTTTCCAGTAAAAAGGGTCTCTATTTTACGTTGGTAATCTGTGAGAATGTGGTCCTACCCGGTCGAGGCGACCCACTTGTGCTACAACCACAAATAGCTGCAGCGTGGCTCTACCACCGTTGCCATAAATAATTTCGGAAGAAGTATGAAATTATCAAGTTTGCGGAGCATGTTCTAGATCCAGAGTGTTTTCTTTCATTACAGCCTATCAAAAGTCCACAGCTAAACTTAGACCTCTCATATAGATGGCGTCATAGGAGGGGTTTTGCCATAATGCTACGCTTGGCGGGCGGATTGGCAATCGCAGTTTTATTTGAGCTCTTAACAAGAAGATGCTGCTGGTCGTCTCCTGTTTCAATTTTGATCTGTTGCCTCTTACGACTACCATGGGATGATAATGATTCCACTACCTATTCCATGTAGTGGATTTCCTTCCGCCGCCAATACGTGGTATTGCAAATTTACTAAGAAAACTAAACCCACTCATTTTATAGTCTAACTTATCCGCCATATTTAATTTTTTGTTTTAGCTATTTTAACTTTACGACATAATATTTAGACGTCAGATAGCTTTGGTTTTTTTTCTCATATTGCATTACTACGTTCTCTACGCTAGCCTAAAAAAATTCATGAAAACATAAAATTAACAAAACACGTTATCTAATATCAAACTACGTAATCAGTTTTTTCTTTATGACATGTCAAACCAACGTTTTTCTGTTGTTTAGTATTAACTTTTATGAAAAAATTATATTTAACAAAGAGCTTTTTTCTCTGTTATTATAGTTTTAGTACAAGTTTATAATATAAATAAACATATATAAATTAAATAGATGTGCCGTAAAGTTCCTAAAGGAACTCTATCCGCGACTGTTCGTTGCTGCTGGTGATAAGAGGGCTGGTTCTTTTCTCGTTCAAAGGCTAAGTATAGCCATTCAGCGAGGAAACGCAGCCAGCGTTCTGAGCACGATACCACGGGGAGTAGGACTGTATGATAATTATGTTATTAGTTTTTTTTATTATAGTTTTTTATATTGTATATAATAAAATAGATGTGTCTGTATGTCTCACTATGTAACAACATAGTCTGTCTGTCTATGCTGTTGTTGTTTATCTTCTGAATGGCTGAACCGATTGTAATGAAACTTCACGAACAGATAGAGAGCAATGCCAGGAGTGATCTCGACTACATTTTTATCCGAAAAACTTGGATGAAATGTAGGTGAGTCCGAAATATTTATAAAATAAACGGTCTTTGTCTAAATCTAAATAACACCACATTAATGTATTCTATCCAAGCGAAGCCATGGCGGGTCGCTAGTACAAATATACAACGCTAGATGGATTGTTAATTCTTTCATTTTAGTAATGATATATTTTGCCGTAATGATATATTTGTCGTAGTAAACTCGTAACATCTATAAAATTTATGAAATATACAAAATAACAAAAAAACATATGTAGACATCCATTCTGAATCTGGATACTTACGTCGTCGTCTGCCTCAGGTATCACGATTTGCTCGCGGAAATCTCTGGAGCAGCCCTTTCTCTTGTTCTATAGCCATTATTGCAAGAGCACGACGCCAGGGTCGGCGTCGGCTGACTTGGATCTATGGATATCTGATAATTTTCCCGAAGCTAGGCTCCGGAACTGAGACAATACTGGAACAACGAAAATGGCTTATATAGGCGTATTGGAGTATAGCATTGTTAAAGAAAACAATTCAGAAGAAAATTAAACAGCATTGGCTCGGATTTATTTATCCTTTTTAAAGCCAAACTAATAACCCACGTGCCGGTAAGAACTAAGCTAGTTATGCTAGTTATAGCTAGTTATACTATATAGGTATAAAAACTATATAAAAACTTCCATCACTTCCATAACAAAATGATCCAAATTTTTTGTATGGAACATTTTTTAAGCTTATTTGCAATGAATTTGATAATACTTTTACTTCTAAAACATTCTCTTTTAACAGTCGGAAGGCATTCAATGAATGGGCGACAATAAGAGTCCATAAGAGCAGACAAAGGTTATATGATCTTTACCATGAAAGGTCATATAATCCTAGCGTCGAATTTAGGGAATATGTAAAAAAATATTTAAAAGAGTGTGCTCCACAGCCAAGTCTTTGCATTTGAGCAACAACATTAAGACGGCTACTAATAAAATTAAAATTACATGGATTATTATTAATAAATTAAAACAAGTAAGATCAACTCTCGCAATTCAAACTACCAGTTAAGTTTTAACAACAAATTATCTGAATCAAATCAGGACATTGCAATGGTTTTTAAGAAATATTTTACTGATATTCCGATCTTAACCACTAAGTCACTTAATTCATCTCCTGCCGTCGCCGAATCATTACTCAAACAAAATGTAAATGCGTGTACAAATAATTTTACATTTCATAAAATATCATCAAAAGATATTGTAAAATATTTTAAAACTATTGATATTGAGAAAACTGCAGATCTGTAGGGGATTTCCGTTAAAGTTATTGCGTCTATAATAGATACAATCGCGCCTCATCTAGCTATTTTTAATACTAGTATCGAATCTATTATTTTTAATACTAGTATCGAATCTGGTGTGTTTCCTGATTTAATGAAGCATAGTAAAGTAATACCTTTATTTAAATCTGGTAGTACATTAGCCTATTTCTATACTACTAACACTTAGTAAGATTTTTGAAAAAAATATTCTTGATCAAATGTTTTTTTTTTAAATATGAATAATTCACTTCATAAAAATCAATTTGATTTCACAAGAGGTCGCTCGACAAATGATTTTTACAAATGATGCCGGTGTTGAGCTGATTAAACATAAATCTTTAATGCATGGGAGAATTCACAGGATGCTTTGGGTATATTCTGTGACCTATCCAAGGCCTTCGTGTTCACCCTGAAACATTAATCAGGAAACTTCAACACTACGGTAACACCGTATGATGCTCTTAAATTAATTATTTCATATTTAAGTAACAGAACGCAAAAAGTTGTCAGTAACAGTATGAGCTCTTCCGGGTCGATGGTACAAATGGGCGTGCCTCAAGGCTCAATCCTCGGCCCCTTTCTATTTCTTGTATACATTAATGACTTACCTTACATAGTAAGAGATAACCATGATATAGTATTATTTGCTGATGACACTTCTTTAATTTTCAAATTAAGACGACAATTACCAAAATATGACGAAGTAAATAATGCTATATCTAAGTTAGTAAATTGGTTCAATGTTAATAATATGCATTTAAATGGCACTAAAACGAAATGTATGAAATTCATGACTCTAAATATCAAACAATTAAATACTAATGTAATTTTAAATGAGAAGGAACTGAGTCTTGTCGATACCACCACTTTTCTTAGAATCACACTAGACGCAAAGCTTCAATGGAGCACCCATATATCAAAACTAGCAAGCAGACTTAGTTCTGCAGGATATGGTGTAAAGAAAGATTAGAAATCTTACCAGTGTTGAAACAGCTAGACTAGTTTACTTTAGCTATTTCCATAGCATAATGTCGTATCGTATTTTGCTATGGGGACACGAGGCTGACACTGAAATTATATTTGTTTTACAGAAGAGGGCCATAAGAGCAATGTATGATTTAAAGTTTAAAGAGTCGCTGCGACAAAAATTTAAGGAAATTAATATATTAACTTTGGCCTCTTAATACATTTATGAAAATGTCATGTACGTACATAAAAATAAAAGTAGTTTTACAAAAATAAGTGATATTCATTCTGTAAATACTAGGATCAGACACAAGCTAGTAGTACCAGTTACTCGACTCCACCGAAGCAGTAATTCATTCTTGGGGCGATGTATACGCTTTTACAAAAAATCCCAGAAAATATAGTCCCAGCTTAATGCTGCTGTGCTTCGAATGGTGTGTAAGGAACTGAAGACCCTTTTTACTGGAAGCGAGGCATTCTATCTTAGTCCTTAGGGGTGACAGAGCATCAGTATTTTCATTCTTAATCGAGGATAGATATAAATGTCTATATAAATGGCTAGGATTATATGACCTTTTATGGTAAAGATCATATAACCTTTGTCTGATCTTATGGATTTCTACTGTCGCCCATTCATTGAATGCCTTCCGACTGTTAAAGGATAATGTTTTAGAAGTAAAAGTATTATCAAATTCATTGCAAATACTAAGCTTAAAAATGTTCCATACAAAAAATTAGGATCATTTTGTTATGGAAGTGATAGAAGTTTTTATATAGTTTTTATACCTATATAGTATATATACTAGCTATGACTAGCATAACTAGTTTAGTTCTTACCGGCACGTCGGTTATTACTTTGGCTTTAAAAAGGATAAATAAATGCGAGCCAATGCTGTTTAATTTTCTCCGCTTACCGCTGGCATGAAATTACTTATACAAGAGTGTTGGAAACGTAGCCTGCATTGGGATGATAAAGTTCCCGCTGATGTAGCTCGAGCTTGGGGAAAAATAAAAAAGGAACTTAACAATATAACACAAATAAAAATTCCAAGGTATTTAGGTATTTGTTAAAATTCATACATAACGTTACTCGGATTTTCAGATTCTAGTTAAAAGTGTTATGGTGCTTTAATATTTATACGCATTGGTCCGTTGAGCTTACCCGCTGAAAAAGTATTATTACTCTGTTCTCGCTCTCGCATTGCTCCGCTTAAGAAAATAACTTTTGCTCGTTTGGAACTCTGTGCCGCTCATTTACTCTCGCAGCTTGTTCGCTCAGTTAATGATAACTTTGAATCGAGATGTCATATAAATCGCACTTTGCTTTCACTGACTCAACAATCGCTTTAGCGTGGATTCGCTCGTCTCCGCACCGCTGGCAAACGTTTGTAGCCAACCGAACATCCGCCCTTCAAAATACTTTACCTTTCAAGATTTCCCTGTCTCGGTATATGATACCATATACCGGGACAGGAAAATCCTAGCGAAATCATATCACATCCTGTCACGCCTAATAAATTAATAAATAACCGTGCTTGGTTTTACGGACCACCGTGGATGTCACTGTCGCTAAAGCCCATCATGCATTCCTGTATTAATAACGATTTGGATGAAATACCAGAAGCTATAAAAATCGCGTTTGTAATAAGTACCAACTATGCAGAGCACCCCATATATACTATAGCAAACTGTATTTCAAATTAGTCTAAATTTATTAACTCTATTGTTTATTACTTACGCTTTATCAAAAACTTAAAACGACCGGTTCTATTTCCGTCACCGACTTGGATGTTGCTGAAAATTATGTAATTAAATGTATTCAAAACAAACATTTTTCCGACGACATTATTAAATTAAAACAAAATAAAGATATTAGCCTCAAACTTCAAAAACTTACTCCTTTCTTAGATAATAATGATTTATTGAGAGTAGGTGGTCGTCTACAAAACGCTGTTACCTTAAACTTTGAACAAAAGCATCCCATTTTATTACCGCCTAAAGACATAATTGTACAACTCATAATTAGATATTACCATATAGTATACTGTCATACAGGTCCTGGTATCCTACTCGCATTATTACGTCATAAATATTGGATTTTATCAACCCGCAACATAGTTCGAAAAATAGTACATTCATGTAACCATTGTTTTAAAATTCAGCCAAAGCTATGACCGCCACTGATGGGAATCCTACCCGATTATCGCGTTACTCAATTTAAATGTTTTGCAAAACTGGTGTTGATTATATGGGCCTTTGTTTATAACGTTGTCCAAAAACGTGGAGTAAAAGCCAGAAGGCATACGTTTGTATTTTTGTATGTTTAGCCACAAAAGCTTTACATATAGAATTAGTTTGAGACTTATCTACCGTAATGTTTGTTAACGCTTTCAAAAGATTTATAGCGCGCGTGGACCTGTCTCCCTTATAGTTTGTGATGGAGGCAAATTTCGTAGGTGCTAGAGATATTTTAGCGAGTTACATAAATTGTATGTTCAAATCAATTCAACTGGCGACATTTTAAAGGATTTAACCTCGCTCAAAATTGAATGTAAGATAAATCCGCCGTACTCTCCCCATATGGGTGGTGTTTGGGAGCCAAGTAAACTATGTGAAACGCAATTTGTTTAAAGTTATAGGTCCCAAATACTGACATATGAGGAAATGAATACTGTTTTAATACAAATTGAAAGTTTATTAACTTTACGTCCAATGTGTGTTTTAAGTAGTGATCCCTCTGAACCACTAGCCTTAACTCCTACGCACCTTCTTAATTTAACACTGCTTAGATATATACTTGCCGAAGATCTTTCAGATGTTTCCTTAAATCACCTCCAAAGGTACGCGTTAGTTGACAAACTTCTTCAAAGCTTTTGGAAACGATGTCATATTGAATATCTGACATCCTTACAAAATCGCGAAAAATGGAACACCTCTAACAATCCCGCTCAGTTCAGTCTCGATTGTTACGACACTTCGTCCGTATATATATGAGTAAAATTTCTCGCAGGCATATACGCAAGCATATAATTCCTTTTCTATTTGTGCATAAGCCTGCTCAGTTTTCGTTTTTGTTTTACCTTTTTGCATCAGACACGCCCCTAATCCATGTTTACTTGCATCTACGGAAATTATGATCGGTATGTTTAAGCTGTAAAATTGTAAAACCGGTGGATTTGTAATGCAGCGTTTTAGATCCTCAAAACATTTATCATGAATTTCTTCCCAATGCCATGCTATATTTTTTTTACTAATACGCGCAACTTATGTGTTCTATCCGACAAATTAGAGATAAAGCTGGATATATATACTAATCCCAAAACCTTTCAAAATCTTTTGAGTTTTGTGGTTTCGGCATATCTAATATGGGCAGAATATGCGCGTTGTCAAGTTTGATTCCGTTCTGTGTGACCTAAATAATTAATTTCCGTTAGTCCTACTTTGCATTATTTCTTATTTAATTTAAGATTAATTTGTTTACATCTCTCTCAAACCTGACGTAGACGAAAGTCATGTTGAGTCTTTGAATTTCCGTGTATTAATAAATCGTATACAAATAACTCTACGCTCATCAAAATGAGCATATAACATCCGTTAGTGGTAAAAAACGGGACGGTAAGACATTAACGTCAGCTCCAGTGTCCAATTTAAAACTAATTTTACCGTTACCTATTTTCAAATCTGTAAACCATTTATTACTAGCGCTCTTAATACTTCTACTACGTACCTGATCTGTGGCATAATCCTGCACCTCAAACACACGACACACTCTTGCGAAATGATTTAGCTTTTGGCACTTGGCACATCTTTGACCATACGCTGGACACGCAATTTTTTCATGCCACAAACCACAAAAACTACATGACATGTTTCCGTTGTCACGCTTTTCACGTTTTGCTTGTGTTTTCTGCTGCGACGGCGAAGGGCAGGCCGCGGGCACCGCGGGGACGCGCTGTTGCTGCAGTGCTCTCGATTGCGACCTTGACCCACCGCGCGCACCGCTTCGATGCGCAGCGCACCGGAATACAGCACGTGTGCTCGCCTGTCGCCGAATCCAATGCATGGCAGACTCACCATCGTCAGCTTTCTCCTACACCGCATATATATGCGATTCTTTATTCACTGAACTTGCCTGTGCTCGAGACATCTCGGCGACGATGCAAACGTCTAACGCTTTTTTTAACGTAAGTTCGTGTTCTCGCAATAATCTCTCTCTCAATGCCTCCTCCCTTATCCCACATATAAGACGATCTTTGAAATCTTTAAATTCAGACGAAAGGGCCAGCTTGTTTAATTCAAATGTGTATTGGTCGACGGTTTCATGTTCCTGTTGATTGCGAGTAAAAAATCTGTGACGTTCAATTTTAATGTTCTTTATGGGCATAAAAAATGTATCAAATTTTTCTAAAACTGTTTCCACTGATTGTATGCTTTTTGTCTACTGCAAATTGTTCGTAAACATCCCGACACTGCTCGCCAATGTTATGCAAAAGTATGTTTATTTGAACAATTTTTTTTTGAACAACTCCTCTTTTGTTTTGCTTTCTTTGTTATGCATATATAATTTGGCATGCTTTGTAATATATCATGAAGGCTTTATTCCATTTTGACCATTGCCTACTTAAATTTCCAGATGTAACACTCGTTAAATATTTTTAAAATGAAAATGGCGGCGGTGGTTGCAGTTGCAACTGATTCCATTTTCTTCTCGTGTTTTTCTTTTTCCCTGACTAATGCATTGTATTCCACTATATCTTTATGCACTTTTCGCAATGCATCCTACCGGCTGCGCCATGTAATATTTGTGTTTTGGAGAGAGATGAATTGAAACAATACAATAGCATGCATTCGACTGTTTATTTTCACCTACCTCGGTTACAACCAAATATTTACATTTACCCACAACCCCTCCCCTATTTCAATTTCTCTATTATTTATTTATTTATTTTTAATCTACTAGTAACATCACAGGTTATTAGCCTAAGTTTAGTCATAAGAAAAGTCGTATGAAGAGACCGGCGACCTACTTTCGATACTCGAAAAAGGCAAGCCCTTTACAAGTAGAAATATGCACGGCGAAGATTTGGACTCGACCGGCGTATATCGCGTATTTAAGCAAGATAATATATTATATTTAAAGTTAGAAATCTCTAAATTACTGGGAAGTTAGGTTGCTGTACATACGATTCGTACGATACGATAGGATGTGCTGTTAATATGTACCGAACAGACAAACAAACAGACAAGAAAGTGAGTTTATATTGCATTGTCATCCAGCTTTGAGCTATATCTAAAGATTAAGTAAGTCTCAACGGGAATTCAGTTTAAAACCAATTATCAAATTTGCACCGAACAGACAAGAAAACGAGGTAATAAAGACGTGGTGAAAATTATTGGGAACATGCAGAATGGGATCGGTTTGCGAAAAAATAATAAATTTTCTGTATGTTTGTATAGTCAAACTTATCTGATGGGACTGGGTTGGACAAATCTGCTGAATGACAAATGAACAATGGGCCAAAGTGACAACCCAATGGGTCCCTATAAAAGGCAAACGTCAGCGAGGCAGACCCAGGCATCCTCCTTCATGAAGGACTGGTCTGTAGTGGCTCTGGAGAGAGAGAAGTGGAAATAGAGTAGGGAGGCCTTTGCCCTGCAGTGGGATATTTCAGGATAGTAATAATAATAATGTATAGTCTCTATTATTAAATTACTGCGAAAAAGTAAAAGAAACTATTTTTTTGACATTTACTTAGTAGCAAGCATTATTGATTTATTATATAAAATTGAAGTGATATATTATGATCTTATAGTCTAACTCACTGGTGCCCAAGGACATCTGCGACCAACTTCAAACAAAAAAGGCTGACGGCTACAGATGCGAAGTCACCTATGAGGATTAAAATGGAATGCCTCGGAGACCGGAACGCACTGCTGCGGCGGTAGAAATAGGTCCACACGGACTCCTACGCAGAGGAGACGTCCTACTACCTAGAAAGAAAACATGTTACACAACCATGCTGGACATGGTTTAGCATGCAGAATGGTAAAACATTTTTAGTTAAGCATCCTTAGGAAACTACATAGGAAAAAGTCCATTAAGGCATGTGACATATTCATACATTGCAAATATTATTTTAATGATCGCAATCGTGACGAAATAATGTTTGTATGCGAAAAAAGAAGCAGAAAATCTTCAAAAACACCATTAGTAAAAAAACACTAGTAACTAAGTATTATTCATCTTTCTATGACTAGCGCTGGCTAATAAAAAAATACATAAATTAAAACATACGAAAATTAAAAGTACAGGCGAACAATGATAAAATTACTTAACGATAAATGTTTTCTACACCATTAAAATCACATCTTATTTAATTTAGTTAGTAGTTAGAGTAGTAATGATCGTTTCCAACTAACCGATAAGTGAGAGTTTTAAAATTACAAATTATTATTTGTCAAATCAAATTACCGAATTTTTTAACATTTATTGAGTACTAAGTACCAATATCCTGTGCAATATGGTGTTAATAAATGGAGGTCAGTTATCTATACTGTACAAATTAAACACAGCATATGTTTAACATTTTACAATCTCTCAATAAATATTAAATAAATCAATTAAAAATCTAAACACGACAACTTCTACATATTATGTAAATATCACACGCATGTCAGTGAGCTGTTGATTATTATTTCGCTTAGCAGTTTAAAAGTTCAATAGATCAAAGGAGATACGAGGGTGACACTGAAAGTTCTTAGAAAATCAAAACTGAACAAACTAGAGTTATTACTTTTATTGTATCTTTTCAAAATAGTGTCCATTTACATCAATACATCGCTGCATCCGATGAACCACTGAGAAAAGCACTTCGCCCACTCGTCCTTAGGGGTCTCTTCGACGGCATTTTGAAACGCAGCCATTGCTTCCTCGGCGTCCATAAAACGTTTTCCTCGAAGTTTTTCTTTTATTTTCGGAAATAAATAAAAATCGCAAGGTCGGGGCTATAGGGCGGGTGATCCAGTAATTCCACGTCTGACGTCGTCAAGTAGTCGATTGTTTGCTTGGCGATGTGCGACGAGGCGTTGTCGTGTGAAGGAAGATCCTACTGCGAGGTCGTTTCTCCCGAAGTTTTTCCAAAACAAGTGGCAAACAATTGTTAGTGTACCACCCTGCAGTAACTGTTTTTCGATCCTCTAAAATAATTGTTGCCTAATGACCTGTCCTTCCGAAGAACGAGGCCACCATCTTTTTTCCCACGCTTCGACCTCTCTTCACTTTAGTTGGCAACTCCTCGGAATGAAACATCCAGACAGCAGACTGTCTCTTAGTTTCAGGATCATAACAATAAATCCTGCTTTCATCACCCGTAAGTAATTCGAACACAGCATTTGAGTTACCTCCGTTAAATTTTTGAACCATTTCACGACACCAATCAACACGACGGAGTTTTTGGGCCTCTGTCAAATTAGGGGTATCCAACGGGCACAAAGCTTCCTGACCGCTAAATGTTCATAGAGGATTTTGTGCACTTGACTCATACCGATGCTTAAGCTTGTCCAAATCTGCTGATAAGTCACTCTTTTGTCAGTCTCTATCATACGCCGCACAACACTGATGTTATCTTCAGTCGTCGCCGTATGAGGCCGTCCCTCACGCAGATCATCGGTGAGATTAGTGCGACCACGTTTAAACTCATTAAATCAGTAGTAAACAGTGGCACGAGATGGGGCTTCATCGCGAAATGCCAATCGAAGTCTATCGTAACTTTCTTGTTGACTTAAATGACATCGAAAGCATAAAAAATCATTGTACGAAAATTTTCTCGCATCAAATTTATGCTGACGTGACATATACAATTTTCAATTTGCCATGTATTTGTAAACAAATGACAAATTAATAAAATTCATACACAATTATATTGATAAAGAGTTCCATTTTCAAAATTTGAACTTATTTTTTTATTATATCGTTTACAAGTGGCCAGTTCTAAAAACTTTCGGTGTCGCCCTCGTAAGATAATTTCCACTTTAGCTACACGTCATTTGCAACAATGAAATAATAAAATGACAATTTAAATAATCAATATCATGAAGACAAAACAAATCTTTTGTCATATTTTTTTCGTAAACTGCTGTTTATATCAGTTTAAAACAACGGACCAAGTATTAAGCCGTGAGGAAATCTCATTAGTAAAGCGCGTCATCACATCCATAAAAATATTTAGAGAAATCGACAAAACATATTGATACAGCAGCTTATTACATATTTTATACGTGGTAGAGCCACGCCACAGCTATTATGATTGTAGCATGAATGGGACGGCTCGATCGGGGTAGGACCATGCTTTCACAGAAGACAAGCGTAAAATAGCAGGTTAATGTTGTTGTGTTGTTGTGTTTCGTTTGGTGAGTTTAGAGACCTGGAGACCCCTTTTACTGGAAAAGAGGCATTACATCTTAATCATCAGTGGTGACAATGCACCCGCATTTTGATTCTTAATTGAAGATAAATGTGGATGTCTATGGGCCACAGCATCCACTTACCATCAGGTGAACTGTGTGCTCGTTCGTCACTCTTATTCCATACAAAAATATGCTTGTTTTTTGTTTCATGTTTAGCGTATCTAAGATCAGAAGAAGTCATCTGCAGAACATTTTGTCTGGTATATGCCTCAGTGTTTACCACCAGTTAATAGATAGAACATGTGAATGCCTTTAATCATGAACCGACTTAAAGAAAATTAAGTAAGAACACTTGTAATCTAATATATAAAAAATAATTTTTGTTTGTTCGTATTTTATGCGGTGCCATACCGTTCATCAGATTGGGATAAAACTTTGTCAAGTTATTGCTTGCACTTGCGCGGAGGTTATAGGCATACTACAATAAACTTACACTAGGTGGCGCGCGTATCGTACCGACAAAATATTTGAAAGTCATATATCATTTAATTTCATTAAATTGTTCCTAATTAAATATAACTCTTCAAAATTTAAAACGCTATTTACACAATTATTTCTTCCGCAGCAGCAAGGTATCAGCTAGTATTATAATAAAATAGCAACAGTTAACTATTGCAAAACGTAAAAAGAATGTGGTCTTATCTAAATGCATAGCAAATTAAGATGTCGTTTATAATTATCTATAGTTGATATTACTGCAAATATTGAGTACATACAGAGTGTTGGGATGTAACAATACATCGAGGGTTAATTCAGCTTTTTTTATTAAATGATATCATGTCCTAATAAAAGGTTTATAATATGTAATTTTCTTTTACATGTTGAATGAAATAGAAGTAAGGACACATGCTAATATATATGCATTAGATAAAATTTTAATAAAGCTCTATATACAAAAAATATTTGAAAGAGTAATTAACTTCAATTATACAGGGTTATTTTTCAAAGAGTAGCCAAATTTTAAACTTAAGTTCAAATATATAAATAATGATATACCGTTAATGCAGTTTTAGAAAATACGAGTAAATAAGGCCTCTACTTTTATTTAAAACTATCCCAAATATAATTTGATTTATGGGCAACAACGTTTTTGCCTACCGATTGATCCTTCCAAATAATGTGTGCGTGCGCAGTTAAATCGGTTAAAATAATGAATTGCCACGTATTTTGAATTTAAAAGATAAAAATGACAGAAAGTATGAGATTTTTTTTAATTTTTCTTCACCGTTTGCCTATATTAATTACTAGCTGATACCCGCGACTTCGTCCGCATTGCTTACACACATCACTGAACACGTAATACTTATAAAAATCGTTGTTTCTTAAAAATTTAAGAACTTTATATTAAATGAAGTTATCGCAATATTTTTTTTAGATAAGGTCCAAATGTCTAGGAAATAAAACTTAGAAAACCTAATTGAAAAGTATCAAGTAGTTTTTCTGTGATGCGCGCACAACTACAATCCTCTATCATTTTATTTATAGATTCTGAACCTTGCAAATTTGGCCGTTATTTCAAAATAACCCTGTATAGTTACATGTGTAAATAAAAGCAATAAGTTGAAATCCACTGTATGGTCATAAACTGCATAATTAACTTTTTGATGGAGTGAACAGAAATTTAGGTGTATTAGATAACAAGAGTTAATAATTTGTAATAAACAAAAGCTAATTAATAATACTTCACTTTATGCCAATACTATCCAGTGTAACTAACTATGTACGGCAATCAATGTCGTCGTAATACTAATTGCTACTCCCGTAACACATTATTACAGTAAGTAGACAACTGCTCATACAAATTTTAATAGAGTTAAACGTTTTTTTTTGATGCGGCTTTCATCAATAGTACAATACAAAATTTTACATTTCAATCACAAGTATTATACAAGTAGTTTTTAGTAGGCTTGGGTAAAAAATTACGATATATCGATATTTTCTCTCAAAATTATCGATATTAAACGTATATATTTTTAAAAGCGATATATTGATATTCGATATTTATTTTAGAATATCATATTTGTATAGTATTCGATATATTTTAAAATGTTAATTTGTTTTATAATTTAATAGACAAAACATTTTGCAACAAAAGCAACCACAAATACATTTATGTGTTGTTTTTTTTTCGTCATCAAAACGTCAAGTAATAAAAAGTTATCCCTCATCCTACTACAACATGCAAAACATGGCGATAATTATTTTGCGATAATTACCGATACTTTCGATACTGTTTAAAAATATCGATACGATTAATATAGATATATTTTTTCACTTGCCCATCTCTAGTTTGTAGAGAAAATCTTGGAAAGATATAGTTGTAGTCGTTAACTTTAAAAATTTCAACAGCTGTCGCGCTGTAGTTCGATCCACAGTTGATATAATACCCTCTCTGTATTCAACGGTTGGTAGCGTTAAAGCTACCAACTGTTGAACGCGGAGGGCCAATGCATACACGCCGCCGTCAGCCTTGCGCGCGTGCGTATAATCAGTGATGACAAATATATCTAAATTCAATTGTTACCTAGTTCATTATCGTGCATCACCACTATTTCCAAATAGTGTAAAATAACAAAAACATATACATACCCCAATGTAGCGAACCCATAAGATATTATATCAGTCTTTACGTCATTTTATAGGTCATTGTAGACGCATTATATTTACGATTGGCAACTTGCCGCGGCTTCTCCTGGGCAGGATTAATTATTGCGGCGTTATTTAGATTAAAAATAATCATAAAAGACCATTTATTTTATAAATTTCGTCAAGTTTCATAACAATCGGTAAGGTCATTCCGAAGACCGAACAGACAGATCGACAATTTTTTTTAAATGGTTTGCAAATAACCCCCATATCGATATTAAAGTCAGACAGGTCAATTTCAATTACATGTATAGTAGATGTAAAGATATACTATTCGTTGCTTCAAACATTATAAATGGTTTTCTTTTACATTATTTATATATATATATATATATATAAATCTATTCAATAAATTTTGATGTCAAAAAAAATTATATATGAAAATGCAATTGCCTTCTTTTTCTTTAATATATTATTCTTCTAAATTTTTCCTATTCAACCGATTTCAAAAAATGAGGAGGTTCTCAATTTAACTGTTTTTTTTTGTGGGTTACCTCAGAACTTTTTTCTTGGTAAACCGATTTTGATGATTCCTTTTTATTTGAAAGCTGGTGCTTCTCATGTACTCCCATATAAATTTGGTCATGATCTGACAAGTAGTTATTGAGTTATCCTTAATAATGCGTAGTTCATTGACTTCGACCACATTGATGATGTTCTCATTCTATTTATATTGAAGTCGGTTGCACAAAGTTTTTAATTTTACCACTTGTTTATCTATATAATATATAGTTAAACGTTTTCGTGTGCCTATGAGGATTTATGTAACCTATTTTCTTTAATATTGTATTCCACCGGTAACCAATGAAGTCAAATATTATATAAATTTTGAAATAATCTATATTCTGGTCTGATGAATAAAGAGAGCCAGTATAATTACAGGCTGTGAGGCATTCCATCTCGATCCTCAATGGTGACAATGCATCTGTAGAGTTCTTTGTTTGAGGTTGGCTGCTGGTGTCCATGGACTGCAGTAGCCACTTACTATCAGGTAGACTGTAAGTTAGTTTGTTACATCAGTGTTATAATAGGCTACGACCAATTTGTCAATAGTGATGGCCAATCAACGCAATAGGAAAATAGAATAAGAATATCTACAAATAACTACGAAAAAATTGCGAAAAATATCTAAATCAGAATCATTTATTTCCTGGATCATAGGTATTACATAGTTGTTAGATGCATAATATATAATCAATTTCAACTATGTCCTACCCTGTGGGTACACGAAGTACAATATTTTTTTAAATCAATTAAAGTAAGTATTACCTAAAAAAAAATATGAAATGCGTATGCGAAATAATATGAAATTGAACTTAATTACTTACCTGCCTCATCAGCTAATAATTATTGTTACAATCGCTTTTAATCAAACAAAGATACAGAAAAAATTATAAAACGTAAACGCGTCATGCAGTTAACAAATGGCAGTCTGCAATATGCACTAAAGTACATAGCCCCCAGCCTCACGCTTTGTCTGGACCAGGTGTCCCGTTGCATCTGCGCTAAATTACCGATCGGCTGCAAGCGGGAATACGCAGAAATCTGGAATATTCCTATTGGGAGATGGGGAATTATTGATTTGTCTGCATCGACGCTCAGTTCAGGTACAATTTAACAAGGTAACCTTTCATAAATTATTTTTAAAAATATAAAGGCGTGAATATAAATTCTGCAATAGAGGCACTTAATAGACAATTGGTAAAATTAAAAATTTTGTACTACCGACTTTCATATAATTATTAAGGATAACTAAAAACCTACTGGTCTACTATGGAAAATATTCCCCTATAAGGCAAAATATGAGGGAGGTCTATGTTCAGCAGTGGGCTTTAATATGCTGTAAAGGTAACGATAAAATATGTAATATGTAGTCTACTTCGCCTCTTCGTTGCAAAATATACTCCTTTCAGAACATCATTGATATTTACTAATACTTAGATATTACAATATATCTATAAATCTAAGAAAACCAAATCCATCAAATATCGCGTATCACCGTGTAGTACTGAAAACTGACTTCCATTACGAGTTACAGAATCACGTAGATGTCAACCGGTACATATATATTGAAATATATAGATTCAATATCGGATATTTAAATACAATACATAGACACGATTTGATATAAGATAAGAATGGTATTACTCATGCTGACTAAACAGACACTTACTTGAGGTTCACATCGCTATCGGAGCACTTGTTTCATCGTTTACACTAATATTTCATAAAATGGTGCAATTTTGTGTGTTATATAGATATATAACACACAAAATTGCACCATTTTTACGTATCAAAATCCACTTTAAAGCCTTATTTAAACAATAATACAGGAGCAGCAATCCGCTGCCGGTCAGGTTCAGGTCGCCGGCAAAGCAAAAAGGATTATTGATTTTGTAGACCCCGCCAAAGAGTATAGTAATATTTAGAAGGGTCTTCTCAGAACCAAAGAGTATATTATCACTACGTTTACTCAGAACAACAGATAAGAGAGCTCAAAAAAATTCTTTTATACATGTTATTTATAAGAATTATACAACTAAAATTCTAAAAAAAATATTAGAATTAGTGTCGTTAACAAAAGTTATTTTATTGTATTATTGTATTGTATTAGATTCGTTACTAAATTACGCTTCTCTAAATTAAGACAATGTACTTCAAATGACGAGTTTGCGCCTTTATCGTCCCGTTTACTTCTTGTACTTAAGTCTATTTCCTTTGCCGCGTGAGTGCAAGAGACAACTTCAATTTAAAAAAATAAAGTAGTCAAAGGAACTGAAAATGAAATATAAAGTATGAGTTATCACTATAAATCATGTAAAAAAAAATTCATATTCCACAAAGTCCAATGTGCGGAAATTACGTTTTATGTTATAATTTCTTAGTTGTTTTCAAAAATGGCATTGGTCAAAGATAGCGTAATAAAGTATATAACTACGATTGAATTTTTATTTATTTACGCAAATATCGCTCACCTCAGCAACGCTGCCCTAAACATCGCACCGAGCACCCGCTTTCCGCCAAGATAAAATTAAAAAAAAAGTTCCGTCTATTTTTCCTCATATTATTACATTTATCTTATTACTTTTACAACAAACACTTACCGTTACAGCCTTTTTTAAGTCCACTGCTAAACATAGGCCTTCCCCATATAATGCCTCATAGGGGGTATATTTGCTATAGTTGCCACTATGTAACAAGGTACGTGTACCGTGTACTAGAACGGTAGCCGACTAGGCATGACGATCTGAAATCGATTAATTGATTTCTTGTTCCAAAAAGATCGATTTTTAAATCGATATTTAGCAGTGAAGCGATATCTCACCCTAGAAATCGAGTTTCGATTTTTTCTGTTTTGATAAGAACCATAAAATTATTTACAATTAGCTGAGTGTACCCAAACACATAAAAAATTGCAGTTATTCACATAATTATTTGAAAACTCGCGAAATGACTGTGTGCTCAATTTCTTTCGCCTCTTCTTAATGGGTTTATGAATAAAAAAAAGTTACGTTTGTTATCGCCTTCTTGTATTTTGTTGGTAGTGTAAATACAAACTCGAAAAGTAAATTAAAGAATATCAATTTTAATCGATCTTTTAAATCTCGATTTATTTGAGAATCAGATTTCGATTCAAATCTATTTGAAAATCGATATTTTTTAGAAAAACCGCCATCCCGACCGACTAATCGGCTAGGTTAGATGTGTTGGAGGTGGAAGTAAATTAGCCAGTAGACATATAAAGTTCGTTTATTACTAACAAAATAACTTTAGCAAAAAGGATAACGGAGTACAAACAACAAAGTACATAAAAAGCAAGCGATGCGATCCACAGACAAGACATGACATTATTTTGTAGCGAATAGAGGGCGATAATGTTGCCACTTTGAAAACAAGACTTATTTCTAAAAAAAGAGATTATAACATTTACCACAGATTACAATACGCCTCCTTAAATTTATAATCTTGATCTTTTACATAAACACACAGACTAAAACATGCCTCCTCAAATTTATAATCTTGATATTTTACAAAACAATGTGGTTATAAACATATCTGAATTAATTTTAATCTTAACCTATTTTTCAAAAATTTGTTCATGTTCTTGTCTAAAGTTTTAGTTACTAAGTCTGCTAAGTTAAATTTTGTATCAATTTTTACAATATCGATTATACCCTTTTCATAGCTTTCATTTATATAATGATACTGAACTTCGATGTGCTTTGAATTTTTAGTAAAATTGCCATACTTAGCAATCGAAATTGCACCTGAATTATCTTCATACAATTTCATAGGTTTATTAAATTGACATAGCAGTATATTCTGCAAAAGTTGAACACTTAGTTACTGTACTTTGTTTATGTGTTTTCCAAAAAATTATGTTTCCAAATAATCTAATTAGAAAACCTGTTATAGATTTTCTATCTATGCTATCTCCTGCGTAGTCAGAGTCTACCATACAATCTAATCTTTCAGGGTTTACATTGTCATAGTATGTTAACTTCAAATCCTTAGTCTTACACAAATATTTGAAGATTCTCATTGCATATTTGTAATGTGTTCGGTCATAACAACTTTGATATCGACTTAAGTAATTAACACTGTACGCTATATCTGGCCTAGTGCCTGTACTAATATACAATAATTCACCAATTATATTTATATATTTTATACTATCATAAACGTCTCTAGCTTGTTCTAATTTTAAGTTTGTTTCCTGAGCACATACAATATATTTTGTTTGACTTAAAGTCATTTTATTCCTATCATCATTATAATCAATATCTATGCCAATGTAACTTTTAATTTTTCCCAGGTCTTTAATTGCAAATTTTTCCATTAAACTAGTTTTTATCTTTTTTACTTTTTCTTTAAATTTGTTTGAGTTGTTTACATATAAACAGTAATCATAGTTACTTCTAAAGAAATTCAATTTTTTAATTAATTTGTTGAAACAATCATACCATACTCTAGGGCTCTCTATGAGACCATAGAGTGCCTGTTGTATTTAGTAAACTTTATTATCTCCAGTTCACAGAACACTCCTCTCTACCAAGAGAAGAACGCCAACTTCATACTAAAAAACGGAAACACGTCTTTATGAGTGTACACTAAAAGCGCTACGGTGAGCGCCCATATAAAACCTTTTTAGCGGGAATTTCAAACCTCACAAACCTATGGGGTAAATTCCCATACATTGGAGGGGTTGCACCAAAATTACTCGAATATACTTTAGATTAGTATGTGAGATAAAATAAAACTATATGTATACTATGTAATTTTATATTCTGGAAGACAGATTGTTTTATAAACTATACATTATTATTGATGTTTTTTATTGCTTTTGCACATAATATTTCCACGCTTGTTACTGATATATAACACATGTTATTGTCAGAGAGTTATTCTTCACAGAACATTAACGTAAATTTAAATCAGCAAAATTCTCATGGTGAAAACTTAACTCAGCCGAAATACGTGATCTGAAAGAGATACAATTCGAGTCAATATAGTAATAATACCTACAAATAACGGTCAATAAATTCAAAATGTTTATAGACTTACCACAATATTGTCATAAGTTTTTGTTTTCCTATTATAGGAAACCTGCAGAAAGTGATCAGATGATTTTGTGCTTTTTATTTGCACAACACTTAACTTACTTCCGATGATGATCACACATCGTGCATAAAATTTTGAAATAATGACTTCATTTATAGTCAATATCTAGATAGAGTTAACATCTCACAAAAAATCTTTACTGAATATTCACGACGATATTATGACTGTGTATTCGCCAAACGAAAATGAATTATTCTGAGCCCATAATAACTAAATTTAAGCAAAAATCAATAATAGATATTAAAATCTAAACCTATGAAATAAATTTGAATAAATTTCAGAAAATATTTTCAATATGAAAGACGTTGACAATCAAATGTCATTTTTTTCTTCTATTAATTAATGGCTTCTTTTGATAGAATTCTGCTAATATTTAATAATTTAATTTTAATCAATTAATAGGTAAATTAATTGTGCAAATCTCAGAGTAATATGTATGTAATTATACTTTAAAGAGCAAATCAAAAAAAGCTTAACACAGAATTAACATTTTTAGTTTCTTCCGATTTAATATAAATTTTTGTATCTAATTTTTAAAATGGCAATCTAAAACAACATGAAGGAAAGAAACAGCGATATTTCAGCTTTATTTTTACAAGCCCAACATGCACATTGACAAAATCATGATTGTGTGCAGATTTTTCAGCTTTCATACAAAGTTGCATCACCCTGCTCCAGTTTCATAACCTTTCGTTTGTTCTATAAATGCTTCTGACTTTACATGACCATTTAAAAACGCTGTCTCAACATCCATTTGTTCTATAAATAAATTATTTTTACAACTATATGATAATAAAATTTTCAATGTTTGCATTTTTCCTATTGGTGAATAAACATTTTCAAGATAATCCTTTTGCTGGAATCCTCGTACAACTAATCTAGCTTTATAAACATTATTACTTTTTCGTTTAAAAACCCATTTGACATCAATAACCTTTTTATCTTTTAGCCGTTCAACAATTTGCCATGTGTTGTTTTTATTTAAGCTATTTATTTCTGAGTCCATTGCTACCTGCCATTGCTTATAATCGTGGGAACTCATCGCCTCCTCAAATGTATTAGGAACATTTGCATCAATGTAATTTACATAAATAAAATGTGATACTGGATTACCATATCTGGAAACTGGATTTAACCTTATTTTTGATCTTTCTTTCATTACAAGCTTGTCCTTATTGTTACTTAAATTATCATAATTAACGTGATATTCCACAGTATTATTAGAACTAGTTTCATTTGCATCTACATAGTCTTCATCAATGTCCGTTTTAAATATTTCATCTTTTACATTTGAAGTTTTATTTTCCAAGTCTCTATCTTTTTATCATCAAGTTTTTCTAAACAAATTAATTAGTATTTTCTTCGACTACCTGTACATGCCTAGTATTAATTATTGTATTGTTTAATAAAACCCTGTAACCATTTTCATTATAACCTACTAGCACTCCTAGTTAGGCTTTATCGTCCCATTTACTTCTTCTTAAAACTTTTGGAACCCTAACAAAAACTCTACTTACATAAATCTTTACATGCTCAACATTTGGTTTAATACCGAAAAATATTTCATAAGGAGTTTTATTCTCTACTGTATTAGCAATTGTTCGGTTTTTTAAATAAGCTGCTGTTTTTATAACATCGGGCCAATACTTTCTGTGAATTTTAGCTTCTCTCATTAAGCATCTGCCTATGTCCATAACAGACCTATTATACCTTTCCGCTACTCTATTTAGTTCATGGACATAGGGTGGACATGGTAATAACTGTCTTATGAAATTATAAACATCTCGATTTAAATATTCTTTGCCATTATCGCACTGTAATTTCTTTACTCTTCTATTAAATTTATTTTCTACTAAATTAACAAATTCTATAAAACAGTTTGCAGTTTCAGCTTAATTTTTAATACAAAACATTCTTGTACATTTACTATAGTCGTCGAAAATGTCAAAAAATATTTTTCTCCACCATAAACAGTTGTTCTATGTGGACCGTTTAGATCAGTTTAGATCATTTTAGAATTGATACAAATTCTAAAATTTTAGTAGTCTTAGTATTTTGCTTTCAATACAATTTGAACATTTCATTTCCATACTTTCAATCTTATCTGGCAAACCTTCTACTCATTTATTATTTATCAACTTGTTTAAATATTGAAAATTTACATGGCTAAGTGCCCTATGCCACTTCTCTTTATTGGTTAATTTTATTGAATTTACATACACTTTATCATTATAAGTTTTTGAAACAAAGCTTTTTATACAATACAAATTGTCTATTTTGTTAGCTACAACTATTAATTCTCTTGATTGATTGTAAATTTTTGCATTTTCATTTCTTACTACTATTGTGCAATTTTTGGTTATTTTTGAAACGTTTAACAAATTTTGCTTATTACCTTTTACAAAATATACATTTTTTAGATCAATGTATTTTTCATTATAATAATTTTTGAAATAGATTTAAACAGTACCTACTTTGGTTGCTTTTAACACATTACCATCTAGCAGTTTCACATCAATGGGACTTTTTAAATCTACATAATTATAGAAACATGTATCATTCTTTATAATATGGTCTGTACACCCACTATCTAACAACCAATGAATTTCATTATTATCATATTCCACTTCACTACATCCCGTTACTTGATTTACTTCTAAACTACATACCTGAGCAGTCCATCACTCTGCCGCAGAGCCATCTTGCTGAGTGCTGAACGACTCACCTCTGGGATGACCTTTACCTCTGCCTCGGCCACGACCTCGAAGAACTCCACCTCTGCTGTAACCTCTTTGTGGTCCTTGCTGGCGTTGCCTCGTTGGATATCTTCCTTGGTATTTCTTCTGACCGTGCCAACAGTCCTTTCTGAGATGGCCGGTCTTTCCACAAATAAAACATTGTGCTTTAGTTTTGTTAAGAACGTACTCATATTGTTTTGTCTGGGTCACTACTAGTCATATTTTTTCTCTTTTTTTTAGACTTTACATCTACTGTTCTTTGCTCCTCTGGAATTACATCAATAAAATCACCAATATAACTGTAACTTGAGGTAAATCTCGAGCAAGTATCTCATCTTCTCAGTTTCATTTATATTTCCACCAGCCGCTTTGAAATCATTCGTTGTTTCTCGAAATCAACAAAAATCATCTAAATACATCTTGTCAAACTTTTCATTATAATGTAATCTGTTGCAAACTATCTACTAATATATTCTACAATATCGAAATTGTGCTCATTATTATAGTTCTTGCTTTTAAATCCATTTTCCAAACCTCTTGATTAATATATTTACCAGGCATCATGCAAATGGCGGCTCACATACTTTGTATTCTAGAAGTTACTAACCTTAATTTCCAGCTTGAATAATTTATACCATCAAAAATGGGCATCATTATGTCTTCTATCTTTGCTTGTTTAGCCATTTTGGTGACGATACCGTCTTTTATTCTTGGCTCTTAACTTACACAAGGCGCGTACTACTCTCCATGTAGCCTTTTTCTTGATCTCACTGTATTTCACTTATTTAACCACCCAACCACGCTCTGCTACCATGTTGGAGTGGTGGAAGTTAATAAATTAGGCCAGTAGACATATTAAGTTCGTTTATTAGTAAATAATTAGCAAAAGGATAACGGAGTACAAACTACAAAGTACATAAAATGCAACGATCGATCCACAGCAGGGTGATGAAACTTGTATAAAGCTGAGAAATCTGCACACAATCATGATTTTGTCAATATTTGTGTTGGGCTTGTAAAAATAAAGCGAGAAAAAAATATCGCTGTTTCTTTCCTTCGCGTTGCTTCAGATTGCCATTTTAAAAATTGTATACAAATATACATAATTATTATATCGGAAGAAACTGAAAATTCTAATTCTGTGCTATATTTTTTTTGTTTGCAACATACAGTAATTATATACATATAACTTTGAGATTTGCAAAATTAATTGACCTATTAATTGATTAAAATTCAATTATTAAATATAAGCAGAATTCTATCAAGAGAAGCCATGAATTAAAAGAAGAAAAAAATGACATTTATCTTTCATATTGTAAATATTTTCTGAAATTGATTAAAATTTATTTAATAGGTTTAGATTTTAATATTTGTTATTGTTTTTTGCTTAAATTCAGTTATTATCGGTTCAGAATACTTCATTTTCGTTTGTAGGCATTTCTTCGCGATTGTGTGTGTAAAGATTTTTTGTGAGATGTTGACGCTGTATGAGATATTGTCTATAAATTTATTTATTATTTAATTTTTTTATGCACTATGTGTGATCAGAATCGAAAGTAAATTAAGTGTTGTGCTAACAAAAAGCACAAAATCATCTAATCACTTTCTGCAGGTTTCCTACAATAGAAGTAGAAAAACTTTTGACAATATTGTGGTAAGTTTTTAAGCATTTTGAATTTATTGATTGTTATTTGTAGGGATTATTACTATATTAACTCGAATTTTATCTGTTTCAGATCATGTATTTGGGCTGCTGTGTCAAGTTTTCATCATGAGAATTTTGCTGATTTAAATTTACGTTAATGTTCTGTGAAGAATAATTTCACGATAACATATGTTATAAACCAATACTGCGTGGAATTATCTGCAAAAGCAATAAAAAAACATCAATAATAATATATAGTGTATTAAACAATTTCTTCCAAAAAATAAAATTGCATAACTATACTTATTTTTAGTTTCATTTTGTCCTGCATATTCCTCTAAAGTAAATTCAAGTAATTTTGGTGCAACCTCTCAAATGTATGGGAATAATCCCAATAGGTTTGTGAGGCTCGAGCCAGAATAACTCAAATTTGCCTTAAATAAACAAAAAGTTTGAAAGTTACAGAATACAAGGTTTGAAATTCCCGCTAAAAAGTTTTTTTATATGGGCGTCCACCGTGGCGCTTTTCGTGTACACACATAAACACGTGTTTCCTTTTTTTAGTATGAAGTTGGCGTTCTTCTCTCGGTAGAGAGTAATTGTGTTCTGTGATGTTGCCACATTGAAAACAAGACTTATTTCTAAAAACAAGATTATAACATTTACCACAGATTACAACAAGATGAAATTCGTATATTTCAAAAAGCTCAGATGGTTAGCGCTCGCTGTAAATTTCACAGTACGCGAGCAACCCGGGTTCGATTTCCGCAGCACAAATGAAATTTTTAATTGCAATTTTAAGTGTTGATTTACCACGTGCTCGGCGGTGAAGGAAAATATCGTGAGCATGCATGTCTGCGAAATAAAAAAAAAATATTTAGAAGACACGTGAAGTTCGCCAACACGCATTGGGGCGGTGCGGCGGACATTTCCTTGCCCTAAAAACCTCTCAGAAATGAGAGAAGGCCTGTGCCCAGCAGTGGGACGTATAACAGGTTGTAACTTTAACTTTTAACTTAATCTAAAATTCATATATAAAAGCACGTTATAAGTCGTTCTAATGTTACAAGTAGTTCTCTAACGTAACAAAGTCACGATGATTTTTCACTGTGACTTTTTCGTAACTGGAACGATGTTCACGGTTACTTAAAACTAACCCTTTTCCCCAAGTCTCTTACGGTATCCACGAGATGATATGGGTACTCATGCACCGCCACTACAAGGTAATTGATAATTTTGAAAAATATTTTATTTATCGAGAACGTCTTGCAATCGTCGTTTCTCTAGCGCTTACTTGACCTTCATACAAATAATTCAATATTTTAATTGTTGATATTTTTTTACTTTAAGATAAAACAGTAAAATTAATTGGCAAAATGACTCTACGTTATTTTGACATTAATCTAAAAAAATATTGCCCTTGTCTGACCAGAAGCCTTACGACTGCATTTTTTACGTGGTAGAGCCATGCTGCAGCTGTATTAATACTATAATTGTAGCACGAATGGGTCGGCTCGACCGGGGATGGACCACGCTCTCACAGAATACCATCGTAAAATAGCAGCTTAATGCTGCTGTGTTTCGTATGGTTAGTGTAGAGAACCGGAGACCTTTTTTTTTACTGGAAACGAGGCATTCTATCTTAGTCTTCACAGCTGACAACGCATCTGCATTTAAATTCGCAAACGAAGATAGATGTAGATGTCTATGGGCCACAGCAACCACTTACCATCAGGTGGATTGTGTGCTCGTTTGTCACCCTTATTCTATAAAAAAAAATGTCGGGCTCTGAGTGGTTGAATGTTTGTTTTCAATGAGTTCCTATACCATTCATCGGTTTGCTTCAACTTTATACTACTGAAAAGAGTGTGGATTTTAAGATCTATCCTCACTGCTGTTTATCTC
Organism: Parnassius orleans; assembly: GCA_029286625.1. Taxonomy (NCBI): domain Eukaryota; kingdom Metazoa; phylum Arthropoda; class Insecta; order Lepidoptera; family Papilionidae; genus Parnassius; species Parnassius orleans. The sequence goes on along the minus strand of JAGSMP010004075.1, from coordinate 14,729 downwards.
TTTTTATTTTCTACCCTCTGTCTCCACCATATTATTTTATTGATTGTTCTTTGCGTGAATTTTTATGAAACATCGTCCTTTACTTAGCAATAACTATAAATACTGATGTACAAAGTATTACATAATTGAAATCATACTAAATTAATTATTAAGAGCCTATATTACCTCAGCTCAAATTCTAATTTCGCCCCCACTTCCCCGCGCCACGCGTTCGCACACTACGGCTCGCGGTCACGCAGGAACACGAGGTCAAAGCGATTTTGTTAGAGTAAAATAAACTATTATCGGACGAGCACTAAGTAATAAAATTTTCAGTCATAATTTAATATTAACTTGTCATTAAATGAACATAAAATTATATGTTGCAGATTTAATTTCATTGTACATTCTAACGGCTACTCATAAAGCTGAAGTTTAGTATAAGTTGACCCTTCATTGTACGGAAAGCCTATACAATGCGAGATCAGCTTATACTGGAAAATCCTCTTATAGTGAAAGGTTCCGCCCATTGTTGGTTTAGTAGTAAGCTTGAGTTTTATAGTTTTCTTGAAGTCTTCTATAAAAATACTCAATGTCAATTATTCTTCTTCCTTCTACACAAAACTGCTTTTACCTTCTATAGGATTATTAAAACTCACTTCGTACCTGAAATGACCAGCATAACAATATTTGATGAATTCTTGCAAAACTGCATAACATACAACCTTCTTATATAAAAATCTAGCAATTACCAATTAGTATCATCATCATCACACATTCATCATCTGATGTGTCGTATTGAGGAGGGTTGTGTGAATATCTGAAAAAATGTTAGTTTTGGTATATGAAGTAAGAAATTATAATCCTAACTATCCTAACTTCCTAACTAATATTATCTAATATTATTTTAGTTTGTCACGCTTTCACGCTAAAACGGCTGAAATTTAGCACATGGGTAGATCATGTTCTGGAGAAGGACATAGGTTACTTTTATCCTGAATCGCAGACGAAGTCGCGGGCACAACTGGTTACTAATAAAATTAAGAGTATTATTATTAAAAAGATTACGCATCCAATATTCTTTCGTCACTATGTAAATTGAGGGAACAGCTCATGTCCTCAGGTGGTACTTGTGATCTGCAAGTAAACGCAACATTTATTATAAAAGTAGACCTGGAAGCATAATTTTGTCAACATGAATAAATAATACGGAACCCTAAAAACTTCAACATTATGAAAAGTTTTATCGTGATTACCAAGCGGTAGTGCCATGGGGGAACAGCTAATTTCGTGATGATCAAACACGTATGGTGCTTACAATTCTATATTTTGTAATATATGGAGATTTGTTTCGTCCAAATTTATTTCTACATCTTTCGAAGTTATTTGGATCCTGTAACAATCACACGTGGCAAGTTAATAATACCTACCTAGGTATGAGATATTTTTATTTACCATTTGGATATGGAACCCTAAAAATACACAAAAGAAGACGAAATCATCCATAAAAGCAGACTTGCGGCATGAATAACAATGAATAATTACCTACTTACGTTTATTATTACAATACAAATTTGGTGCAATTACGCGTGGCTACATATTATCAAGCTATTATTTTCCAGTATAAGCTGTTCCCCGGGATTTCATCCGCGTGGAATTTATTACGATTGAACTTCAAGTGTATTAATTTTTCTGCGCGGAACCCTAATTCTTTTCCTAAAATAAAAGTAGCCTAAGTTACTCCTTATAACATCAGCTATCTGCTAATGAAAGTACCATCGAAATCAGTCCAGCCGTTTCGGAGATTAGTTGGAACAAACAGACAGATAGATAGACAGACAGACAGACAATTTTTTTTTAATTATAAGTACCGTATATTGCACGCCTCATAACGCGAAGCGTTATTATGTAGTGTATTACTGTCCACACGTCATGGGCAAGCAATTTTGTGGTCTTAAAATGGCTCTTTCATAACCATATTGCATTTATACGATAATAAGTGTAGCCGTATATCAAGAAAACACTCTAATTAATCCATCTTATATTTTCTAAAAAAAATCATTTTATATTGCTACGTTGATAAAAAACATTTTGAAAAAAAAATTACGTGGACTTCCGGATGTTGATTTTTTATAGTTTGGTCACAATAACTCCCGAAAAAAATTACGTATCGAGACCGGGTTTTTATTAGCTTCAGAATTACATCAACTGGTTCTCTTTTTCATATCAATAGCCTAGCATAAGCGTCGTTTGTTGTTAATAAAATTATTTTCAAGTTTATAAGTTTTATTGGTATCAAGAATTTAAAGGCGCTTTTATTTTTTGCTTTAGCCCTTGTTAGACAAAGGACAAATATACCATACATTCTATATCGATGTTATTCTTTGTGTAATCGATTTATTTTGGTAATTTATTTTTTTCATCAAAGTAATGAAGCGTGCACTTTTGGATTTTCCTAACTATACTTTCAAATGCATGTAGTAAAAAGCTGTTATTTTAACATTACAAACAGACACTTCAATTTTATTTATTTGTATGTATATTTTTATAGATGTTATTATGTGGGAGAGGCATATGTTTGACAGTGGACTTTTGATAGGCTGTAACAAATGGAAATATGTATAAATTTGCTACGCATAATTTAACAGCAATCTAATGAGTCATTAGAGAACCTATCATCACAGAATGTAAAGCAGCCCTTTCACTTTTATAATACTGGTCTGAAAACGAGCTAGCAATACCAGGTGTATTTGGTTAATGCACACTGCAGCCCATGGACGTCCGCAACCAAGTCCAAACATATAAAGCCACTTATGCGTTGTGTAAGAATGCCTTAAGGACGCGTTTGCAGAATTGATAGGTATAGAATCGAACTATTACATTGACACGGGTCACACACACAAGTGTACGCACGGATAGCTGCGGGTGCGGGAATCGTAATCAAGTAAAAACATTTTGATAGGTACATAATTTAAAAAAAAAATTTTCTCATTTCTTATTAAATCTAATCCTGGTCACAACGTCATCTTGCAAACCACACTCTTCTCTTATCTCACAATTTCTCACCCTGTTATTCAGATTCAGCCCTAACATACTCCTTAATGACTGCATTTCTACAGCATTTATTCTACTCTCGTGCTTCTTCTGCTACACCCAACTTTCACTACCATTCATTAAATTAGGGACTAACACAACATTGTGAATTGCCATACGTGCCTTTTTGAACCCATTCTGACTTTCCACATTAGAGTGTAGAGCCCCATTTACTCTATCATCATTTATCTATTTCCTACGATCACTCATCGTTCTATCATCATCATCATTACAGCCATTCACAAGTCCACTGCTGAACATAGGCCTCCCCCAAGGAATGCCACAAAGCACGGTCCTGAGCCACCTGCATCCATCGACTTCCTGCATATCTTACCAGATTGTCACTCCATCTAGTGGGTGGACGCCCTACACTTCGTCCGCCGGTACGAGGTCGCCACTCGAGTACCTTTTTTGCCCATCCAACTACCGGCATAGGTGTAACATGGACATTAAACAAGATCTTTGTTTTGGCCATGTTCATCTTAAGACCTATCCGTTGGGAGACACTATTGAGGTCATTGAGCATAGTGCATAGGTCCTCCAGCGATTCTGCCATAAGGACTATATCGTCGGCAAATCGAAGGTGAGTGATGTACTTGCCATTGATGTTAATACCGTATCCTTTTCAGTCCAGAAGCTTGAAAACGTCTTCCAATGCAGCGGTGAAGAGTTTCGGGGATATAACATCACCCTGTCTTACACCTGTCTGCAGTTGGATAGGTTTCGTACTCTGTTTCTGTACTCGGATAGCCATCGTAGCCATACTGTACAAGCACTTCAGCACTTCGATATACCGACAGTCAACTTGGCACCGCTGAAGGGACTGCAGCACCGCCCAAATTTCGACGGAATAAAAGGCTTTCTTCTCATAGTCCATATATACGCCAGACATAGTGGCAATTGTACTCCTCGGACTTCTGTACAACTTGCCGAAGGGTATGTATGTGGTCTATGGTGCTAAAGCCTTTTCGGAAACCGGCTTGTTCGGGAGGCTGGAAGTCGTCGAGTTTGCGTGCGAGACGATTTGTAATGACTCTTGAAAACAGTACGTAGACGCGGCTCAGATGGGAAATCGTTCTGTAGTTCTTCAAGAGAGCGTTGTCGCCTTTCTTGAAGAACAAGTTCACCGCACTTTTGCTCCACGCCTCCGGTGTAATGCCACCATGGAGGACGGAATTAAAGAGCTTCTGAAGGACTACAAGTACCGGTTTTCTTCCTGCTTTCAGAAGCTCCGTTGTAATTCCATCCTCGCCTGGGGTCTTGCCGTTTTTAAGGTGCTGGAGAGCCATTCTAATCTCGCTCAGACTGACGTCCGGGATATCAACGGAATAGTGTCGGATAAGACTCGCTCTTGGATTTTATCTTGTAGAGTAATGTCTGGTCTATTGTAATGAATGGGTATGTCAGTAAGTATAGCTCGGTCGTAGTAAAGTTTATGTGAGGCATTTTCTAGATTATGTTTCCTATGTTCAGCAGTGGACTTGTGAATGGCTGTAATGATGATGATGATAGAACGATGAGTGATCGTAAGAAATAGAGTAAATGGGGCTCTACACTCTAATGTGGAAAGTCAGAATGGGTTCAAAAAGGCACGTATGGCAATTCACAATGTTGTGTTAGTCCCTAATTTAATGAATGGTAGTGAAAGTTGGGTGTAGTAGAAGAAGCACGAGAGTAGAATAAATGCTGTAGAAATGCGGTCATTAAGGAGTATGTTAGGGCTGAATCTGAATAACAGGGTGAGAAATTGTGTGATAAGAGAAGAGTGTGGTTTGCAAGATGACGTTGTGACCAGGATTAAGAAAGGAATGCTTCGGTGGTTTGGTCATGTAGAAAGAATGAATGAGGAAAGGTGATAATGCAAATTTATGTTGCAGAGGTGAACGGCAGAGTCGGGAAGGGACGCCCTCGACGAAAGTTTATCGACCAAATTGGCGATATATTAAAATGGGCCAAATTAATAGTACCCTTAACCGAGAAGCGTGTATGCGTAAGTATATGGACGTGGATGAGACGAGCCAACAATTCGTATCTATGCATAAATGTTCCAGCAGTTATTTGAATCCAGGACTCGAAGCGTAGTAGCCAAGAGCAATCTTTAATCCACGACGTCTTGTATTAGTCTATCCAAATGCAGGTTGAAATGAAACACAAATTTTTACGTACATTTATATTACACAAACATAGCTACAATTTACTTTTTGAAGAAGATAAAGTTGTCAAGAATAGCCATACTCCTCTAACACCGCATTGCAACTGTCACCATATATATTGAGAACATACGTCGAAGGAAATTCATAATTAAGTTCGATTAAAACCTAGCGGTTGTTTTGTAGATTACTGAGAATATGTGTGTGTGTGTGTAAATTTCTATATAATAATATAAAGTTATTTAGTTAAACAGGTACTGAAATGTGTGTGTGTGTGTGTGTGTGTGTGTGTGTGTGTGTGTGTGTGTGTGTGTGTGTGTGTGTGTGTGTGTGTGTGTGTGTGTGTGTGTGTCTGCCTGACTCCAAAAAGAGTAAGTACACAATGTCATATAGAATACTTTTCAGATAAGCTTTAGTTCTAGGAAAGTTATTTTACTTCTCTTTGGGCATTAGTGATATACTTTATAAGTTATAGTAATACTTATTTTAATAGCCTAGTAATTTAATTAGTATTGGGTAGTTTTCCGAATATTTTAATGATTTTTCAGAAAAAATTTCACGGTTTTAAATCTTCGGAAAAAAACTCAACATTAAATAGCACGCGTCACCTAAAGTGAGAAGGAATTTCTACATCTGACAAGTATATATTATGTAGTTATATGTGTTCTAGATAAGTCTGAGAAACAATTTACCTATGTATCTATGATTTGAATTGATAATCGTCTGACGTATATTGGAATATGTCGTAAATTCAAAGTTCAATTTCTTCTTATACAAGTGATAAGTCTTTATTTTAAAACATGCATTTAACAATTTATCATGCTAGAAATGTTCTATATTAAAGTTATACTTTTACGTTAATATTAATTGATACACAATTGTAGCCAACAAAGTATATGTTTATTTATGTTTATCACATCACACCAAACATCAACTTAAGATCTAAATTCAGCGAGAAAATGCAGCCAGTGTTCTTGGCTATATACTGCAGAGTTAGGAATGTTAGAAATTAATGAAAAAGTTAAAAGTTCTTAGTGTCTTATATTGTGAATAATAAATGCTTATATTATCTGTATTAATTTCTATAAAAAACAAAGATCCCAACTATGATCTTAATGATATAATATGTATTTCAAATACTAATAACATTTGTACGTATGTGTATTTGGAATATACTCATCTTTAATCTGATACCATACACGTTACATTTACATATTAATAAACGGTCTCACAAATTTTTGACAATCGCTTACTTAAATTAAGTATTAAACACTATCTCTTTTTATTGTTGTTAAGTGTAAAGGGAGAGCGCAACTTTAACTTTTTTGCCGTCTACGATTGAAGTCGATTTCTATGACTCAGGCTGAAGTCACGAGTTTTTTTCAGGTCTTCTCTGTCATGTTTATTTTATACTAACTTCATATAGTAGTTACACACGTAAAAACAGTGTAAAAAACAAATCGATTAAGATGTCATTAAACCCACACTAAGAATTTCTCCTGAATCGTGGAGACAGCTTACAAACATAAATTGCACAAGGTAAAACATCCAGACCCGGAACAATTATTTGTAGGCCACACAAATACATTTTCCGTGCTGAATTCGAACCCGCGGCCCTCAGCGCCGCAACTCAAGACTAAGCCACTACCTTAAGGAGCCGTCAGTTAGTTTAGTTTATTAAAACCATACGATTTGTTAAGGACTTACGGTAGGATATAATATTATGAAAAGACAATACTGTACAAACCTCAACACTCATTTTCACAGTCGGGTCAGAATAACCTAGTTTTGAGAAAATCCTTGAATAGAATAATTGAATTAGGTACGTTAATTATTTAATTCTTATATAGATTATTAAAATCAAAGAAATTAAAAAATAGAGTGAATTATGTAGGTTAATAATAGTTATTAAATAATTGAAGATATAAATCAATTGAGATAGTTCAACTAATTAAGCTCTGAAACAAAATTGTGCCTAAATATTCTATTAATAAAGTGGCAAATTAATTCCGATCTTTCCGACAACAACATTGATATCTTGAAAGGCAATTGCTTAAGTCACCTTAAAAGCTTAAGTACCTTCGGCTACATCACCCTTGTCGATACTCAGGTAGGATGGTAATCAAATGTAGCCTAATAAAAAAAAAACGGTTTGCTAAGCAATGCGACATTTAAGATTACCTATCGTTGAAAACATTTTATCTATAGAATGAACGTGTGATCACACTGTATGGGACAAATTACATTCTTAGTTAGCATACATACTTAGAATTTTTTTATACTTAGTTTAGATGAAGTGATGCGTTGCATATCAATTGTTATTATAGAATATAGGTGACAAACGAGCAAACAGTCCACCTTATGGTAAGTGGATGATGTGGCCCATAGACATCTTCATTTATCCGCAATTAAGAATCAAAATGCAGATGCGTTGTCACCCCTGAAGACTAAGATGGGATGCCCCGTTTCCAGTAAAACGGTCTCCGGTTCTCTACACTCACCATACGAAAGACAGCAGCATTTAGCTGCTATTTTACGCTGGTATTCTGTGAGAGCGTGATCCTATCCCGGTCGAGACGACCTATTCGTGCTACAACTATGATAACTGTAGCGTGACTCTACCACGTAGATAATAGAGTATAAATTAAATTTGGCATTACTTTCTTATTATAATAATGATTAACCTTTATGATATTAGCAGCCTTTATGAGCCCGTCTAGTAGTATACATAGAAGTCTTTGGTTGATTTATTTTACTTTTTATTATTTTATTTATTTATTTTGTTAAACATTCTTTTTAGATCATATGATATGATTATTATTTAAGTTTAGTTTAGTAAGGCTTAGCAATAAAATATAATACGAACATTGCTGTAACATTCGTACACAATTTATTATTGACCAATTGTGAATCTATGCCATCCACTCAAACGTATATAAAAATTATCAAAATCATTCAGATAAATAAGGAGATTAATTGATTGATTAATTGCCATTGAAATTGCAGTAATTGCAATTCGTCTCGCCAATGTTAATAGATTATTATTAACCGCTAACCATAAAGCAACACAGGCCACCGGTAGAACGGAGGAGAGTAGCCATATCGATTTTTCCCGATAAAGAACTAACTGTAATTTTTTGCGGGCACAAATCTGCGCACACAAAAACAGTCGTTTGTCACTACGAAACTCACACGTAACATAGCAATTTCACACACACACATAGATATTATATCAGTATCGCTCATTGACAGTGACAACTCGAATATAGACTCGAATCAGTCGCTTGACCGGTTTGCATAGTGTATGAGGGTGAGCGGCCTGTGTTGGTAAACAAATCTGAAACAACACGACGGTTATTATTGTAAATTTTTAAGTTTACAAAGAAGTAAATAGCAATATTGTGATTAAAATTACATATATATGAAAGGTAACGTCATTTTTGTAAACTTGACCTGAACACATCTCTTTTTGCAATAAAAACTGAACAATTTGGCATTATTGTATGACGTTGATTCAGCCGCGCACTAGATTTAGTCTAGTGAGCAATGCGGCTGCAACCAGTGTTATTGTACGCATAGAACCGCGAGGATTTGTACTTTGACGGAGGGAAACGCCTGCGTATTATCACCTCTGGTCCGGCCCGTGTTGCTCTATGAATACTAACACTCATTATTGAAAGTGAATATCGTGAAAATACACTTAAATGCGACTAAATACGACTTACATTAAATACTATTCACACCAGTAATTGAAATAACATCAATCGTGCAAGCATTTAAGACGCACTTCCGTCAATGACATAGGTATTTAATATTATAGTTAGAGCAAGAAGTTACATTTGTCTTTCACATTAATATGTCTTCAAATGCACATGTTTGAAATGTGTTATAATAGGAGTGACACTGACACTGTGTTAGAGACACTTTTAATTGAAATTGTCATACCAAGTGCTTAGGATAGAGAGAATACTACGTACATTTAAATGACGCCGAAACCATGCTTAACTTGTTGACACAGACACATACACGTTTTTCTTCATTGTTTCATCATCAGCCTGCAAATGTTAACTGCTGGAATACTTTGTTGCTGCTGCTAAAACCATGTTGTTGGTTTCAAATTTAAAAAAAAGATGCAAAAGTATGCGTGAGTGCATGTTCTTAAAACGCATAGAGCGTGGTTTCGGCGTTCCTTGGAATCCAAAATGATAGCCCCAATACCTCAAGTTATTACTAAATAACATATCTATAAATGTTACAACGTCTAGTTAAATTAGGTGCCCTCAAAGTTATTTATGACATAGATTAGTGCCTAAAAAAATTAAGTTATAAAAGCAAATCCAGCACGGCATTGCATGATGTTGCTTCCAAATTCCACCGCTGCTGATTTAAAGTAGTTCCCTGCAAATAAAGGGTTTCTTTATAATAATACACATTTGCATATGCATGCGACGCAATATACTTCTAAGTGTATAGCTTTCATTTTGATGTCAACATAGTTAGCGAACAGGTCTGTAACATTACATATGGTATGAACATATGGTATTTTTCTTACACCCTACTATAGATTTTGACGTTTATAAAAAACTAGACTAAATTAAATAAACTATTGGTAAATCCAATTATGCATGCCTGAAGCGTTTAAATTTTTTAAAGTAGTTTAAATACAAACAAGCTTTCACTAATAACCTTATTAGGTATTATACTTCCAATTTTGCGATAATCTTATGTCAAACTTCAATTTAAAAAAAGTTTGGAAAATCCATAAGTGCACGACTCATAATGCTCATATGATCATCATAATATCATCATTCAGGTCACTCCATAAAGTCCAAGACGTATTTAAGTATATTTATATCTAAATCCTACTTAGTTTTAGTACTTAGTACTATTATTTATTCTGTGCTTTTAAAATATTGTAATAAAAATCTGTGATAACAATGATAATCAAGTATGTATCAGATTTGGCTTTTCGAATATTTTGTATTTGTACACCGATCTTTTTGAGTACGAGCCGCTGCGCTGCAAACAACCGATACGGTATCCACGACGGCGGCTGAGCCCGAAGTGTGTGAGTGAGGCAGTCTATTTAGCAAAATAAATTATTACAAGGCTGCTCAAAATCTAGTACCGCCATTTCGGCCGAAAAAAATGAATTATAACTAAACAAAACAAAATTAAACTTCCATTTACATTCCATGGCTACTCAAATGTTAGATGAAGAGATTAAAAAATAGTTTAAGTTGAAAAATATATATTTTCAAAAGTTATCGTTGTTTACCCCTCCATGCGGACTTGATAAATCCACACCATAAGCCATTAAAGCCACTTTTTTATGTAAAAATCAAATCAAATCAAATCAAATCTGTTTATTTTGTGAACATAGGTTAATTTACATACTCGATATGTACATAATAAAATACAAGGTAGGTTCTCTATGTCCCGCCAGTAGGCATACATAATATAAAATTAACAAGTGCAACATTCAATAAAGTTTTCTTCTTGTGATGGTTCTAATTGAAATCATTATATAATATATTAATGATTATGAAAAATTTAAACATAATAAAGGTATAGTGTACATACAATAATTGTTGTCATTTTATCTAATTGTCATCTAGTATTAATTGGCACATGTCATGATAGTTATGTAGTCAATACAGTTTAGTTGTTTTATTAAGATTTTTTAAACTTTATATTGACTCTTAATATTGTTTCACAAAATAAACATACACCAATAACGGTAAATTTAACCTCTTATATCTTTATAAAGACATAAAATATTTAAAAATGGCTGCTCTCACGTAGGCATTGAGCTCCGCATATTTTTAATCGAAAAAATAGTTAAAAGCGTCTTATCTCTATGTAAATACGTAAATATTGAAATAAAAAGTGCAAATAGTGTACGTAAAATGTTATATCAGCTAAATTTTGCGTCTATCGGATAAAACACAATGAAAATAATTTACGAAGTAAGAAAATACTGTTTTTGTTAAAACGATAAAACCAAATCAAACTTTAAGATACAATTAACATAATTTCAATACTAAATAGAAGTTTCCAAACAGTGAAAATTTAATTGTTTGCGATTTTTGTTCATAACTACCGATAATTTTTTTCAAATTCACCTCCGCGTCACTTGACTATTCGCGCGACACAGGCGACAACAGCGACGATGCGAAGTAAGCAACTTTCATCAGAAGTGCAAAAAGCATTGACAAAATAAACGCCATCTATGGACGATCAAAGGTATTTATTGCAATATAGCTGTTGCTGTTGATTAAAAGCAGAACCAAATATTTAGTGACAGCATAAAATGACAGAGGGCGCAAATTAAATGTTTGAACTAAATTATTTTTGAAATTACTTGAAAGTGCATATAAATTATTAAAACTATATATAAAATCATAATTGTTCATGTCAAAATGGCAAAATTATGCAAAAAATGTGAGAGGGAAATAACAAAAAGAAATTTTATAAAATGCTGCAAGTGCCAAAGATATTTTCATTTAGATTGTAGAATTTCGGAAAAAATATTTTATTTAATGAAACCAGAGAAAAGGAATATCTGCCAATGTGACAACTGCATTAATAACACGGATTAAACGACTTCCACGCTACAACAAATAAATATCCCAACACAAAATTCCTTCGCAAATTTATCAGATGTAGGAGATGATACAGTAAGCGATATGAGGAAAAAGAATTCATTACATTCCGAAAAAGAAAAAAATATTCACTACCAAATTTGTTAGCATCCGATTCCTCCGCCTTCAAACTGGAGAATAATAAAACGCCGGGCTCGAATAAAACATACCAGTCCTGTCATAGTTTACAAGATATTGCCTCTGTAGACTCACTATACATTGAAGAACTGAAGGCAACTAATAAAAAACTTCAGGAGGATTTGAACAGGGCAAATTCTGAGATTAACAATTTTAAAAGGATAAATACAACATTACAAGATAAAAACAGGGAACAGCATAAGGTCATTGGCTTTTTAAAGGTGAAATATGGGTATGTTAACATAAATATGAACGAAAAAGGGCCATACATGTCTACACCGTTAAATATTGAAAAACGAAGGAGTAACTTAACTCATGCAAATACCGCTAATAACGTAGATCCTACAGAGTTATTTCCAAAAACAAAAAATAATCGCGCGATACAACGCCAAAAACTGGAACAAGTGCAGCTGCAAAGAACTCACCTTCTCGAAGGTGCTTGTTAAACATGTTCCGGAACCAAGACATGCAACAACTACACTTGAAGAAACTGAAGGAAGACAAATCTAAACTGTGCCTCACCAGCAGTATTGATCGAAAAAGCCTCGCTGCAACAGTAAGGAAAACGTTTAATAAAAATTGTGAAATGTGTCATTATCGTGTGCCGGGCGGCGGTATTAGACAATTGCTATACGGCCTACAACATAAACTTAAAAGACTATGCATTGGCTGACTATTGTGTGATAATAATTGGTGTGTCTGATTTTGAGGTATGTGATAACTATGTCGATTTAGTAAGGGACATAAGACAAGCTCTGTTGTTAGTACAACATACAAATGTTATTTTATGCCTACCAACCTATAAATTAACTTACACTGCGAACATTTATAATGCCAGAATTGAAACCTTTAATAACCTACTTAACAATGATAATCAAACACATCAATATTGTTATGTTTTAGATTCAAATAGAAACCTTCAATGCTCTTTTACATTATTTTCTCGATTCAATGGCACTTTAAATAATCAAGGTTTAAATTGTTATTAACGATTTAAGTAAATTAATGTCAAAATTTTCTGAAGAATTTGTGCATAGTAATCATTTGATTGAAGACTCTGTAACTGCTCTGTCCCAAAATAATAATTCCTTTCGTGCCAAACATTTCACTATTATGTGCCAAAACATACAATCTATTACGAATAAAGTAGATGAATTTAATATATTTTTATCAGAATCCGATATTGATGTGATTGTTATGTGTGAACATTGGTTACTACTAAATATTGGTTGGTTTTTACTGATTGGAGGGCTATGATCTGTCAGCTAAATATTTAAGACGTAATCAAATACATGGCGGTGTCGCGATATTCACGCGGGGATCAATTTGGACTAAAGAAAGACTTGATATACAATCATACACTGTAGAAGTCGTGGTGGAATTCTGCGGAATTGAGATTACTGATAGGAATCTGTTAATAATATCTATTTACCATCCTGAACAAGATAGGGAGGTAGAAACATTTTTCTCCCAGATGCAATCATTGTCGGAACATGTCTCAAAACATAATAATAACTAAAAAATAATCATAGGGGGTGATATAAATATTGACATAACCAAAAATACAAGTATGTCGCGCAGATTTACCAAGCTACTTAAGTTGAATAAAACTACTTTTACGGATTCTATCGCGTTTAATTAACTTATTTTTATTAATTCCTGACGTTTGGGGTGCTTTACAGCACCCTTGGTCACGGGGATTAATGTGATAGACGTCCCGATGTCAGAGTTAACCCGGAGTACCTTCTGGTTTTTTAATTATTAATTTCGGTCCGATCTACGCAGAATGAACTTACTGTGTCTTGAAGTCTTGCGGTGGTATGCTTGGGTTTTCTTTTAATTTTATTAATTACCGGATCCCAAGCAGGTGGTAGTACTCAGCCTCCCTCTCTATTGAAATTAGGATGTTTTTTAATTTCAATAGCCTCACGTATCATTCTTGGCAGGAATCGATGTTATTTCGCGAGAATTTGTGGCTTATCAAATCTAAGGTAATGGCGGGGGCCGTCTAGGATATGATCACAAACTGCAGACTTTCCGGATCGTCGGTGCTTCACGTCAGCTATGTGTTCTTTTAAGCGGGTTTTTATTGATCTTTTTGTTTGCCCTATATATGAGAGACCACATTCACAATTAAGCTTGTACACTCCTGCATCTTGTAGAGGAATATTGCACTTGACGGATGGTAAGAACTGACTAATCTATTTGAAGAATGTTCTAATAGAAGCTCGCTTCAAGATGTAGCCAATCGTGTCTATGACACCTCTGACATATGGTAGTACAGTAGGCACACGCTGGACTGTGGCCGGCTTCACTCGGTCACTGTGACGTATGCGCGGTACCCGAAGCTTGTTGTCGTGCAGAACCTGCTTGACGTGCTGAAGCTCGGCGGCCAGGTGTTTGCTGTCACAGATCCCTCGTGCTCTTTGTAACAAAGATTTGCCCACGGTAGCTAACTGTAAAGGATGATGGTGGGATTCACCGTTTAAATATCGGTTTGTATGTTGATTGTTGTATATTTCTATACACAGTGTGACCTATGGTGTTGTTAAGATTTCGAATGATTAACACATCTAGGAAAGCTAAAGAATTATTTGCCTCTAACTCCATAGTAAATTGAATTTTAGAGTTTATGGAATTAGTGTTCTAAAAATGCAGTTACTTTGTCTGATGGTAAAATGTAGAAAGTAACGTCTACGTACCGCTTGTAGAATCTTGGAGTTAC